>KE152388.1:213772-284758 GCA_000411095.1 Aethionema arabicum | reverse complement strand
GGGGCGCGGTGCCGCAGGGGCGCGCGGTGCCGCAGGCGTAATAACAATATTTGATTTATATGAGCTAATGAATTTGTAAAAAAAAAAATGTTTAACGGTGGATTTTATTCCTCAGATTTGAGATTGATCTAAAACAACTACAAGTAAGCCAAAAAATATTCTGAAGTAAACTTGCTTAATACACTTCTTTATTAAGCAATCATATTAAGAAACTTGTTTATTAGATAAAACTATTCTGAAGTATAAAATATACCAAAAACTTAAAATCATGAATCACTTTTTGACTTTTTAAATTGAAGCAACGGAAAGTCTTATTGTTGAAGATATGTTAAGCCTAGTTGACCAATAAAAATAACCTTGAGATTCACAAAAAAAAACAATACTATATAATATTAATTGCTAATTTTTAGATCCAAAAGTATGCCTATAAATAAAGCACCTTCATCTTCAACATCTTAATGAATTATTACTACTACAAAAATTTCATCATGATTTACATCTATCTTTCTCTCTTTATTTCCTTGAGCATTATAGGTAATTACATTTAATTTTTGTTCATATAGTTTGAATTTGAGTTTGTGAAATTCTATCATAAGATTATAATTAACAAAAATACTCTTCAATTATGTGTTTAAAGATTCAAATGGGCTAGCAATGGCTAAAAAATTGGGACCTAAAGGTGGTAAATTTGGTGGAAAAGAATGGGATGATGGATCAAACCATGACAATGTAGCAAAAGTTTACATTAGAGGTGGCCATGATGCTATTCAATACATCAAATTCGATTATGTCAAAGATGGAAAAATCATAGATGGATCTATTCATGGTGTTTCTGATGACGGTTTCACGCAAACGGTATATCTTTCGTACTTTTTTCGCCGGAAAATTGTTTTAAAAAATTATCTATTTTTTCTAATTGATAAAATTAATATCTCGTTTGTTACAATCTTTAATCGTTAGAATACTAAAATAAGCTTTAACTTTTGAAACATGAACGTCTTGACATTATGAGATGAGAAATGATATTAACAAAATCACATTAGAAATGTTTTGTGACATTACTTTTTAGTATACTCCCTTACTTTTTATATGTTTTAGTGTTTCATTTTTGTTTCATATTATAAAAGGTTTTGTATTTTCTATATATTTTTTAAAATGGTTTGACAAAATATCTTTTTATGTAGTAAAAGAAAGAAGAGAGAAAATAAAAAGTCTCTAATGATTATCGATAAATACGTCATTTAAAAAATTTATTAATTAATTTGCAAACTAAAATATCATATATTATGATACGGAAGGAGTATTATTTTTAAAAATATTGGTTGATTAGTGTTATTAATTTTGTATGCAGTTTGAGATTGACTATATCAACAATGAATACATTGTATCTATTGATTGTTACCACGACAAAACCGGAGTGATGCAAGCAATTGAACTCAAAACAAACCTAAAGACTTCAAAACTGATTGGATATCCAAGGCATACAACAAAGTCAACACTTGGAGGAGTCAACGGTAAGATGATGAATGGTTTCCATGGAACTGCAGGAACATTCCTAAACTCTCTTGAAGCATATTTAACAAAGGCTGCTCCGACAAAATCGGAACTCCGAGGTGGTTTATATGGTGGTGTGTATTGGGATGACGGTCCAAACTATAATGGTGTAAGAAAGATTTATGTTACTTATATTGCAACTCTTATAAGGAGTATTAATATTGACTATGACAAAGATGGTCAAGTTGTGACTTGTGAACATGGAATGAAGAATGGAGAAACAAAAGAGGTCATTCAATTTTTAATTTACATTTTTTTGATAAATATATCTAAGAGGTGGACCTATAATAATATGCCATGTGTTATTCGAGTCTCTACATAATTTCTAGGAATCTCCCATTTGAGAGATTCGTTCTAAGAAAAGTCTCCCAAAAACTAATTTTTATAATTTGTTTATTTATTTTTAGTTGTGAGAGACTCATGGAGAGACTTCCACTACACATGCTCTTATATTCACTAACAATTGACTTATAGAACATTTTGAACCATTATATTCACTATTAGTTGATTTTTTTAAGTAATCATGGTATTTGAATTATTTTTGTTTGGTGAGAGAAACCATGAACTATTAAAATGATTTTTTAAATTTTTAGATTTCTTCACCCTAATCCTAAATAACCATTTTTTTTAAAACCGAAATACAAATATTTAACCTGAAATTATAGTCTAACTAACCAAAACTTTAATTGTATTTTTATTTCATTTTGGGGTTAGAACTTAATTATTCTTGTTTATGATTTACTTTTTGATTTAAAAAATTTGATTATCAAGGTTGAGGATTTAGAACATTAGGTTTTCAAAATTTAGAGTCTAAAAGTTTTGAACCATTTTTCTCCACATTTTTTAACCATTTTGATAGTTCATAATTTTTTTCATCATATAAAATAGTTTATCATATGATTTGAGAATTTTTTTTTTATCATATGATTCCTAACAAAATAATTTTTCATGTATAATGTAGTTTGCAATCGATTATCCAAATGAATATCTAACAACCGTGGAGGGTACATACAACATATTCCCAGATGATAATGTTTTAGTCATTAGATCTTTGAGGTTTAAAACATCAAAAGGAAGAATCTCTCCGACTTATGGAGTAGTTTCCGGTACCGAATTCACTTTCGAGCGCCAAGGAAATGCTATCGTCGGATTCCATGGCCGCGACGGTGGTGCATTCGATGCCATCGGAGTTTATTTCTCTCCGATTTGAGCCCTTTAGTTCATAACTTTGATCAAAGGTTTATAAAAGATCTTTAAGTTTATTACTAAACTACTTTGTTGGTGTTGTCTCTTATGTTTTGGATATAATAATATCTTTAAGTTGTTCAAATTCTTATGTTATAAATATATATTTCTGTTGTTCAAAACATAATAATATTAATAATAATTTTATAATGATTATGCCATTTTTTTGTCAAATGAATAATAGGCGTACATATAAGTAATAAGTTTGATGAAGCTTTTAATTAGTTTTATACATGTAGAAATAATTAAGAAAGCATACAAAATACCTATTATATACTCTAATCTTGTATTTTTGTTTTTTCAATAATATGTCATATAAGAATTGATCAAAATAACTAAAAAAGGTAAAGAAAAAAAAAAGGAAATTAGTTGCATTTTTTCTTTAGAAGAATGGAAAGTTCAGTTATTTTGAAACAAAAATAAAATTCTAAAAATACATATATATTGAAACATATGGAATATATATACACGAACACGCGAGGGCATATTTAGTGAAGCGTTACTTATGCTGAATAAAAAAAATAATGCTATGTTTTAGTTTCTTGTTATGATAAAACACTTTAATAGAAGAATTAAAAAAAATACCAACTTAGAATCAATTGTTATTGAATATTTTTAAAAATATCTATTATAAGAAACTTTTACATGCTTTTTGTAGACAAGTTTATTATGGTCTCTTCATTTAGAATGAAATTAATTTCATATAAAGATCGATATAAACTATGAAGAGATTTATAAATTTTTATCTAAGAGCTAATTGATAATTAGTAAATTGACTATGCCTATAGGGAAAAGAATAATACTATATTTATTTCTTTTTCAACTAGTTGATGTAAAATTTATGCTCTTTAAAAATTAAAGAGTTGTAAAACAAATAATGAAGAGTTTTTCAAAAATTTATGCTCTTTAAAATTGATAAATATAATTGAGATTTTGTAATTAATGTATTAATTTATATTTTTGTGTATCGTAAACGTGAAATAGAAATATTTGTTTCTTTAAAACGAAAAAACGTTTAATTTATATCAATCTGCTAATCGATATATTCACACTATAAAGTCAAAGCTATATGATCCAATTGAGTGTATTTAGCTTCGAGATTTGAGACTGAATTATTTAAAATAAACACAAGTAGGAATTCATTAGTCTTTCGTAATAACGAATCCAATTCATATATACGTTTTTGAGTGAGACGTGTTTATCAATATAATGTATTCCACGAAAAGATGTAAAATTGACCAAATTATATTTAAAAAATGTGTCTCAGATAGTCAAATCTAATTTTAAATATTTCTAAAAGATTATTTAATTTGAACTATTAGTAAGTAAGGTATCGGACCACCGGCCAAAATTATTTAATATTCAAGAGTGTCGAGCAGTCGGTGATGCAAACGGAAATTTTTAAAATAATTAAGTTAATTAATTATAAATTTTAAATCTATTTAATTTTTAGTCGGAATAAAATACAATTTTTGTTTTTGTAATTTCATGCAGATCTATCAATCAACAAATTATGTGAATTTTCTAAATAACACACTAGCTGTCGGATGAAATGAATTCAATGCTTCAGAAATCTATGAATAACCGTTACATTTTGTTTAATTAACATGAATTTTGAAAGAACAAAAAAAATTTATATTTTTTCAGTAGAGATATTCTAAGATTATAAAGAGGTTAACAATACAAATAATTCCAAATAATTTATTGATAAACATAAAGATATATGAATATTTGAAACCGATATATTATAGATATTATATCAACGAAAATATATAAATTGATACTAAAAGTAAATATGAGTTTTAATCCATAAATACACGTAAAATAAATCTAAATAAATTGGGCATATATAGCATACAATATTAAAATATAATAAGAGATCTATCGATCGAAGTCAACAAAAACTAGTAATATGAATTATTAAGCAAGACTATCTTCAATAAGTCAACTCTCTTAAGAAAATCCGATCATGAGAGAAACTCATGATGCATGAACCATATAAATATATATAAAAATTCAAGTTGTTAAGAAAATTAATTACGAATTTTATTTAAGATTGATATGATAATAACTCCACCGTGAAATACTTCATCTGTTTCGTATTACTCCCTCCGACGGTTTCATAAAACAAAAATACTTGATTTTCCATAATACTTGATTTTCTGTATTTTTATATTTAAATGTAATAACAAAAATAATAGGGAAGAGATGAATTTACCAAGTCAAAGTAATAATTAATCACAAATAAATTAAAAAATAAAATTTATTTTTAATCATTAATTAAATGTTTTCTTAATATGTGTGAAAAATGTAAAAAATCATATTTTTTTGAACAATGGAGTAGATAATTATTTAGGTTTTGTAACAAATCAATAAAACAATTAATATAAATAGTTTTGTAACAATTTTTATAAACAATCACCTAACCATTATAAACCATGAGATTTTTAAATTGAATTTTTGAAATTCACAAAAATAATTATTTAAATTAATAAAAAAACCATAGAAAATCAAGAAACAAATAATATTTCTAAAAAATCATCTATATTGAAACGGAAGAACTATACCTTTAAGTGCATTTAGCTTCCCATCACCATTTTCACGAAAACTCTCTAGGTAAACGTATTTAAACTAATAATTAAAAATCTTAACTATAAATATTTAAACACCAAATAAAGCTACTAAACCACCAACTAGCCATATAATATGTTATATGCTCATGTGAAAGATCCAAAATTATGCCTATAAATTAAGCATATATTCATCCCAAAACTCTTCACAAAATACAACAATGAATCACAAATCACAAATCATGTTCTTCATCTATTTTTCTCTTTTTGTCTCTTCATGCATTATAGGTAACTAAATTATCTCTCTTTCTCCATTTACACATTTTAGTTATATAATTAAGTGACCAACTCGTGAAAATAATCTTTTTGAATAAAAAAAGGATATCATTCTTTTAAATTAATGAATGAAATATTTTGTTTCGAGTCTATAAATATACATAACTATTGATTATTATCCAACACTATGGATTTATATAGCTCTAAAATGATTAAATAGTCAATACTTGTAATTTTTTTTTTATACATATCTTGAAAATGTCATAAATATTTTAAATAATTGAAAGACTAAATATCTCTCTCGATATATATAGTCGATCACATGGTGGACTAGTAGTAAATAGTAAATCTCACATTTTCCTGATCATTATACCCAAGTTCGAACTACCCCGTTGTGGTTGTGCAACTATTTGGCTATCGAAACGGTTTATGACCCAAAAGAGTTAATATGCATGACACTAAACTTTTAGATATTTCATGTTTATAGATTCAAATGGAGTAGCAATGGCTCAAAAATTGGGACCTAAAGGTGGTAAGTTTGGTGCAAAAGAATGGGATGATGGAGCAAACCATGACAATGTAGCAAAAGTTTACATAAGAGGTGGTCATGATGGTATTCAATACATCAAATTTAATTATGTCAAAGATAGAAGTATCATTGATGGATCTATTCATGGTACTCCCGCCGAAGGTTTCACACAAACGGTATATAGTTAACACTCAACATATATACCTTACAAAATTGAAAAAAAAAATTAATAAAATAATTTTTTCACTTTTGTTTAAAACCAAGGGTAATTTCGTCCATTAATACTCATAGAAGTGTACTTATGAAAATATAAAATAACTAGTGTAGTCTATTTTTAAAAATCCTCAAAAAATTGTTCTAGAGGAAAATATCAAAACTAATGCCATAAAAATAAATTATGAAAATGAGTCACTTATAAATACTAATTATATATTTTTGTGTCTACTATGGTATAATTAAAAACAAAAAATCGTAAGGAAATTGAACTATTTTTTAATTCAAAGATATAACTGTTTCTAATATTTTTTCAATTTACAAAAATAAATATTATTCTACTTAAATATATTATTCTTAATATTTGTTTGAAGGTTGACATTGATCATCTCAACAATGAGTGCATCGTATCTATTGACTGTTACCACGACAAAACCGGAGTGATGCAAGCAATTGAAGTCAAAACAAACCTAAAGACTTCTGAACTCATTGGATATTTAAAGGGTACAACAAAGTCAACACTTGGAGGAGTCAACGGTAAGATGATCAATGGTTTCCATGGAAGTGCAGGAACATTCTTAAACTCTCTTGAAGCATACTTAACAAAAGTTCCTCCGATAAAATCGGAGCTCCAAGGTGGTTTATATGGTGGTGAGTATTGGGATGACGGTCCATTTAGTGGTGTTAGAAAGATTTATGTTACTTATATTGATACTTTTATACGAAGTATTAATGTTGACTATGATCAAGATGGTCAAATTGTCAAACGTGAACATGGAAACAAGGAAGGACAAACTCAGGAGGTAATAAAATTTCTACATCTCTATATATATTTCCATTTTTTTGGTTTTATATATATATTCTTGAATCACGAATTTATTGATCGTATTAAATCATTTTATTCTATCGATGATTTGAAGTCATTGCACTTGATATTAGTTTTTTTAACATAAAGATTTGAGAATTTTTAAGAACTATACTAATTCAAAAAAAAAGAAGTCAAAATTACATTAATTTAGATGTGTTTTTCAAAAACTAAACTTTTAATGATTATAAATGGAAACAATTTTTCTTGTTTTAAACTCTAATTTATTTTAATTGTAAGTCTATAATTTCGTCCTTATCGTATTTTAAAAAAATTGAGGATAATTTTGTCTGTAACACTGAGAAAAAAATATTTTTGAAAAATATAATCAATTAGTGTAGTTTTGAAAGAAAAAAAAAAGCATTTTGAATTAGTCTACTTTTGAAAAAATTCTCCTAAAAATTTATGAATTCTAGCTTCTTTTATAGACAAAGTTGAAGTTCCAACGATCGATCGTTTAAAACTTATTGTCAATTGCTTTTGAGATAAAAAAATTAATATATAGACTTTAAATGTTAGTGAACTTTTATTTCGAAAAGTAATTGATATTGAGTAGATGATCTATATATATAACTTGTTTTATTTGCTTATTTTGTAACAAAATTTTGTATTTATTTAATATAGTTTGCAATCGACTATCCAAATGAATATCTAACAAGCGTGGAGGGTACTTACAACCAAATCCCTCAAGATAACTTATTAATCATTAGATCTTTGAGGTTTAAAACATCAAAAGGAAGAATTTCTCCAACTTATGGATTAGTTTCCGGTGTGGAATTCGTTTTTGAACGCCAAGGAAATGCTATTGTCGGATTTCATGGCCGCGACGGTGGTGCGTTTGATGCCATCGGAGTTTATTACTCTCCGATCATTACTTAATAGATCACAAACTTTGAAGGTTATAAAAAATGGTAGAGTTCCATTGAATAAAAATTAAACTATATGATATTTGTGTCTTTTTACTACTAAAGTACTTTGTTGTTGTTTTTAATGTTCTTAAAATTTAATAGTTTTTAATTCTGCAAATTCTCATGTAATAAAACGATCTATTTCAATCCTCTATGGTGTAAATGTAATCTGCATAACTTTTATTGCAGTAATTTAATCAATAATTAATGAGTAATATCTTTTTAATAATCTATGGTGTAATATGCATCACATTCTTATGTGAATAATCAAATTTCTCATTTTATATTAGCTAACTTTATTTTTCTTCTATATAACCACAAAAAATGATGTACTCAATACTTTTTCTTAATTAACCGGAAAAAAACAGCTTTTGAATTTCCTTTCACGTCCCATCAAAAACATGATTACAAATAATTTTTTAGATGTGTTTTTTTTTCAAGCAAAAGCTAAAATAACATCAAGCTTTAATATATTGTCATAATAAAAAAATAACGGAAAATATTTTGTCATTATTATTCATATGAGCAATTTATTTGTTTGGTATAATGCATACTTGTTTGTTAGACAGATAAAAGAGCATTTCTCACGTTTATATTTAATTGTAACCGTTTTCGAGTTTCACAAACCAACACTCTCATTGTCACGAAACGTATAAATATTTTACTTATTACTTTTACTTTCACACTAATTACATGATTTTTCACACAAATATCATTTCACGAGTGTTTCACGCACAAAAGCACCTAGAAACTACCCACAAATATGACGTTCTATATTTCAAAAAAAGTTAAAATCATTGCACTATTTATAAAATTATTTGGAAAATAAAAACGAAGTAATATTTACAAAAATAACCATGATTTTTTTTCGATAAAGCTTAATATGTAACTAATAATCGTACAATAAAGCTTACTTTTTTTTTATGGCAAGCTTACTTTAAAGTTTGAACATGTATATAAAAATAATATTTGTGGTTGAGAAAACTATATTGTATATTGACATGTGACAAAATAACGTTAACTAACAATAACATTATCCAAAGAAACAAATAAATTGCGGTAATAAATATCGCTTCATTAGCATCTATTTCTTCTTCATTATCATCACCATCATCTTTCACTCAGGTTCATTCTCTCTCCTCTTTATCTCTCTCCGAGCTTTCTAGACTCATAAAACGACGTAGTTTTATTCATTGCTCTAAGACTGCTACTTTCTACGTTCATACGATCAAATATATTTACGAGCTTATATTAAAAACATACGCTATTGTATTTTTGTAACGCTAACGCTGTCGTTTCTATAAATAATAATTTTGAGAGTATTTAACGGAAGTCAACGGTCAACGATGTCTTGGGATGACGGAAAGCACGCGAAAGTGAAGAGAGTCCAGTTGACGTATGGTGACGTCATTAACTCTATCGAGGTTGAATATGACGGAACGTCTCTCAGATCTCAACGGCGCGGCACTATCGGTGACAAATCTGACGCCGTTAGTAATTTTAATTTTAATATTTTTTGAAGTATAATAAGTCTGTAATTATATTTATTTATATTAAATGATGGTTAATTTTTTTTGTAGTTTACGTTGGGTTCGGATGAGTATATAACGGACGTGACTGGTTATTATAAAACTACTTTCGCCGGAGACTTTATAACGTCGTTAACGTTTAAGACGAATAAGAACACATATGGACCTTACGGCGTTAAAACCAGAAATTACTTTTCGGTTAACGCACCTAAAGATAACCAAATTGCCGGTTTTCATGGAACCAGCGGCAATGCTCTGAACTCTATCGACGTTCACTTTTCCCCGATTCATCCATCTGGAAGCACCGGATCTGATACCGGCGGTATCGGAGCGAATACTGCAGGCACCGGGACTAATACTGGTGCTGGTGGTACTGGAATAAATACTGCTGGATCCGGAACCAACACTGCCGGCACTGGAACTAACATTGGCGGCGGATCTGGAACCACTGGTGGCGGCGGATCCGGACCTACTGGTGGCGGCGGATCCGGAACTACTGGTGGCGACGGATCAAACACTGGAACCAATACAGGCGGCGCAGGAACAAATTCTGGAGGCTCCGGACCAACCGGTGGCGCGGGAAATAACACTGGCGGTACCGGAACTACTGGTGGCGGCGGATCAAACACAGGCGGCACCGGATCCAACACAGCTGGCGCCGGATCTAACACTGGTGGAAGCGGAGCCAACACTGGATCTGGTCCGCAAAAATTGGAAGCACAAGGAGGAAAGGGCGGAAATCAATGGGACGACGGATCAGATCATGACGGTGTGACGAAGATCTCTGTTACAGTAGGTCGTAACGGAATTAGCTTCATCAAATTCGATTATGTCAAAAATGGACAACCAAAGGAAGGAGCCGTCCATGGCGTAAAGAGCGGAGCTATGATATCCACGGTGTGTAGCTATCCCAACAAGTTATTTCGCCTTGTTTATATTATCCCTAACATCACTGACATTTCAATTTCTTATCTTCTCCGATTCTTTAGATTGATATAACCTATCCCGATGAGTATCTCGTTTCCGTTGAAGGCTGGTACGATTCTTCCAATATCATTCAAGGAATCAAGATTAAAACCAACAAGAAAACTTCTGATATCATTGGATTTGAATCGTATGGAGATGGTACTCCTTTTACACTTGAAGTTCCAGACAAAAAGATTATCGGATTTCATGGTTTTTCAGACTCAAATCTCAATTCCCTTGGAGCTTATTTCATACCAATCTCTGCTTCCTCCTCTTCGTCTTCATCATTGACTCCTCCCAACAAAGTGGAAGCTCAAGGAGGAAACAATGGAGAAACATGGGACGATGGTGCATTTGACCATGTTAAAAAGGTGTACGTAGGTCAAGGTGATTCCGGTGTAGCTTATATCAAATTCGAGTACGAGAAAGACGGGAAGATAGTAACTCGTGAGCATGGAAAGAAGACATTGTTAGGAACAGAGGTTTTCGAGGTTGATCCAGGAGATTACATAACATCTGTAGAGGTATCCAGTGAAAAGATCTTCGGGCACGACGGTGAAATCGTCACGGCTTTAGTCTTCAAGACCTTTAAAGGGAAAACTTCTCCACCTTATGGTATGGTTTCTGGAAACAAATCTGAACTTAAAGATAGTAAAGGTGGAAAACTTGTTGGATTCCATGGAAAAGCTGGTGATGTTATATATGCTCTTGGTGCTTATTTTGCTTCAACTCCTACTTCCACAACACCATTAACTCCTGGTAAAAAGCTTGAAGCAAAAGGTGGAGATGGAGGTTCTTCTTGGGATGATGGTGTTTTCGATGGCGTTAGAAAAGTATACGTTGGTCAATCACAAGATGGTGTATCTTTTGTCATGTTTGAATATGATAAAGGATCTAATGTAGTCATCGGAAATGGTCATGGCAAGAAAACACTTCTTGGAACTGAAACGGTACTCTTCTCTTTTCCTTTCCTTGATTTAGTTTTTTTTTTTGTTTTTCAAGATTTGGATTCTTAAGTTTTTGTTGTTTGTGTTTTGTAGTTTGAAGTGGACTACCCAAGTGAGTATATTATAGCGGTGGAGGGGTATTATGATAATATTACAGGAGTTGAAGCTCCTTTGGTGACGAGTTTAACGTTTAAGACTAACAAGAAAACATCTCAGCCTTTTGGTTTAACCGGTGGTGAAAAATTTGAAATTAAAGAAGAAGGTTACAAGATTGTTGGGTTTCATGGAAAAGCTGGAGATGTGATTCATCAGATTGGAGTTCATGTTGTGCCAATAACCGGTTAAGTGATTGTTTTGTCTCTTATCTATACTTGGTTTACGTGTGTCTGTAGTCTGTGTTGTGTTTTGATCTTTGATGTGTTAAGAGCGATGGTGTGTTTTGTCACTTGTGGTCTTTATTAATAAAGGAGATTCCCTTTGATCTCTCTAGAATATGTATTTATGTCGATTTTTGTGGAGAATATGGGCATTTGGATAACCGTTCAGTTTTGGTTTAGTAATTTCGATTCTTCGGTTCGGTTTCATAATTATAGAATCTGTTCGGTTTTTTGAAAATTTTGGTTCGCTTCCAGTTTCAGTTTGGTTCGTTTCATAACTTATTTTTTTTTACGAAAAAATTTTCAGTTAATTTAACGGTTAAACTTAAATGATTGTTTGTTTCTAATTAAATAAAACAATGTGTTTAAACAGTAAAATTAAAAGTTAATAAGTACGGTTAATTAAAATTAAAATTTTATAGTTTAAACGCATCGTTTTTTAATTAGATACTAACGTTCAATTAAATTGAAGGATTTTTTCGAAAAAAAAAAAATTTTAAGATTTTTTTTCAACTTTTATGATTTTTTTTTTTTTTTTTTTTTTTTTTTTTTTTTTTTTTTTTTTTTTTTTTTTTTTTTTTTTTTTTTTTTTTTTTTTTTTTTTTTTTTTTTTTTTTTTTTTTTTTTTTTTTTTTTTTTTTTTTTTTTTTTTTTTTTTAAATATAAAGTTTTTTCACCTGATAGTTCGAGATAGTTTAGAGTGTTTCAAAAGAAAGGATAGTTGTTTTGCTGGTAATTGATATTTACCTACAAATTAGAGCCCATTAAGCGTAACTGAGCCCATTTAAGCCCATGTTGGACCTTTAAAAATGTAAGAAAAATCGTTATTAACAAAACCTCCGAGGTCTGAGTAGTTTCTCCTTTCGCCGGCGAACCTCATGAAGCTTCATTACCACCGCTTCAACTCCATCAACGCCGTTACCAAATTCAACTTCCATAATCGCCGGCGATACGCAACTAAATATGTCGCCAAAGTTACTTCATCATCACCCTCGGGTCGTTCTCTCTCTGCTGAAGTTTCCCTTCCTAATACTCTCCCCACCGATGTCCGTGGCTACCCTCTTCCCCGTCGTCATCTCGTCTGCAGAGCTACCAATCTCCTTCTTCGACACGGCGGAAACGTGGAAGCTTCGAAAAACTCTGATGCTTTCTCTGACCTCTCTGATTACCTCTCTTCCCTTTCACTCTCACTTACTCCAGACGAAGCTTCTGAGATTCTTAAATCCCTAAATTGCCCTCGTCTCGCAGTCGATTTCTTCCAGTTTCTCCCTTCTGTTTGCCCTAGCTCTCACAGTGACCCTTTCCTCTACAATCGCATCATCTTAATCCTCTCTAGGTCGAATCTTCCCGACAGATTCGACCGCGTCCGCTCGATTCTCGATCTTATGGTGAAATCTGGCGTTCGTGGTAATATCTCAACTGTGAATATCTTAATCGGATTCTTCGGGAACACAGAAGATTTGCATTTATGTTTAACATTAGTTAAGAAATGGGAATTGAAGATGAACTCTTTCAGCTATAAGTGTCTGCTCCAAGCCTACTTAAGATCTCATGATTCTTCGAAAGCTTTTGATGTGTATTGCCAGATTAAAAGAGGAGGACATAAGCTAGACATCTTTGCTTACAATATGTTGCTAGATACTTTAGCTAAAGATGAAAAGGTAACCTTCTTTGAGCATTGAATTTGATATCTTTCTTGCTTAATCTCCTCTGGTTTTATAGTATCCTTATTTCCTGATGTTGCAGCATTTTCTCAGATTGATCAGGCCTGTCAAGTTTTCGAAGAAATGAAGAAAAGACATTGTAGAGGTGATGAATATTCTTACACAATTATGATCAGAACTATGGGTAGAATTGGGAATTATACTCAAGCACTTGCTCTTTTCAATGAGATGATAACCGAAGGTCTTACTCTTAATATCGTTGGTTACAATACTATAATGCAAGTTCTTGGAAAGGGTAGAATGGTTGATAAAGCAATTCTGGTATTCTCTAAAATGATCGAAACAGGTTGCAGACCGAATGAGTACACTTACAGTCTTGTCTTGAACCTTTTAGTAGCTGAAGGTCAGCTAGTTAAGTTAGATAAGATTATAGAGATGTCGAAAAGTTATATGACTCAAGGAATCTATTCTTATCTAGTTAGAACTTTAAGCAAATTAGGACATGTAAATGAAGCTCACCGGCTATTTTGTGATATGTGGAACTTCCCTGTAAAAGGAGAAAGAGACACTTACATGTCAATGTTAGAAAGTTTATGCAATGCTGGTAAAACCATTGAAGCTATAGAGTTACTAAGCAAGATTCATGAGAAAGAAGTAGTTTCTGATACCATGATGTACAATACAGTCTTCTCAACTCTAGGCAAGCTAAAACAAGTCTCCCATCTACATGATCTCTTCAAGAAAATGAAAAAGGACGGTCCATCTCCAGATATATTCACATACAACATACTTATCTCCAGTTTAGGTAGAGTAGGAGAAGTTAATGAAGCTATTAACATCTTTGAGGAGCTTGAAAACAGTGATTGTTCACCAGATATTGTTTCATACAACTCTTTGATCAATTGCTTAGGTAAAAACGGTGATGTTGATGAAGCCCATGTGAGATTTAAAGAGATGCAAGAGAAAGGTTTAAGCCCTGATGTGGTTACTTACAGTACTTTGATTGAATGTTTTGGGAAAACAGAGAGAGTAGAAATGGCTTATAGGCTTTTTGAAGAGATGGTGACTAATGGGTGTCAACCGAACATTGTAACTTACAATATTTTGTTGGATTGTCTTGAGAAGAACGGTAGAACTGCAGAAGCTGTTGATTTGTACACTAAGATGAAGCGACAAGGACTTACACCAGATTCTATTACTTATACAGTGCTTGAACGGTTGCAATCTGGTTCTAATGGTAAGTCAAGGATTCGTAGGAAGAATCCTATAACTGGTTGGGTGGTTAGTCCTTTGTAACTTTTGTAGATTAGTGAAGAAAAGATTGGAGATTTTGATCCATTAATGGCTGAAGAATGAAAGCTGTTCATGAACACTGTCTTGTTATGATCATCTTTGTGTTTAAAGGTAATGTTTTTAGGTTATGAACATCACAAAGTGTAGTAACTAGTGATTATATTAATCATTGATTAATTATGGGTTAATGATTTTTGTAGATTAGTGAAGAAAAGGTTGGAGATTGATCCATTAATGGCTGAAGAATGAGAGCTGGTTATGATCATCTTTGGGTTTAAAGGTATTGTTTTTAGGTTATGAACATCACAAAGTGTAGTAATTAGTGATTATATTAATCATTGATTAATTATGGGTTAATGATTTTTATTGGGTTTTACTTTTCTTGATGTTTTGCTTGTTCTTGAATCGGTGGGATTGTAAGTTTAGAACGAAATTATTATCTCTAGCTTGATCCATCTTAGAGTATACATAAGATTAGAATTTACAACTAATTGTCTTGATTAGTGAGTAATTAAATGGCCTTTAAACACCTTGATTAGAGAGCATATATAGAATTTAGTAACTAACACTAAATTTTAGTTCTTGATGACATAATTACGTAGTTGGACCGACGCTCATACATTTCTTATTTATGGCAAAAATTCAAAACCAATGAATATCATTATTTTTCAATTATTACTAGTTTTGTTTTATTATTTTTGTAATAAATTTTTAAATAAAATGGCAATTGCGATTTTGTTATAAAAAATTGTTGAAAAAATATCTGAAAAGTTGTGAATATTTTAATCAATCTTTTCTCGGATAATATTTCAATGAATCTTTGTAAATGTAATATTAAAAAAAAAAAGATAGCTTCTTGTAAGTTAACTATCTTACACAAAACGACATTATTCCAAAAAAAACATATATGATCAAGACTGTTAGAAAGAGTATTTTTATTACAAAACAGTGAAAAAAAACAATTTCACTAATCCTTTTTGAAAATTCTAAAAACAAAAATATAAATAGTAATAATTAAAATAAAATAAAAAGCAATTGCACGAAAAAATAATCCCTAAAAAAAGGAAATCATATAACTTCACAAACCATAGGAGCAAGAATAGCGTGGTCGTTGCGATTGCATACTCAAACCGCTAACGCTACTCTTAGACGCAATTTCCTCATCCAATGAAAATCTCTTCCTCTCTAAACGCTGCCGTGGCGTGCTATGTGAACGCAGTTTTGCCTTAAACGACTCCGTTTTCCCCATATAACTAGGAGTCATACTTCCTTCATATGTCCAAAAACCCTCNCTGCGGCCGCCTTAGGCGTGGCCGCGGTGGCTCGCTGCAACGAAGAGAAGTGCCTACTCGGAGAGCTCTTTGCTAAGTGTCTAATCGGAGAACTCTTTGCTGTAGCAAACTTCCATTTCTCTAAATCGTCTCCACATTCAGACATTGCAACAATATTATGCACTTGCTTAGATCTCAAAGTACTCAATCTTGATCTTGAATAATTATCGTTGATTTCCACCATTTTTGGACTTGTCTCGAATTGCGTTTCATTAGCCAACATGTCCTAACAATATTTTTAAACCAACACAATTAAAAACCAGATATTTCTATCTTTTTTTTTATATTCAAAAAGTTATATTGGTGATATTTCTTAGAGTTTATAATGTTTATGTGTTTTTTACACTATTATATCAAAAATATTAAATGATGTTCTAGTGAAAACGTTTCAAAAACTTTTTTTAATTAGTTTTTTTATGATTTATAGAAAAAAAGGAAGCGGAATCATGTTTTGAAAATATGGGGAAATTTAGAGTTTATAAATCAACACCAAAATGATTTTGATGTGTATAATAAAATATGCTTGAATTTAAATGAATTGTAGAATATAATAAAAGTTAACTTTGTAGCGTTTTGAAATGATTAGGATATATTAAATGGGTTTCTTACGAAACACGGACGAGGTTGAAACATGTTGTATTCTTTGTTGAGACAGCGATTGATGCGTTTAGAACGCACATCGTTTTGGACTCTAATTAAAGCTTGAATGCTACGAAACATTTCCGCGGCGCGTTTCCTCACTAAATATCCTCTTACTATAGCTTGTAGCTTCACTAAACCTCTCAACGCTCTTAACGCTTTCCTCGCCTACAAAAATATATATTTAGATAAAAAGATTTCATTTTTAATCAAAAAGTTTGAATTTTGACAATACCCATTTGCCAAAATTCGATCTTTGAATCGACAATGAGCAGTAAATTGCGAAGAAAAATGTGAGAAATTTACCAAACAGCCCCTGAAAGCTGATTGTATCTTTACCGCCGCCTTAACCGCTATCGCCACCGCGATTTCTTGATTGTTATGTTCCTTCTCTGTGTGGGAAATAGAGTCTATGGTGAGAATATGATCGCCGCCTTTGCCGTTATAGCCGCTGGAAACGCGGTTTTGTCTCTCTTTTTTGCTCTTCTTGAAGCCAAACAAGCCCTTAAACCATCTCGTGGCTTTTCCCATCTCTAATGGAACAATTCTTTGTAGTTTTGTGATGTGACGATTCATAGATATTTTTTAAGAATGATAAAAAGTTTACAAATACCCAAAAATAGTTTATTAGTATACAAAAATCGAGAAAGAATGCATTTATTTACTTTGAAAAAAAAAGAGTTAAAAATGTTATGTTTTTAGTTGTTATAACCCTTCATAAACCCAAAAAAAAAATCGCCCTATTGAAATTTATATAAAAGAATTTTATGGAGATTTAGCAGATTTAGTAAAATTAATTAACAAATAAATAGATTTGACAAATATAAATTTATATATAGAAAAAATTGCTTCAAAAAAGAAAATGAATTTTATGTATGGAGCAATGTGTTAACTAGATCTCTCGTGATTCCCGTAATTAAGTTGATTAACTTAATTAAAATACTTAAAATTGGAATTAGAATTGATAATTACGTTAAGATTTTTTCTTCTTAATGACACATTTTACGGATACATTTTTAGAACTCTTCACTGCTCTTATTTATATTTTTTTTCTTTATAAAAATAAATAAATAGTTTATAACCAATTTGAGCAAAATCCTATTCTTACAAAATTATTGTAGTTTCGAAATAAAAATAATTTATTATAGGTTTGATTTTTTCAAGTACATATATTTATGTTTGTACCTATATTTGTGTTGACTAATTACAATACTCTGTTTTTTTTACAAAAAAAATATATTCAAAATTCTATAAAATATTTAGTTTGAAACAGCATTTAGATTTATTTTTCCTTTTAGATAAAGTATTATAATTATATAATATTTTAGGCAAATTCCTAAAAAGAATAGAATTACACTATTGAGTCTTATATAGATGCTTTGAATAGTTAGGCAAGTCTCAATGAAAATGACTCTTTCACTTTTTATTAAAAAAAAATCTTATATTTCTTTAATTTATTCTCTTTTTCAATATTCTATTCTATAGCCACCAATTTCTCTTTATTTTTATTGAATTTAATTAATTAAAATATGTATGTTCTTAAAGCCGTAACCAAGTGTAACTAATCATTACCCAAAAGCATTAAACAAAATAATTAAAATCTCAAAAAGGGTCTGAAAATTTTCAGAATATCTATTTTCATTTGTCTGCAACTCCTTTGTCTGAAATCTTTAAACCAAACAACAAAAACTCAACTAATGTTTTTGTAATTAAACCAGAAATTTACATCAGACACTTAATTAGAAAGTTTCTCAAGAAGAAAACTGATTTGAGTTACAAATAAAAACAAAAGTAGTAAGAAAATTCTTTAATTACTTCATAAATCCTTCAAAGATTTCATCCATTTTCTTCAAGCTTCTCATCTTCTCTTTCTTGCACCATTTCCATCTGCAAATTTTCCACAAATTCACAATCTTTTTCATAAAAAACATTAATTTTTTTCTCAAAAAGATGATCAAAAACTACACTTACATGTTAATGCAGATGAAATCTCAGAGCTTTTGATCACACGCAGCCTCTTTACTGATGATACAAACATACTAAAAACACCCCAAAAAAAAGTCATAAACATTATAACCTTTTTTCATAAAGTAAGATGCTTTTGATTTTGTTATTTGATCAAAAAGTATGAAATAAGAGATATGTGACTAGGAATCTAATTCCTCTTTTACCCTTTTAAGTGTTGAGAGAATATGAATAAAAATGTTTATATAAAAGATTCTTACTTCCATGGAACATCTCCAACAAGCATCTTGTCTCCTTCATTATCTTCATAAGTTAGTGTATATTCTCCATTTCCATCTAATAATCCACTAATTGGTTTCTCTTCTTCACCACATGATGATTCTCTTTGAGCTAATTACATCACAAACACAAAGAAAACACATCAATGATCAAAACCCATCACATAAAAGACCAAAATTTGAGTAAAAAGATCAACTTTTTGTGATATTTTACCTGCAAGAAGACCTCTAAAGAGTTTATCAACAGTAAAAGACAACTGTTCATAGCTATTATAAGCATTAAGATCAACTTTCCGACCAATTGGAACACCATCCATGTTGATTTTAACAAACATTCCTTGTTGTCTTTTCACTTCCATTGACTTTTCATTATCATTATCACCCTTTTGAATCTTTTGGACGCCATTAGAGGACTCATTTCCAAGCTTTGAAGAGCTTCCACTTGCTAAATGCTTCCTAAAAGATCTAACTGGTGGCCATCCCACTACTGGACCAGGAGCAGTTCTTTAATTCAAAACAAAAGTTAACAAACAATAAGAATCTCAAGATTATAAAACAAACAAGACAGTAAAAAAGGTTAAAACTTTGGGATCCAAATCTTGGGACACTAAAAGGGGATTTAGGGTTAAGAGATTTTGAAACCTTTTCTGAGTTTTGCTGTTGCCACCTAAAGAGAGGATTGATTTGTCTTTAGATTCTTTCTTAACATGTTTTATTACTGAACAATCTTCATATCCACCAGGAGGTCCAAGCCTAAGCTCTAGCTTCTTCTCCTCTGTATTGTAAGAGCTTTTAGGGTTTTCTTCATACCAATTTCTTCCTTGTGGAATCAAATCTAAAAGCTTAGGACAAATTTCACCGTTTCTTGAATAATTCTCCATTAGGGTTTCTAAAAGTTCAAATCTTTCAAACAAACACCAGAAAAATGAAACTTTTTTGGGTTAAAAGTTGAGAACTTTCCAAAACCCATAAAAACCCATATCTTCAAAATTCTTCAAAAATCTAAAATTCTTTACCAAAGGAGGAAGAAAGACAGAGAGACAAAAAAGCTCTGCAAGAACCAAAAAAAAAACTCAAAGCAGAGGAAAGGTTTAAAGAGAGAAATGAAATGTGAGGCTATAATGAGAATAAAGAGAAGTGAATGAGTGGTTTTTTTCTCTTTATATAAAATAAAAATGAAAACTTTTTGGTGGGTTTCTTTTTCTTCTCTGCTTCTTTCTCACCTTTTACTGCTTTGTTCTCTCTCTTTTTCTTTAGATTCTGAAAGAGACTGAAGAAATGGAAGTAGAGAGAGAAATGATAGAGAAGAAGAAGTTTGATTTTATATGGAAAACATACAAATGGATGAAAAATTAAACTAATAATTTAATAAATCGACCCGAAATTAATGAATATGGAGAGAAGAAAACAGTAAAATAAAGAGAGCAGAAGAGGAATTTAAGGAATTTAAAGTGTGAAACACACGCAACTCTTCTCTCTCTTCTCTCTCTCTATCCTTAAAGAAGGCAAAAGGTTGTTGAGTGGAGGAAGCAAAGCGTGCTGTGTTTGTGTTCTACTCCCTATTTCAACCCCTACATCTCTTNTCAACCCCTACATCTCTTTTTTCTCTGATATCTGTCTCTTTTTACTTTTTTTTTTTTTTTTTGTTATAAAAAACTATTTTTATTTTAATAAATATATTTAATTTAGAGTAATTTGGAATTATTAAATATATAAACATTATTGGGTTATTCCAAATTTATGACGGGCTCATTTTTTTCTGACAAAAATAGTTCATTCGGATTGTTTTAAATAACACATATTAACATATATATGTATATACAATTTTATTCAGATATAAAATATAATTAGTTTATTCGACAATATAGTTAATCACTAATATAAATACTTACAAAAAAACTGAAGTTTGTTATTAAAAAAGATTACAATTACATCATTTATAGAATTTGTGTGTATATATATAGTGATTAAAAAGACTACTTGTTAATTTATTTTATGTATTTTTTACTATTTTAGTTGAGTTTACTCTTTTTTTGTTAAGAAAATTTACTTTTGTTATTATCTATTTTGCAAAATGGTTGAATGACTAAATATAAATCATAATCTTACATATTTATATTGTTAATAAAAAAACTTACATAACCCAAAATAACTTAGTACTATATTTGTCGGTTGATCGGTATCAAGGAGAGGAAGATATAACTAGTAGTATTATTTATGCCAATAAATGTAGAAGAAATAAAAGTATTGTCATAGGTGATGTAGCAAATGGTAGAGAAATAATAATAAATAAATACATATAAAAAAAGAGACATGAAATTAAAAATAAATAAAAAAATAAGTTAGTCCATAAAAGGAAAGAAAGGATCCCATGATATTTGATTTGGTCTGTTAAAGATCTCACAGTCCCTCCCTACTTCTCTGTCTTATTCACTCACCATTACACTTACACACTTCTCCCATCTCTCACACAGTTCATTGAATTTAGTCTTTTACACCAAAACCCATCTTTTTCTCCATTAAAATTTATATATATACATATATATATATATTTCTTCCAGCGTTTATCTAATTCTTATTAATAACTACTATATATATGATCTTATTTTCAGCTATGTCGGACCAAGTTTTATTTAGTGGAGTTTGATAGGTATATCAACTAGAGATATTGTAGTGAGTTAAAAATTCTATGAATACATAAGCTTGAGTGTGTGTGTGTGTGTATATAACGGTTGAGTAATATATTTGTTGAGTTTGTAAATGTTAGTTGAGATAATCATACAATATTTATGGGATAAATTTTAAACCATAAGTCAATAAATTTGGTTTAATTGAACCAAAAAAAAAAATTTGCTATGAATTGGCGTCGATGATCATATTACAAAATGTATATATCTACTAAAATTTATATTTAAAATATTGAATAGTATGTAATAAAATCGAATAGTATTTAACTAGATAACCACATTATCAAATTTTGACATATTATTAAATTTAATTGATTTTGGTCTAAGAATAACATACAATAATTTTATACTAAAATTTATATTTTTGTTTAACGTCTTATTTTGGATAAAACAGTTCTGTAATTTAAAACCAACTTTAAACACACAAAATAAAGTAAATGATTATTTTAATATACATTCTAACACATTACCAAACTAACATTTATTTTTGGCATTCTTTGATTTTTAATATGGTCAACGACCTTTAAATATATATCATATTTGGCTAATTAATAGTGCAAAATTTTTCATTTAACAAGTTATTTAAAATGAAGAAGACTAATAAATTCTACAGGAAAAAAGTAAAAAATATTTTTAGTCCCTTTTTTTAATCTTTAATACTATAATTAATCTCGCTATAAGAATTCACACAAGTGAAAAAAAAAAGAATTCACACAGACAAAAAAAAGGAATGAGTAACAAATTGGATTGTATTCAAATAAACAAGCAAACTAATCTTAGATTTGGGTGTTTGTGGATGTTAAAAATAATTAGATAAATGGATATAATTGAAGGTGGTAGGCTGGTGAAATGGACATATATCTCACACGTGTGACAACGATATTACGGAAAAGCCAAAGAAAGAAAATTGTAGGGAGAGAGTTTTGGTCAAATAAGGAAGGGTAAATTAGGAAATTAGGTAAAAGAAAAGGGAATTATCAGTAGTCATATCATGTCTCCGTATAACACAACTCCATAGATTGTCTTCATTCACTAACAGACAACCTTAACCTCTTTCTCTTTCTTCTTTAAGTTTTTAATAATCATTATTATTTATTTTAATTAAATATATACATCTGTTGTTAATTTGTTATGCATAATGATTAATTTTAATTAGTACTTATATACTTATGGTTTAAAATTCTTACTAGATATTAGCATAATACTGTTTTATGAACTATTTTTTCCACTTACAAAAATTATTATCAAATTTTGTATGGATTTAGATATTTATGATGGTCTTCATTTTTTTCTTGAAGTTTTAATAAATTTTAAAAAATTATACAATAAATAGTTCTTTATTTTTTTTCTTCAAAATGAATAATAATTCTTCAAATATCAAATTACTATTCATATTTTTCACAAAAATTATTTATGTTTTTAAAATTGAGTTATAAAATTTTGAAGATTTTTTTTATTTTTATTTTAATGAAGAAACTAATTTTCATATATAACAAAATAAATTATATATATATATAATTTTAATATCTAGATAGTAAATAAATGCTAAATACTTACATACGAGCTTATCATATGTTTAATTGAGAATTAAAAAGATTATTATCATTTCTATATTAATTCTCTTTAAAAAGCAAACCGCGCATTGCATGATGTTACCGACATAATTAAACGGGGTTTGTGTTTAATTACATTACAAAAGCAGCGTTTCCTAGAACGCGCGTTTTGTAAACGCCACGTTTGCGGTAGGGAGTAGGAGACCGAATCTCTGACTGACAGCATTTATCTTCTCTCTCTCTATCTCTATCTGGACGGCAGACACAAGTTGTACAGTGAGATTAGATTCAGATCTCCTTCTAGGTTTAATCACGTCCGTTGAAATTTAAACGACGCCACAATCAACGGCTACGATTTAATTTGACCAAACACCTAATAAAAATAAAACATATCGTGAAAAAAATGTCAAATCAGAGATAAAAGAATAGTGGTAGTAATGATACTATTTTCATATGTCTTCTTTGACAAGGTTCCACCCAATATGTATATATACCAATTTTGATTAATAAATCATATGAAAAAAAATTGGTTATATTTTTACAAAATACTGTAAGAAAAACATTACTATATTAAATTTATGAACTAGTGAAAATCAAAACTTGCAATATTCTAATATAATCTGACTAGTAATTTTTTTAAAAGTTTGTGGCTTATTATATTTTAATTTTTCTAAATCAACGAATTATTTTTGAAGACACACTATTTTATTGGATTCTATATGAATATGTGTAGTCTTGTCTGTCTAATCTCATGATAAAAGTGAATTTATAAGTCAATTATTATTTTATTAGTTTAAAGACTCGATTCCAAAAACCAACTTTGATAAATGTTTTCTGCTGAGTGTTTGTGAATACTTAACATTTGCTTTACTTAACATTTGTTTTTCATAAGCCTTTAAATTTTGCTTTACTTATAACCTTTTTACAAAAATAATATTAAAAAATATTATATATCTCGATATATATTTTTCGTAAATAAGAAAACTAACATGCTAAAGACTTTATACTTTTTTGTGATAATTATAATCACAAAAGCAAAGCAAAATAAAAGTTAGTGGTCACAAAGTTCTCGACCAATTTAACAAAAAAAAAAAAAAAAAAAGTTCTCGACCAACTTCTAATGGTTCGTTTCGTAATATAATTTTTTGTATGAATGTACTTATTGATATTATTTTTAAAATATTAAAGTATCTCCATATTGACGAAAAAAATAAAGTATCTCCATATTATAAGTAATTATTGTAAAAATATATATTATGATTTTATTTTTTGCTAAAATAACCTATATCGTAAAAGATCATATAACCTATGTTACCTCGAAAATAAATCTTCTAAATATAAATTAAGTTTCGGCTTCGTTCCTATGTAAGATGGTCCATGGACTCACATAGATAGATATATAATGTGGCCCAATTAGTAATCAACCCATTGAAAAATCATCAGTAATTTTAGTATTGGATTTTATAACGATTTTTTCTATTGAATTATTTCAAAATAGATATTCGAATTAAAAAAAAACTATAAATGGGGTGACAGATCGTGCATATGAATTGGCGACCCAAAATCTCCATAAATCTAGAAAAAATTATTTATTTTGTCCTATCAGAGATTCAAATATGTAAATAATAAATTAAAGTGAAATAGTAATATATAGTTATTGCTAAGAGTTATTGGTACCGTATTTTGAAATTCAATATAGTTTTTTTTTTCAAAAAATTCAATATAGTTTAAATGTTGTTATATTACATAATTGAATTTGCGTTTTTTTTTTCAAATATTAGGATTTTATTTAAAAGTTTTAAGAAGCTAAACTTGATTTACACTTTAGTATTTGTTACAGTTTAATTAATAAAATACTAAAATCTTTTGAGTGTTTTTTGTATTTAACCCAAACATTGCACATGTCCTTTTTTTTTGTTCTGGTCCCTATTTTATTTTAAATAATAATACGATGAACAAAAGAAAAATGATTTATAGTAAATCTTCGTCTGAAAAAAAAAAACAAAAAATCTTCACAGTATCTAGCAGGTACAAAAGTGACTTATTTTCTTTTCAGTTTTAATTATAAAATTAATATCTAAAAAATGTAAAATTTGATGTATATAAGAAAGAGAAAATAAATAAATTAGGAAGGTCCACAATGTGATCTTGTAGGTGTGTGCGGTGGGACATAACTAAACTGTCTTTTGTCAGTCACAGCTCATTGTTCTCTGTACCTTTTCTTTTTTTAACTCTTTTACTTTCTTTAAACACCAAATCTCTTTTATTAATTTACATTTTTCTATATTACTTATGTCCCCTAATCTGTCCCTTTCTCAAGTTTTTTGGTTATTATTTCATTATTTTACTTCTAATCAATAAAGCACAAATCTTCTAATTTCTTACGAAATTAATCTGTTTTTTAAAATAATTTTCCTCTTTTTTTTCTAGTTTTTGAAATACTATTCATTAGTCTTTTTTTTTGGGTAGTTAATGTAATTTAATAAAGTGGTATGTACTTTTTTTTATAGAGTATACATACATTGTAAACAGCGGTTACAATCTGTATTCTCAATAAATATATTTGACTTTAGATTTAAAAAAAGTTATATGGTAAAATAAACCACAAACTTTGTCGATTTGGTGAAAAAAACCCTCAATTTTAAAAGTGGTTTTTTAGACCATGAACTTTGAAAACCGGGTTTTTTAAACCCTACGAGATTTTTAAAATTAAAATTAAGATTTGAATATAAAATTAAACCATAGTTTTAAACTTTAACAAAAAAATATATTTCAAATTTGGATTAATTAAACTATAATTTCAAGTTTAAATTTGAGATTTTAGTTTAAAAAACTTGGTTATTAGAGTTCGGAGTTTAAAACACTCAATTATCAAAGTTTGGGGTTTAAAAATCCATTTTGAAAGTTGATAGTCTTTTTACCAAATCGGCAAAGTTTGTAGTTTAATTTACCATTTTCCCTTTAAAAAATGTTTATTTAATTAAAGTTTATTCAAATTTCTTAAATGTTACTATGTGTTTTTTTTGGATTTTTGATAGGATTAAATTCATAAGACTTAACAACTATCAACTCTAAGATTAAATTTATAGAAATTTTCAAACACTAAGCTTTTTTTTTAATTCATATTTCTTTTTGGATTTTTGTTATTAAAAAACATGTTAATATATATTTTTTGATTTCTATTAGCACTAATACACACCTAACCTCATTACAACTTTATATTATAATTAATAACAAGAACTTTATATAAGAGTACTTTTTTCTCTAAAATATTTAGTAGCGAAAATAGATATAATATTTTATTGATTAAACTTGGATTTGACCTTGAATTGCTTCTGATCTTCCTCATATCCAGACAAAAATTATCTGTATATATTAGTTGGTTCACAGATAAATCTGGGTAAATAATGAATCTCATTTATTATATATTAATTTGGATATTTTAATTTTATTTTATTTTTAGTTTTTTTTCCCTTTTCGATTTTAGTCCGACAGCAGAGTGTGTGAGCTTCACTCTTCCCTCCCATGGCTGATTTCATCCCTTTCCTGCTTCTTTCTCATCTCCTTTATGACCCATTTCACTAAACACATGAAATATCACTTCTTGCTTCGTTTTAAGTCCTAAAGTTTCGACCTTTCGATTTCGATTTCGATTTCAATTTTAGGTCTAATCAATTTCTCTTCTAAGTTCTAACCCAATGTCTCCTGCAATTTCCGGGTTCTCGATTCTTTGTTTCTTCATTTTCATGGCTTCCTTTCTTGATTTCTCATTATCGAAGCCAATGAACTGTTCAGACACTTCACGTCTCTGCACTTCCTTCTTAGCTTTCAAACCCAGTCAAAATTTAACCTTTTCCGTTATCCAAAGCATGTTCGACGTCTTACCGGAGGATATAACCGCCGATATTGGTTCCGGCGGTTACATCTACATCAAAAAGAACTGTTCTTGCCTCGCTACAACTCATCAATACGTCACAAACACAACATTTACAGTGAGACAAAACCGTGGCTATGTCTACGATGTAGTAATTTCTTCTTACTCTGGTCTTGCATTTCCTCCAAACACAACTAGACAAGCTCGTGCTGGCTCTGTTGTGTCCGTGCAGCTTCTTTGTGGCTGTTCTAGTGGTCTCTGGAACTATCTAATGAGCTATGTAACAGTTTCTGGTGATAGTGTGCAATCTTTATCTAGCCGATTTGGTGTTAGTATGGACCGGATTGAACAGGCTAATGGGTTCTTGAATCCTGATAATGTAACACTTGGAGATCTTTTATACATCCCTCTTGATTCCAGTAAGTTTAGCCCTCAAGAAATCTTGAATCTCTTTAATTAGCTCCTCAGATGTCTAAATGTACAAGTGTTTTGGTGAATTAGGGCTTAGAATTTGTGGAATTAGGGTTTGAATTGGTGGAATTAGGGCTTGAATTTGTGGAATTAGGACTTAAGTTGGTGGAATTAGAGCTTAGAATTGGGGGAATTGGGGATTAAATTGGTGGAATTAGGGATTAAATTGGTGGAATTATGGTTTAGAATTGGTGGAATTAGGTTTCAGAATTGGTGAATTACACATTGGTGTATTGATTTTGGGATTTGTTGTTTGGTTTTTTAGTACCTGGAGAGCCATATGTGAAGAAGGAAGCAGACCCTCCAGCTCCAGCTCCTGCTCCAGTATCCATTAATGGCAATATCTCAGGTTTTTGCTCTGTTTTCTCTGAACCTTGAATGTCTAACTTCAATTTCATGGACTAAAATTTCATGTATGTGTTCTTAGCTGATCAGGTGAATCACACAGCAAAAGCTCATGTGCCATATATATGGATTGTTGGAGGTCTAGGTGTTGTTCTTGCACTTCTTGTAATGTGTATACTTATATGCATCTGCTTAAGATCATCTAGTTGCAATTCCAATGAAGAAGAAGATAGTAACGGTCACAAATTTCAAATCCTTAGAAAATCTCCTTTCTTTTGTGGCTCTGGTCGGTATAACTGCTGCAGATCCGGCGATGTTCGACAACCTAATGGCGAAAATCAGAGTCATCAAGTTGCTATTCCTCAAGGTAACTTATCTACAAGTTTCAGATCCTTGAAATTATCTCTTGTTTCTTTATTAAAGTGTTTTGATTTTGTTTCGGTTTAGCGAATATGTTTGAGATAGAGAAGCCTATGGTGTTCAGTTACGAAGAAATTCGCGCAGCTACTGATGAGTTTTCTGATTCTAATCTTCTTGGTCATGGAAACTATGGGTCAGTTTACTTCGGTGTTCTTCGCGAACAGGTTGGTTTTTTATATGTTGCTGAGTTTTGTAGCTTCTGTCATGGTTTATTCGTTATGTAATTTGTTTTTACTTATCAGGAAGTTGCGGTTAAGAGGATGACCGCGACGAAAACTAAAGAGTTTGGAGCAGAGATGAAAGTTCTCTGCAAAGTTCATCATACTAATCTGGTAAGTTTCTTGAGTTTATTTTAATGTTTTCGAGGTTTTAATGCGACTAAATCGTTCAAAAACTATGTTTATTAAGGTAGAAATGATTGGTTATGCTGCTACAAATGACGAGCTTTTCGTAGTTTATGAATATGTTCAAAAGGGAACATTGAAAAGCCATTTACATGATCCTCAAAGTAAAGGTAAGAGACTTAAAACATAGCGCGAAAATATTGATTTTAATGATGTTTTATACTTCTTTGTGACGCTTTTTCGCTTGCGAATTCTTGATGTTTGCTTAGGTAATACTCCATTGTCTTGGATAATGAGGATTCAGATTGCGCTTGATGCGGCACGGGGATTGGAATACATTCATGAACATACTAAAACTCATTATGTTCATCGCGATATCAAGACGAGTAACATCTTACTCGACGAGGCATTCAGAGCAAAGGTTTTAACTCTTGATCTTATGATCCATTATGATTCTTGTATAGGAAAAATTGTGGTTGAATCTTTGGTTTATACATCTAGATATCGGATTTTGGACTTGCAAAACTTGTCGAAAAATCAGGAGAAGGAGAGATTTCGGTTACTAAAGTTGTTGGTACATATGGTTATCTCGCACCAGAGTAAGCATTCAACTAAAAACAAGAACCTAAAAAATCAAGAACACTGTAATGAAATCTTTGTTTCTTTTTTGTTGTGTAGATATCTAAGTGATGGTCTTGCAACAACGAAAAGCGATGTTTACGCCTTTGGTGTGATTCTTTTCGAGGTTATTTCCGGGAGAGAAGCTGTAATTAGAACAGAAGCAATAGGAACAAAGAGTCAAGAAAGACGTCCATTAGCATCTATTGTAAGTTTCTTGATTTTTAACCATTACACTTTCTTTGATGCAAGTGCTTACGCCTTTTTTTCGGTTTTTTCTAAAGATGTTAGCAGCTCTTAAGAACTCACCAGATTCTATGAACATGACAAGTTTAAAGGAATTTGTTGATCCTAACATGATGGATTTATACCCACATGATTGTTTATTCAAGGTAAAGATAGATTTTTTACTTGCATTTTTACTCTGTTCTTGCGCTGATGAACTTAGAATTTAATCAATTTTTGTGGACAGATTGCAATGTTGGGTAAGCAATGTGTGGATGATGATCCTATTTTAAGACCAAACATGAAGCAAGTTGTGATATCGATTTCGCAGATACTTTTGTCTTCTATTGAATGGGAAGCAACTTTAGCTGGAAATAGTCAAGTCTTTAGTGGTCTTGTTCAAGGAAGATGAACATAAATCAAAAGTTTCTCCAGGTCTAAGCCCTTTTCATCTTTTTTTTTTTCGGATCATTTACTTAGTTTTCTAGAGAAATGATCGGTCTGCGGTGTAGATTAGTTGTTAGTTTTGTCGAAAACTTGGATAGTTAACAAACATATCTATATCTTGTTATTTATCTGCCTATATAAATGATTATTCTTATGAAGATTTTATGATCTTTAAGGCTGCTTAAGTAACTGCAGCGAGTAAGCTCACGGTTAGGGCCGGTCCTGAGACAAAACGGTAAATGGGGACCGATATTTCATATAACAAAGTTAAAAAAGTAAACTTTTTTGCTTACAAATACATAATTTAGGGGCTCTAGGTGAATGTTTCATAAGGTATTTTCTAGGACCGGTCCTGGTCGCGGCCGAGGAAACTCGTCTTTTAAGGTTCTGATCACTGTCTGGTTCTAGAGAGATGCAGTGAAAAAAGGAAAAACTTGGTGACTTTTGACTTATGTGTTTGTTTATTCAATGTTAATGGGTTCTTTTGTCGCTTTTGTTGTTGTTGAGATAATGTATTTAAGTCTTTATGTGTTGAATACTTTGTGAAGACTTGACATTAGATTAGTTTAAAGGTATGGTCAAGAGTTGAAATCAAACTTAAATAAACAGTTGACTTTGACTTTTTTTTTTTGTTTCTTTTTCTAAGTAGTCAAAGTCTTTAATGTTGTATACTTGTATTCATGGAGATTGAGAAGTGGTAATAGGAGACGAACAACATTTGCAGCAAGTTCCTAGTGGAGCTGGCTCACAGCACACACAAGCCGGGCATATCGGTCGTCTAGTGATACTATGACCTGATACAAATACGTACCAAGAACACTTGTTAATCAAGTCAATATTAAAATAGTAAATGTCTTTCACTTTGAATTACTAAAATCGTTTTTTAAACTCAAATAGCTTTTTAAATCATGAATTTAAAATCCAGTTAAAATAATTTTTATTGGATATTTTTAATAAATACTAAACCTAAAATTAAGTTTTAATTAAAAAACTAAACCTAAAACTTCAATTCAATTTTGAGATAATAATTATGTTATAATTTAAGTTTCAATTTTTTTTATTTCAATTTTGAAAAATTGGATATTATCCTGTTATCAAAATTTAAAGTTTAAAATACTATTTGAAAGTTTAAAGTTTTTGTTTCACCAATTGAAAACAATTCATGATTTAAAACACAATAACCCCTATTTAAAAATAAATTTGCCTAACAACAAAACTGAACTAACCTAAACTGGACCGGACCTAAACCAAGACTGATTGATTACTTAGCGTTTACCTTTAGGAGCCAAAGGGAGGCGAGCAGCGTTGCTTTGTGGCGATGGAAGAAGTAAGAGAGAGAAGACAATAAGGAGTATAAAGATGGAGTTTCCTTTATGAGCCGCCATTGATGCTTTTCTCTTTGTTATGGTTTGAACTTAAGAGTATGAAGTGAGTATATATATATGGGTTTGTGATGACGACTTTTCGACGGTAGATTTAGGGTCTCAAAGTCTCATATTTGTGGATTGACTCATGAGAAGGCATATCTTATGCCAACTTGCTTACAACATTAGACCGACCCACTTTAATATATATTATTTATTGCTAGCAGATGTTTTATTTTATAAGTTTGTCTTAAATTCATGCATCTAAAATTTTAGTATATAACTATTTTGCCTCATTTAGGTAAATGGTGTAATTGAAAAAAAATCAGATTATTTTCAATTATGTAAGACACCTATAAATACTAGAATTTCTAATTCAAATTTACTAATATAGAAATAGTCATAAATCTTTTTTCAATGATAATTAAAAAAAATGGTACTGCCAAGAGAGTATTCTGTAGGATTTGTCATTAACTAAAAATTAATTTCAAATTTTAATTTATGAATTGTTATAATGATTTTATACTATAAAATGCAAAAAACCATTAAGAAACAATAATTTTCCCACCAAATTGAAAATTATTACTTGATTATATAAAAACTATAACTAGTTCATTTTTCTTTATATTTTATAAATTATATATTATTTATAAATAAAATAAATGTTTTTCGATATTAAATAAATATTTAATTAAATCTTACAGAAATGAACTAATTAAAATCGATCCAACCAAACTACATAATTTTAATATCATTTTCAACAAATTTTTTTTCCGAACTTCAAAATCCTAAAATCTAAAACTAATCAAAATAAGTATATCTACTTAATTGTCATAAATAATTTCTTTTTGGTTTAAGTTGACTCATCCAATAATGATTTATATACATTTATTTTTATTATTATTCAAAACTCAAAATAAGTAAAAAATCTGTAAAAAAAAATATTATACCAGAAACAAAAACCCAATTTATAGAAATTAAAAAAATTTCTTTCCTAATAAACCATTTTTTTTCCTACTAAACCATTTTTTTGCACATTCCTATATAATTTTAAAAAACACATCCAAACTTAACATTATAGCACAAAAAACAATTAACCATAAACACTTACTTTCACAAAATGAAATCTAAAAACAATTTTTTGCTCATATTGATCATATCTTATACAATTTACCAATCAGTCCAATCTCAAAATCAATCAGAATTCATCAGTTTATCTTGCGGATTCATCGAAACCGACACAATCTTTACCGAACCAATCACCAACATAACATATAAATCAGATGCAGATTATATCGACACAGGAGTTACCGGTAAAATCAATGAAGCATATAGACCAAACTTGCAACAACAAACTTGGTCACTTAGAAGTTTTCCTACAGGTGAAAGAAACTGTTACAATTTAAATATTTCGGCGAATCGAAAATATTTGATTAGAGGAACATTTGTGTATGGGAACTATGATGGTTTAAGTCATCTTCCAAGATTTGATCTTTATATTGGTCCGAATAAATGGGAATCAGTTCAATTAGAAGAAGAAAATGATGCTTATATTTGTGAGATTATTCATGTACCGAAACGAGATTATCTTCAAGTTTGTTTGGTTAAAACTGGTAAAACGACGCCGTTTATTTCGTCGTTGGAAATTCGTCCGTTGAATTTTGATGATTATGTCTCGCAAAGTGGATCTTTGAAGGTGTTCTCCAGAAATTACTTCTCACAATCGTTTATAAGGTAAAGAAGTTTTTGCAAATTTGGTTTTTGATTTTAAATTTGAAATTTGAAATTTTAATGTTCAAATTTGAAGAAAGTGAATAAAATCCTATTGAAATATATTTACTTATTTTCTTCAAAATTTGAAAAATATTGAAGTATTGGAGATGTTCTACTATATAACTTAAAAAGAGGAAATGCACGAATTTAGAGGTTTTAATTTTCAAATCTTATTTAAAATATGCTTTTCAAAAATACAATTTTATTGATTACAATGAACAAAATTTTTCTTGGTGGGAAAAAAAAATTATTTTTGCCTACAAAAAAAAAGTTATTTTAGTTGTAATTTCACCATCCCATTACACTATGAGTTTCTTACAAAAATCGAAGATAATTTTGTTCTATAACACTAAAAAAATGTACTTTTGAAAAATGCAATCGATCGGTATAATTCCCAAAAAAAAAAAAAGTAAGTGTTTTTTTTTGTTTTTATCATCAATTTTTTAAAGTGTTTCTAAGACGAAAAAAATTATGAAATGACCTAAAGTTATCAAATATTTTTGATATATTTCATTATTTAACCCTTTTTTTTTCTTTTTCTTATAGGTATCCTAACGACATCCACGACCGAATCTGGACACCATATTCCGACAACAACACTAAAGTGTTAAGCACAAGTCTTCCGGTAGATACAAGTAACAACTCATACAATATTCCTCAACTTGTTGCAAAATCTGCTCTTGTTCCTGCAAATGCTACACAACCTCTTGAGTTATATTGGCGTCTAGATGACTTCAATTCACCAATATATATATACATGCATTTCGCCGAAATCCAGAAACTTGAAGCTAATGAGATCAGAGAAATCAACATTACTTACAATGGTGGACAACATTGGCTTAGTTTCTTTAGACCTCAAAAGTTTAAAGTTACAACAATCTTCAATCTAGTACCAGTTTCTTCTCCAGATGGATTTTTTAAATTCGATTTTACGATGATCGGTAATTCGACTCTTCCTCCGCTTATCAACGCCATCGAGGTTTATTCCGTTGTCGATACTTCAATACTCGAAACAAATCAAGATGAAGGTAAGTTTTTATCTAAATGTTAAGTCCATCTTCAATGATATTCTTCAAAAGAGTTTATATTATTTAATTATGAAATACAAAAAAAAAAAAAATAAAAACTACTATCTTTAATAGATTTTATGAATAATTTTTTTTAATTTAAAACCCTAAACTTTAAATCAAAATTACACCATAAACATAAATTTAAACTCTAATATCAAAATTAAATCCAAAACATAATTTTTTGGTGTTTTGAACTCTAATGTTCCTCATTTTTCAAATTTATTTTTATTTTTGAAGAAATATAGTACTTTATTTTTGGGATTCTGATGTTTTAAACTATGAACTTTTTTCCCCTATTTGGTGCAATAGAAATAATTCACCATTTCTAATGTTCCTCATTTTTTGTCTTTAATTTCAATTTAAAGTTTGAATATCAAAATTGAAATAAAAATAATTCAAAGTTTAAAACAATACAACCCCAAAAATAAAATATTATTGAAATAAATTTATTAATTTATTTTCAAATTTGAAATAAAAAATTGAAAATGAGAGACTAAATTCCCTGATTTCCTTACTTTATTTTGTTTTAGGAATGATTTTTTTGTTTGTTTGTTTGGTTTGCTAATGTGTTGATTAGTTTATGCTATGAACAACATCAAGAAAATATATGGTTTAGCATCAAAAGAAAGCTGGCAAGGAGATCCATGTTCTCCTCAAATTTATAAATGGAATGGTGTAGACTGTAATTATATAAGCTCTGATCATCAACTTTTGATCACATCCTTGTATGTCTTTTACTAAATTACTTTCATAAATTTTTCAATTTTCGGGGGTTTTTCCGCAAAGTTTAACTCTTTTTGGATGTTTTTGAAAACATTAGAAACTTGTCAGCAACAGGGTTGGGAGGTACCATAACACCTGAGATATCCAAGTTAACAAATTTAACTATACTGTAAGCAATCATAACCTTCCTCTCATCAATTATCACCAATATTCGATATCGATTTATCGCAGAAATATATAGAAAAGATAATAACTTTGTTTAAACTTTTTTCTTGATCTTTTAAATGGACAGAGATTTATCACAAAATGATTTATCAGGAGAGATTCCATCATTTCTTGCTGATATGAAGATGTTGAAACTCATGTAAGCTTTCTCTTTAATTTATTTTACTGATTTTGTTATGTTCTTTAAAGCTTTCATCTTTTTCTTTTACAGAGATTTACATGGAAACCCAAAAGTCAATCTCTCAATTCCAGATTCTCTTAAGGAAAGGATAAAGAACAATTCCTTAACATTAATGTAAGATGTTCTTAAAAGCTTTAACTTCTTGCAATGTGGTAATGTTGACTAAAAGTCTTCGTTTTAATGACTGTAGTACACATGAAAGTGATGATGAAACTTATGTTCCGAACCCGAAAAAACCAAGTATAAGACTTCATGTGATTACTATGTCAGTGTTATTAGCTTGCTTGATCATTCTACTAGCTGGATGTGGGATTGCTTTGATTACTACTACAAGGAGAAAACATGAAGCTAGTGAAGGTATTTACATATGATCACTAGAATCAAGATTTTACTCGAATTCGTAACGTTTCTTGTATGATTATATAGTTTCAGGTTCGATTTCGGTTAAGCCGACACCACCTAATCCTTCATTCGGATTAAAGGAACGTCGGTTTACGTATTCGGAAGTATTAAAGATGACTAATAACTTTGAGAGAGTTCTTGGTGAAGGAGGCTATGGAAGAGTTTATTTAGGCAACTTAGATGATACTAAAGTAGCCGTTAAAGTTCTTTCGAGTTCTTCAACTCAAGGATATAAACATTTCAAAGCAGAGGTAGTTTGATTTTTGATAGATTATAAGTTTTCTCTTATGACTAAAATGATCAATTTGTTAACTTTTTTTGAAGGTTGAGCTTCTTTTGAGAGTTCATCATAGACATTTGGTGGGTCTTGTGGGTTATTGTGATGATGGTGATAGTATGGGTTTGGTTTATGAATACATGATAAATGGTGACTTAAGAGAGCATATGTCAGGTAACATTTTTGTTGTTTTACATTTAAAGACTTTGAATTTCTTCGTATTGAACTATTTCAAATATCGAAAATTTGGTATAGGAATGCGCGGTGAAAGTGTACTAACATGGGAACAGAGAATGCAAATAGCTTTAGATGCAGCACAAGGTAAAAAAACTAAAGTCTTAGCTTCTAGATATTATATGTTTCTTGATGTTTGAAACTAAAACTAACTTAGAGATGTTTAAACACTACAAAATGTTATAGGGTTAGAGTATTTACACAATGGATGTAGACCTCCAATAATTCATAGAGATGTGAAAACTACAAATATCTTATTGAATGAGTTGTTCCAAGCGAAACTATCCGATTTTGGGCTTTCGAGATCTTTCCCAATTGACGGTGAATCGACAGTAGTGACAGTGGTTGCAGGCACACCTGGCTACTTAGACCCAGAGTGAGTTAAATATATCATCAATATCATATTTATGTAACTAACAAAGTTCTTGAAGTGTAATATCTATTGTCTTTTTGTAGGTACTATAGAACAAACTTGTTAAGCGAAAAGAGTGATGTGTATAGTTTTGGAGTAGTATTACTCGAGATCATCACAGACAAACCTGTGATAGATACAACTCGCGAGAAAACTCACATTACACAATGGGTTGGATTTATGATCACAAAAGGGGACATTAAGAACATTGTTGATCCAAAGCTAAATGATGACTATGACGTTAATGGTGTTTGGAAAGTTTTAGAGTTGGCTTTAGCTTGTGTAAATCCTTTTTCGAACTCTAGACCGGCGATGCCTTATGTTGTGATGGTGTTAAATGAGTGTTTGAGGTCTGAAATTGCCAAGAAACAAGGGAGTAGAGAGTTGAGTGCAAATGATTCTATTGAGTATAGAATGTCTTTATCGTCTGAGTTAGGTCCTTCTGCAAGATAAGAGTTTTGTTGTTTAATGAAAGTAAAGGTCTTATCAATGACTCCATGGATTGAATAAAGTGTTGTTTTGGAGCTGTATTTGGTTCCATTGTGTAATAGTTTTTGCTTGGATCTCGAGAAATTGATATGAAATTTCTGTAGTAAAGATAAATCCCAGAGAAATTTATAAGTCTTGACAATAACACAAAACTATGTTGCTCTTTGTTTTCGTTACTCTGTTTTAATTACTCTGTTTTCGTTAGTCTCTTATAATTACTCTGTTTTATTTTCTGTTTTCACTACTCTGTTTTCGTTACTATGTTATGATGCTCTGTTTTTAATACTCTGTTTTGGCTTTAAGCTACCATATACTCATTGTTTGGATTTAGGGCCTTTATAGATTTAACATGATAATACATAATTTTGTGTTTTGTTTTTTTTTAATTCCGCAATTAATAATATTTAATTAAACTGTGTTGATAAATTATTATTATAATTTTTTTAATTCGTAAACTATTTAAGGACTAAACCTATTTAGTTAAAAGTTAAGAAGATGACTAAAATCGATCCATATAAAGCTGATTCCATTTTAATCACACTATATTTTCCAGCTTAAAAAACCAAAATAAGTCTATATATTTAATCACTATTATTAGAAAAGAAATTTAAAGCTGTCCCATCCATTAATACTTTATTTATCTATATTTTATTATTATATTTCAAAACTCAAAAAAAGAAAAATAAAACAAGAAAACCTGTAAAAAAAAATTATGCCATAAACAAGTTACCAATTTATAGAAATTAAAATATTTTTCTTAGTAAATAAAATATTTCCTACTTACACATTTCTTCTCCCATTCTTATCTAAATTCTAAAAATCATCTTCAGACTTAACATTGCACAAAGCAGCATGTTTGCCTACAAAAACAATTTTAAATCATAAATCATAACATCTAATCTCATTAAATGAAGTCCATTGATGAAGTTTTGCTCTTATTCTTGATCATATCTTTAACCATTTTTCAATCAATCCAAGCTCAAGATCAATCTGGATTCATCAGTTTAGCTTGCGGATTAATCGCAACGAACATATCCTATACCGATCCAATAACCAACCTAACATATCGATCAGACGCGGACTATATCGACACAGGAGTGACCGGTAAAATCAATGATGCGTATAAACAAAACTTTCATCAACAAACTTGGTCACTTAGAAGTTTTCCTAAAGGTCAAAGAAACTGTTACAATTTAAATCTTACGGCGAATCGAAAATATTACATTAGAGGAGGATTTGTGTATGGAAACTATGATGGTTTAAATCAACTTCCAAGATTTGATGTCTATATTGGTCCTAATAAATGGGGTTCTGTACAATTAGAAGATGCAAGTGTTGCTTCAGTTCTTGATATTATCCATGTACCTAAACGAGACTATGTTCAAGTTTGTTTGGTTAAGACTGGTAAAACGACGCCGTTTATTTCGGTGTTGGATGTTCGTCCTTTGAGTAATGAATCTTATGTCTCACAAAGTGGATCTTTGAAGGGAGTATACAGAACTCACTTCTTACTTAATACTTCATTATTTATAAGGTAACGAATTTTTTTTGGTTCTAGAAGATATGTATCTTGTGTTTACGTTTTTTTCTTACCATTCGTAATACTCATCAGTTTTTTTTTTCATGTTTGAAATGATTCATGTAAGATCATCTTCAATGGTATTTTTAAAAATTTTCTTTAAAAATTGAAAAAAAAATTCGACAAAAATGAAAAGTACCACCTCCAATAGTTATCGTTATTTTTTATTCTTCAATTTTTTTTTTTAATTTGAAGAGAATGAATAAATTTTTGAAGCACTTTAAAAAAATGAAATACTATTCAAATACATTTCTATATTAAAAATAAAAAATATTTAACCAGTGGATATGTTCTAATACACATTTTTAAACAAAAAGTTATAATTATTAAGTGAGATTATAGTATTTTAGATTGTGAACTATTTTTGTTTGGTGAAAAAAACCTATCAAATATCAAAATATTTTATTAAACCATAAACTTTAATAACGAGTTTTTTAAATCCTAAAGATTAATAACAGAATTTTTGAAATTGAAATCTAAATTTAAATTTAAAATTATAATATAATTAATCCAAATTTGGATTATATTTTTTTTTATTAATTTTGAAAATTATGATTTAATTTTGTGTTTAAAAATTAATTTTAATATCAAGAAAATCCAATGGGTTTAAGAAACTCGGTTATCAAAATTCGGGATTTAAAAAACTATGTTATGCTAGAAGAAAAAAAAAACCATCAACTATTCAAATGTTTCCGATATTTCATTAGTTAACTTTTTTTTTTCTTTCTCTTATAGGTATCCTGACGATATCCACGACCGAATCTGGACACCATATTTCGACAACAACACTATAAAGTTAAGCACAAATCTTCAAGTAGATACAAGTAACAACTCATACAATAATCCTCAACTTGTTGCACAATCTGCTCTTGTCCCTGCAAATGCTACACAGCCTCTTGAGTTAAATTGGCGTCTAGAAGACTTCAATTCTCCAATATATATATACATGCATTTCGCCGAAATCCAAAATCTTGAAGCTAATGAGACTAGAGAATTCAACATTACCTACAATGGTGGAAAGAATTGGCTTAGTTTCTTTAGACCTCAAAACTTTAAAATTACTTCAATCTTCAATCTAGTACCTGTTTCTTCTCTAGATGGAATTTTCAATTTTTATTTGACGATGACCGGTAACTCGACTCTTCCTCCCCTTATCAACGGCCTCGAGGTTTTTTCAGTCGTCGATACTTCGCTGCTCGAAACCAACCAAGATGAAGGTAAGTTTATCTAAGTATTAAGACCATCTTTAATGATATTCTTCAAAACAAGTTTTTCCAGAAAATGATGATTATTCAAATATATAAGACAAACATAATAACTACCATGTACAAAAGTTTTTTTTTTTTTCTAAATTTTTTAAAAAAATTTTGTCTTCAGATATGCAGAACATGACTTTGATTTTGAAGAAAACGAATAGTAACTTTTTATATTGAAAAAAGAATAAAGTACTATTTGAAGTATATTTCTTCATTTTCTTTTCTTCAAATTTTAAACCAAAAAATGAAAAATGAAGAACCATAGTCTAATTTCTGTAACTTTGTTTGGTTTAGTAATGATTTTTTTTGTTTCACTAATGTGTTGATCAGTTTATGCTATGAACAACATGAAGAAAATATATGGTTTAACATCAAAGGAAAGCTGGCAAGGAGATCCATGTTCTCCTCAAATTTATAAATGGAATGGTGTAGACTGTAATTATATAAGCTCTGATAAACCTTTCATCACATCCTTGTATGTCTTCTACTAAATTACTTTCACAAAGTTTTCGATTTTCGGGGTTTTGTTGCAAAGTTTAACTCTTTTTGGATATTTTTGAAAACATTAGAAACTTGTCGGCAACTGGGTTAGGAGGTACCATTACACCTGAGATATCCAAGTTAACACATCTAACAATGCTGTAAGCAACCATAACTCTGTTCTCATTCTCATCAATATTCGTTATCGACTTATCGCATATATTTAGACAATAACTTTGTGTTCTTGATCTTTTAAATGGACAGAGATTTATCAAAAAATGATTTATCAGGAGAGATTCCATCATTTCTTGCTGATATGAAGATGTTGAAGCTCATGTAAGCTTATGTTAATTTGATAACACTTTTCTGATTTTTGTTACAATCTGAAAAGCTTTCATCTTTTTCTTTTACAGAGATTTACATGGAAACCCAAAACTCAATCTCTCAATTCCGGATTCTCTTAAGGAAAGGATAAAGAACAATTCCTTAACATTAATGTAAGATCAATGCTCTTAAGCTTTTAACTCCTTGCAACAATGGTTACACTTACATTACATGTAGTATTGTTTACTAAACTTTTTCATTTTAATGATTGTAGTACAAATGAAGCTTATGTTTCGAACCCCGAAAAAGAAAGTAAGAAACTTCATGTGATTGCAATGACGGTGTTAGTAGTTGGCTTAACGATTCTACTAGCTGTTTGTGGGATCCTTCTTGTTACTAGAAGGAGAAAACATAAAGCTAGTGAAGGTATTTATTTACACATGAACACTAGATCAAGTCTTGAACTAATCAAGATTTTTACTCGAATTCGTAACATTTCTTGTATGATTATATAGTTTCAGGTTCAATTTCGGTTAAGACGAATCCATCTAATGCATCAATCGGATTAAGGGAACGTCGGTTCACGTATTCTGAAGTACTGATAATGACTAATAACTTTGAGAGAGTTCTTGGTGAAGGAGGCTATGGAAGAGTTTATTTAGGAAACTTAGATGGTACTAAAGTAGCCGTTAAAGTTCTTTCGAGTTCGTCAGCTCAAGGATATAAACATTTCAAAGCAGAGGTAGTTTGATTCTTGATATATTATAAGTTTTCTCTTATGACTAAAATGATCAATTTGTTAACTTTTTTGAAGGTTGAGCTTCTTTTGAGAGTTCATCATAGACATTTGGTGGGTCTTGTGGGTTATTGTGATGATGGTGATAGTATGGGTTTGGTTTATGAATACATGATAAATGGCGACCTAAGAGAACATATGTTAGGTAACATTTTTGTTTTATATTTAAAGACTTTGAATTTCTTGGTTTTGATCTGTTCAAATGTTGAATTTTTGTATAGGAATACGCGGCGAAAGTGTATTAACATGGGAAAAGAGAATGCAAATAGCTTTAGAGGCAGCACAAGGTAAAACTAAAGACTTAGCTTCTAGATCTTGATCTGCTTATGATGGTTAGGGTCGGTCCAATCTTTTACATGATTAGAGTATTTGAAACCACAACTAACTTAGAGATGTGAAATAATACAAATGTTATAGGATTAGAGTATTTACACAATGGATGTAGACCTCCGATGATTCATAGAGATGTGAAAACTACAAATATCTTATTGAATGAGTTGTTCCAAGCGAAACTATCCGATTTTGGACTCTCGAGATATTTCCCGATCGATGGTGAATCGAGAATTGTGACAGCGGTTGCAGGCACACCTGGTTACTTAGACCCTGAGTAAGTTGAATCATTAGTATCATATAAATACATACCAAAGATCTTGAAATGTAATCTCTATACTCTTTTTTGGTAGGTATTATATAACAAACTTGTTAAGCGAAAAGAGTGATGTGTACAGTTTTGGGGTAGTTTTACTCGAGATCATCACGAACAAACCTGTGATTGATACAACTCGCGAGAGACCTCACATTACACAATGGGTTGGACTCATGATAACAAAAGGAGACTTAAAGAAAATTGTTGATCCAATGCTAAATGGTGACTATGATGTTAATGGTGTTTGGAAAGCTCTAGAGTTGGCTTTAACTTGTGTAAACTCTTTTTCGAGGTCTAGACCGACGATGCCTTATGTTGTGATGGTGCTAAATGAGTGTTTGGCCTCTGAAATTGCTAGGAAACAAGGGGATAGAGAGTTGTATGCAAATGATTCGATTGAGTATGGATTCTCTTTATCTTCTGAGTTAGGCCCTGCTGCGAGGTAAGAGTTTTGTTATTTAATGAAGCTAAATGTCTTAACAATGACTCCATAGATTTAAGAAGTTGTTGTCTTTTTAACATAATTTGGTTTTTTTATGTAAGAACTGTTATGACAATAGCACAAAGCCTATGTTGCTCTGTTTTCATTACTCTGTTTTGATACTCTGTTTTCTTAAAGCGATTTGATGCTCTGTTTTTAATACTCTGTTTCGATGCTCTGTTTTTAATAATTAATACTCTGTTTTGTCCTTTTTTAGCCTTTGTACTTTAACGTAATAATATGTAATTTTGTGTTTAGTTTTTAATTCCACGATTTATAATATTTAATTAAAAATTATTATTATTATTATTAATTTTTTTTTGGTATATAAGTTCAGAAAATGAATATTCTATTTTTTAAAGGGAAAAAACTTTTAGTGTGTGTTTACATTCTATGAAAACATATATGAAAAAAAATCAATATATATGCATGTTTGATCTTTTCTATAATACGTATCAGATAACTTCGAGTAGTTTATGAATATTTAAGATAAATTTAAATGATTTAAATAATATTATGTGATTTTAAAATAATTATCCATACTCAACTCGTGTCCACATCTTTGTAATTAATTTTAATGTATCAAAAATATGTAGTTGCTAATAAATAATTATATTATTTCAAGTCAACGCTATGTAATTTTACAGGCAACGACGAGGTCACATATCACCATTACAAAAGTTGACTCGTTCAATGTATTATATTTCTTTATTTATAGAAATTTCAAACACATCACAATGTATTCCAATATATAACTTAAAATACATAAATTATTTTCAAATTTTTGGTTTTAGTCTATAAAATTTGCTAATTATCTAATTATTAATTATGCTATTTTGTAGAAAGACAAGTTGGGTTTACTTTGACATAGCAAAAACTATGCAACTAATCTCATTTTTATATATATAAACGCATTTTTCTTTATTAATTTCACACTTATAAATTGTTTAATTTTCAGCAACCAATACTAATCTGAATAATTCCACAAGAAACATAAGATGTCATAGTTAAATTAAATTTGTAAAATTAAATTGACCAAGATTATGTTTTGTCAATCTTTTTCTCTTAATAAAATACAATGAATACTGGAATAATCAGCCTCTGAAACCAGACCCAAGAAAATGAAGTTTCTTGATGGGTTTTTGCTTTTCTTGATCATAGTTTCCGCCATTTTTGAATCTGTTCAAGCTCAAGATCAACCAGGTTTTTACTCTGTTTCATTAAAAGCTTGATACTTTTGATTCTTATGACTAAAATCATCTCTAATGGTTTTTTTTTTCAAATTTTTCTTCAAAATACACAAAAATTCTTCAAATTTGAAAAAATTGAAAAAAAAAAATCTTCAATGGTAATCTTTATTTTTTTTTTTTCAAAAATCAAGTCTTTAAATTTGAAGAACATAAATAATTTTTTCAAGAAATTAAATAGGAACTCTTCAAATTATTTTCAATTCTACTTATTATTCACTCTTTTTGTTTCCCAAGAAAAAAAAATAAAAAAAAGTTCAAAATTTTCTGTTAAAGAAAAGAAAAATGAAGAACCATTAGATTACAAAATTTTCTACAAATTCGAAGAACGATGACCTAATTGTTCTTTCTTTAATTGAATTTTCTGATCTTGATTAGGATTCATTAGTTTGGATTGTGGTTTGACCCCTAATAACCAAACTTATACGGAGAACACAACAAGGATTAGATATCAATCAGACGCAAACTACATCGAAACTGGTTCGGTCCACAGGATCAATTCTACGCAGTTTTTGCAACCAAATTTGGTATTAAGAAGCTTCCCTGAAACTCCAAGAAACTGTTACAACTTCAAACTTACCCGAAATCGACGATATTTGATTAGAGGAACTTTCGTATATGGAAACTACGACGGTTTAAATCAACTTCCGAAATTTGATCTTTACATTGGTCCTAATAAATGGACTGATGTTACAATTCTGAACTTGACAAGTCTTGTGGTTCATGAGATTATACATATCTTAACTCAAGATCGTCTTCAGATTTGTCTTGTGAAGATTGATGAAACGACACCGTTTATATCGTCGCTGGAACTTCGTCCGGTGGTGAATATTAATAATAGTTATGTGACACAAAGTGGGTCGTTGAAGTTGTTCCAAAGAATTTACTTTCCAAGGGATCCATTAGCCATCAGGTAAGTTATTCAACCTTAAGGTTTTGTATATGTAGTTGTAATTGTTGCAAATTAGATATGAAAAATCGTAAAATAAAAACTTCTAGGTTTCACTTGTTTTTGTATATAGCAATATTATTATTTTAATAATAACCGTAATACAAGATTTTAAAAAAATATATAATATTTTTTAAAATAATTATCATTAATTAAAATATAAATAAACTATAACATTAATAAATCTTTATATAAATAAAAACGAAATATATAATATTTATTTTAAAATAATTATCATTAATTTTAATATAGATTAATTATAATAAATCAATGATGATCCAAAATTTTTTTTTCTCAAGAGATGAATATTTTGTAGTGGCGTATATCTTAATTTATTAAGAAACAATGTTTATTTTTAATATCGTTTCTCCAATAATATACAGAAGATTATTTGTGTGTGTCTTAACTTATATGTCTTTAGAGCAATCTCAATGCAAACATTGTGAAATCTTAAAAAAAATGGTTATATAGGTTTTATAGTATTTTAGTGTTTAAAAAGAAAAAAAATATCCTATTTTGTAACTTTTCTTAATAATTAGGAACCACAATTTTTTCTTTCTCTCTATCTCTCTCCTCTACTTTTCTCTCTCTCTCTTTACAAAAAATTAGACCTTTTGATGGAGGTGTGCATTAAGGATGCCCTTACTCAAAGTATATAATTAATTAATTTTTGTTTCCTCTGAAATTTTATTTAAAATCTGGTATATGCGTTATAGTAAATTTAATATTATCTAAATTTGAAAATTTTCAATAAAAATTTCAAAGTAATTAGTTTTTAAATTTATGGGTTTCCTATACAAAATTAGAATTTTGGAGTCATAGAATTAGAATTTTTAAATTTATGGATTTCTTCACATTTGAAAAAAAAAAAAATCATTTTTTACATTTTTTTTTTTGAAAATGTAAAGATAGTCTAATGCTTTAACAAAATTTCATGGCCTAGTTTTTGTGATTAAATTCTTATAATTCTTCTAATTTTTTCTCTAAAAAGGTATGCCGACGACATCTACGACCGAATCTGGGAGCCACGCCCACTCAATGCAACCGTACCGTTAAACACAAACCTCACAGTCGATACAAGTAACTCCTACACTGTCCCTCACACTATTGCTCAAACTGCAGCTACATCTTCAAACGCCTCTCAACCTCTACACTTTGGTTGGTCTTTCAACGATACAAATACACAATCATATATATACATGCATTTCGCCGAAATCCAAAATCTTACAGCAACTAATGCCACAAGAGAATTCAACATTACTTACAATAATGGACAACTTTGGTTCATGTATTTACGACCTCCTACATTAAGTATCACTACTATTTTCAATCCTAGAGCTGTGAGTTCTCCAAATGGTAGATTTGATTTCACTTTGTTGATGACTGGTAACTCAACGCTTCCTCCGATTATCAATGCGCTCGAGGTTTATACAGTTTTGAATCTGTTGGAACTCGAAACGGACCAAAATGAAGGTATGAGTTCAAATATATTAATTCTTTAAACCATCTTTAATGATATTTTTTTGATCTTTTTTTGCAAAATAGAAATAATGACTTAACAAAATCTCTGAAATATGCGTTTGACATTTTATATTTTTTTAGAATAAATCTGACAAAACAAACTCTCGAAAATACTTTTGGGTAATTTATACTCTCTATTGCAAAAGTGTCATGTTACCGTGGTACCGTTACCTAGTAATTAACAATGCTATGAATTTTGAATCTAATGAACGGTTAAAAAAAGTTATATAAGATATAAAAGGGTTTCTTCGCAAAAAAAAATTCAGGGGTTTTTTCGCCACTTTGATAGTTTAGAGTTTTTTCCGTCTAAAAAACAAAGTTTAGGGGTTTTTTCGCCAACTTGATAATTTAGAGTTTGTTTCGCCAAAAACAGATAGTTTAGGGGTTTTTTCGCTGCCATCCCGATATAAAAAACTATAAGATGTTTTATATTAATCTTTTCTTTAGATTTAAGAACACAATATTTTGGAGGGTTTGTTTTGTCAAATTTATTTTAGATCCTAGAAAATGTTGTTTTGCCATTTTTCCTTCAAAATATTAAAATTCTTGAGTTAGTAGTCTTCATTTTTTTCTTCAAAAATCTGCTTTTTTAAAAAGATTTCTAAGATGATTTTTGTATTAGTTTCTGCTATGATAAACATCAAGACAACATATGGATTACGCAATAAGATTAACTGGCAAGGAGATCCATGTGTTCCTAAAGATTATCTTTGGGAAGGTGTAGACTGTAGATATCCAGATTCTGAGCCACCAGTGATTACATCATTGTAAGTTTTGTTAAATCATTTTATAAAGTTCTTTAATTTCTTGTTTTCACAGTTTATAAACTTTCTTTTGATTCTTGTAGAAACTTGACGGAGAGCAATTTAACAGGTGACATAACATCTGAGATCTCCAAGCTAACACAGTTAACAAATCTGTAAGCTTCCAAAAACCTCTCAAACCAATGAATTTCGAATATCGAAATTGTTTTTGTTGTGGAAAATTGACACTAACTCTGCAAAAAAAATTGTTCTTGATCTTTTTAATTTTACAGAGATTTATCCAAGAATAATTTAACAGGAGTGATTCCAGAGTTTCTTGCTCAGATGGAACTCTTGAAACTCATGTAAGCTTCTGTTATTGACAAATTCGCTTGCTCGCTTTCTTGATCTTGCTATGTTCTTTAAAGTTTCATCCTTTTTCGATATGCAGTAACTTAAGCGGTAACCCGAATCTCAATCATTCAATTCCAGAGTCTCTTATGCGAAGAGTAAATAGCAATTCTGTAAGAGTAATGTAAGTTCTTCATACTTCTTTAATGTTTTTAATCTCATCTTTTTTCGAGTAACAAGAAGTGTTGACTAGACATTTCTAATGGTCACAGTGTGGATAAAATCGCGACAAAAACCGATGGTAAAAAGAGTAAAGGGACCCCTGTAGTTGCCATCGCTGCACCAGTAGTTGTAGTGATCCTGTTGCTTGTTATCTTGATCATATTTTTCGTCGTTAGAAGGCGAAAACAAAAAAGTAGTAAAGGTATTTTGTATAAAGATGAAAAACTTATCATATTTTCTGGAATTCATTATCAGTTCTCTTACAATTCCTACATCTACAGAAGTTCAAACAGGGACTAGCGAACCGATTAATAGTGAGCCAAGATCATCTAATCTAGCAATCGGAACAAAAGATCGAAAATTCACATATTCAGAGATTCTAAAGATGACTAAAAACTTTGAGAGAGTTCTTGGTAAAGGAGGTTTTGGAACTGTGTATTATGGAAGCTTTGATGATACACAAGTAGCTGTGAAAATGCTTTCTCATTCATCAGCTCAAGGCTATAAACAGTTCAAAGCAGAGGTAGTTAAAGTTGTTATATACAGTCTTTGAATCTTTGATTAATGTGTTAAGTTTCTTAGTGTTTCAATGGTGAATTGTTATGTTTTTTTTAAAGGTTGAGCTTCTTTTGAGAGTTCATCATAGACATTTGGTGGGTCTTGTGGGTTATTGTGATGATGGAGATAACTTAGCTTTGATCTATGAATACATGGCAAATGGAGACTTGAGAGAACATATGGCAGGTAACATTTTAGCCTAAAGTACTCTGGTTTTGGTTCGGTTTACGGTTTAAAATACTCGGAAATTCGGTACAGGGAAACGCGGTGGAAATGTTCTATCTTGGGAAAACAGAATGCAAATAGCTGTGGAAGCAGCACAAGGTGAAACAAAAGTTTTGAATTTTGTTACATAAATGTGGTTTTGATGTACAAAAAAAATTAAATATGATGGATATTATATGGTTTATGTTATAGGATTGGAGTATTTGCATAATGGATGTAGACCTCCAATGGTTCATAGAGATGTGAAAACTAGTAATATCTTATTGAATGAACGATCTCAAGCGAAATTAGCCGATTTTGGACTCTCTAGATCTTTCCCGGTTGATGGCGAATCCACCGTCATGACAGCAGTTGCAGGCACACCTGGCTACTTAGACCCTGAGTAAGTTGAATCAATATCATATATCTGTGTAACAAAGATTTTAAAAATGTAATCTTTCTTGATCCACACAAAAATTTTGTGTTATTGCTTACAATAACACAAAAAATTTTGTTGTCTAGTCAACACATCACTAGATCAGAGGCAAACAACCTCTGATCTGGTGTCCTCAGACCAATATCTGAAATAAAGACTCATTTTTTTATATAACAAAAACTCATTTTTTTTATAAATATATGATTTGGAGACCGTATAATTTGGTTGTGGTGAGGACCGATCCTCCTCAAACAAAAACACCTTTTAGATCTTAAACTCTAAACTTTAAACCTGAAACTCTAAATTCTAAACCGAAAATCGTTGTATATTTCTTATTTTTCAGGTACTATAAGACGAATTGGTTAAGCGAGAAGAGTGATGTGTATAGCTTTGGAATAGTACTTTTAGAGATTATAACAAACCAGGCTGTGATAGACAAAGCAAGAGTGAGACCACACATAACAGAATGGGTTGGGTATATGTTGACTAAAGGAGACATTAGGAACATCGTTGACCCAAAACTGATGAATGACTATGACACAAATGGTGTGTGGAAGGTTATAGAGTTAGCTATGAGATGTGTAAACCCGACAGCGAACAGTAGACCGGCGATGCCAAGAGTTGTGATGGAGTTGAATGAGTGTTTGGGATTTGAAATTGAAAGGAAACAGAGTGGTCAAGAGAGAGATGTAAAGAGTTCTGTTGAGTTTAGTGTTTCTCCTGCTTCAGATTTTGTCCCAAGACCAAGGTGAGATATTGGAAGTGTTTTTAATGTGATTATATGAAGCTTTTGTTGTGTTAATAATCTATTGTTTGCTTTGAAATGTAAAAGGAAAGGTTTGTGTTTGATATGGTAAAAAATGGTGTTAAAGTGTTAACTTTTGTTTTGTGTATATTGCTTGGATTATAAGGCATTATAGGCAATTCAGTAGTTTATTTAATATAATTTATTAGTTTAAAATCATATGTAAATTTGATAAACAATTTTTTTTTTGAAAAGTAAATGATCAAAGAAAGAGAAAAAAAGAAAAGTAAAATGAATGATATATTATTGTTTATAATCATTTTGGAAAATAGAGGGAACACGGTCTAATTCCCCCTCAGAAGTATCATATACGATACGTTCCGCGCAACTGTTTGACCTCGGCCCAATTGCACACCCAACCAAACTTCGAGGTCTGCAACTTCATAAACCGTGGTTTAATTCAATTTAGTTGGTTTTCTCATTAACCGAAGGCATTAACCAATCTAAGAAACCACAAACCGGATTTCAACCCGATTTCAACCCGTTTCAACATTAACAAGACCTAATTTCCCATAAACCAAATAACAGTAACTTAATAAAGATCCACAATTTCCCCAAATCAATCGTAACCCATGAATATGATTCTCTGCTTCATTATCTCTTCCCAGATTTGAAATTTCATTTTTCGGAGAAAATGATGTGATCAATTTCAAAGAAATTCAGGAAAATCTCTACGAGGGTTTCCTTCCATAGCAACAGTCGTTTCAATTCTGGGTTCGTGCCACTCATATCTACGCCCGATACAAGGTTTCTCTTTCTCACCCTATTTCTCTCTTCTCTTTTCCTGCAAATTGAAATCCTTTGGCTCTTTGTTTCGCTTCGATTTTAGGCTTTTCAACTTTGTGTGAGCTTAGTGAATGATGTGAAGAAANGATACAAGGTTTCTCTTTCTCACCCTATTTCTCTCTTCTCTTTTCCTGCAAATTGAAATCCTTTGGCTCTTTGTTTCGCTTCGATTTTAGGCTTTTCAACTTTGTGTGAGCTTAGTGAATGATGTGAAGAAACAAGAGGAAATATGGGAGAGATAACATGAATTTCTTGATTTTATGGTGTTTGATGCAATAGTTTAGAGTTAGAACCACAATGCAACCTGACACTAGTTGATGGTAGACAGATTTTATGAGTAGAGATGCACACTAAACATCTATTTTTCACAAATTTTTGCTTCTATCTAAGGTTCACCGAGCAAAAATAAAGGAAGACAAAAGGGCTTTTGTTGTAAAGGTGAGGAAGAATCAGGAGAACAAAAAAGCTTCTTTTGCTTTCCAATGTTTTCTGATTTTGAAGAAACAACATGTATGTATAGGTCCAACATCCTGGGATTTTCGGGGATTTGGGGATTTTTGAAATTCAAATTTAGGGTCGATTTAGGGTTTATGTTGATTTGGGGAAATTGGGGATTTTTATTAAGTTACTGTTATTTGGTTTATGGGAAATTGGGTCTGGTTCATGTTGAAACGGTTGAAATCGGGTTGAAATCCGGTTTGTGGTTTATGAGATTGGTTAATGCCTTCGGTTAATGAGAAAACCAACAAAATTGAACTAAACCACGGTTTATGGGATTGCATACCTCGAAGTTTTGTTGGGTGTGCAATTGAGCCGAGGTCAAACAGTTGCGGGGAACGTATCGTATATAATACTTCTCGGGGGCAAATATACCGTGCTGCTAAATCCAATGACGTGGCCTGGTGGTTAGAGCTTTGTATTTTGATATAAACGCACCCGAGTTCGAACATTGCACCTACATTTAGATGATAAAAATATAAATCACTATCTCATATATCGAAATTCCCCAAATCGGGAACGAAATCGAAAGGAAGGATTAGGTAAGAAAGATGAAGGAGTTGTGCTCGTATCTCTCTCCATCGCAGAATGTGTCGTTGTTTGCCGGTCGCATTGTAAAAAGGGGAGAAATCGGAAGATTTTTAGGGTTTTGAGATGGCCGATGAAGCAAATATCGGTAAGATCAGTGCTCAGTGCTGGCTTCGAAGAAGACTGTATCGTCTCCGGTGCATTAACTCTAGGTGGTAGTCACCGGCAGCATTGGAGAATCCATGGCAGTCGGTGTGTGCGCACCGGCGAGAGAGAAGACGAAGAAGTAAACTTCCGAAAATACCCTCGTTGATTCGGCCCAGGTGTGGGATTCGGCCCATACAAATAAGAACTAATGTAAGTCTTTCATTATTTATGTTTCCTCTTTTTTTTTTCTCCGAATAGAATTCTTAAGAATTAGGTATAAAAATGGATAGATTTGTCATAAAATATTACATTATAATTTATAGTAAGATGAATAGAAAATACCATAGTGAATCATAGAATTTGATATATCAGAAAATGTGTGTTTTTGTTGTTGTTAATTTTGTGATTGGATCAAATGCTAGACAAAGTGGATTTGATTTAGTCTACCGAAATTAACATCATTGCTCAAATTAGTTTTATTTAAAAATCATACTTTTGATTTATTCAAAGAATGTGTAAAGTCTTTATATATGTATATAGTTATATCAGAGATTTGTTCTTGATTTAAAAAAAAGGAAAGAGCGACGAGGTCATACATCACAATTACCTAAGTTGACTCTTCCATGTTTAATATTTATTATTTCTCCACCATTCTTTTTGTAACATCAAAATGACTCAGATTTTACATTTATTCCTCTATAGTATGCCAAAATGTAAGATACTAAATTGACGCAAGTTTATACCTTTTTGCCTATTAAAATTGTAATTATTTTTCTTAACAAGTAGACAAGTGAAAATGACTTCTGTTTTATTTTGACAAAGCAAGACTATGTCACTTGTTTTTTTTGTCGATTTATTTATTATTTAGGAAGTAGTCTTTAAAATTAAAAACGAACTTTGATGATCCTTGTTGTAGTATCTTTTGCTTTGTTTTTTTTTCTCCCACCACTACTAATTTGAACCCTTCCACAAGAAAGAGAGGATTGTGTAGGCAACTAAGGGCATTGTTACAATTATCATAATAAATTTAATGTTGATTGACTTAGCACTAAGTTTACAGCCAATAACCAAAGTAATTTACCATTGTTATGTCATCTCATTCTTTGGTCATTAAGAACACCCACACCATGTCTATATAGCTTCCTCTGAATCAGACCACACAGCCCAAAAGTTAAAAAATAAAATGAAATCTAGTAATAGGTGTTTTCTCCTCTTGATCACAGCTTATGCCATTTTTGATTCAGTTCAAGCTCAAGATCAATCAGGTTCTTAGTTTGTCTTGATTCTTTCAGTTATCATGAAAGCTTGGTGGTTCTTGATTCTTCACAGATTAAGGAACCCTTTTTTTGTGTAAATATGTATGTTTATATCTGGTGTTTATCATGAACAGGATTCATCAGCTTGGCTTGTGGGTTGATCCCTAAGAACACAACCTATACAGAGAGGACTACAAATATAACGTATAAATCAGATGCGAATTACATCAACAGTGGATTGGTAGGGAAGATCAATGATGTATACAAGGCGAATTTTCAGCAACAGGTTTGGACCTTAAGAAGCTTCCCTGATGGTAAAAGAAATTGTTACAACTTCAACTTTAACAGCACAATGAGCAGCTCATATCTGATCAGAGGAACCTTTTTGTATGGGAATTACGATGGTCTGAATCAACTTCCAAGCTTTGATCTTCACCTTGGTCCTAACAAATGGACTTCTGTTACTGTGGATGGAGTAGCAGATGGTCTGATCTATGAGATCATCCATATATTAAGACAAGACCGTCTTCAACTTTGTCTTGTCAAAACAGGTGACACGACACCATTTATTTCTTCGCTGGAACTTCGTCCGTTGAATAATAATACTTATGTTCCACAAAGTGGGTCGTTGATTTTGCAAAAAAGATATTACTTTACACCCACGCCAAGTTTCATCAGGTACCGAAAATTAAATAGAACAGTTTTGTATTAGTTATTATTGTGTTGTACTTGGTGTTAAACATCAAAAGGAGCTTCTTTGGCTATCTACAGGTATGATGAGGACTTCCATGACCGAACCTGGGTACCATTCAAAAATAGCACGATGTCGCCCTTAAGCACAGGCCTTCCGGTCAACACAAGCAATGCCTACAATATTCCACAAGTTATTGCACAGAATGCTGGTGTACCAGAAAATGCTAGTCAACCTCTGAACATAGCTTGGACTTTGAAGGACATTACTGCACAGTCATATATATACATGCATTTCGCCGAAATCCAGAATCTTACAGCTAATGACACCAGAGAATTCAACATTACTTACAATGGTGGCTCACGTTGGTTCTCCTATTTTAGGCCTCGAATATTCAAGATAACAACCATCTACAATCCACGAGGAGTGAATTCTCCAGATGGGAAATACAATTTCACTTTCATGATGACAGGCAACTCAACTCTTCCTCCTCTTATCAATGGCCTCGAGATATTCACAGCCTTAGAGATGGAACAGCTTGATACAGAACAAAATGAAGGTAATTTGAAGCTCGTTCTTAAACCCAGTCTATAACCAATATTTTCTGTCTTTTGACTTCGTCTGTTGAATGATATATTGTTCTGAAATGTGATGATTGATCAGTGTCTGCTATAATAAATATCAAGACAACGTATGAATTGAGCAAAAAAGTTAGCTGGCAAGGAGATCCATGTGTTCCTCAGATTTATCTGTGGGAAGGTCTGAACTGCAGTCATGTAAACGCCGAGCCACCACGGATCATATCTTTGTATGTTTTGCTTGTTTCATCTAAAGATTTTTTTTAATTTCTTGGTTTCACAAATTCTAACTTTTTTGTATACTCATTTATTGTNGAACACAACCTATACAGAGAGGACTACGAATATAACGTATAAATCAGATGCGAATTACATCAACAGTGGATTGGTAGGGAAGATCAATGATGTATACAAGGCGAATTTTCAGCAACAGGTTTGGACCTTAAGAAGCTTCCCTGATGGTAAAAGAAATTGTTACAACTTCAACTTTAACAGCACAATGAGCAGCTCATATCTGATCAGAGGAACCTTTTTGTATGGGAATTACGATGGTCTGAATCAACTTCCAAGCTTTGATCTTCACCTTGGTCCTAACAAATGGACTTCTGTTACTGTGGATGGAGTAGCAGATGGTCTGATCTATGAGATCATCCATATATTAAGACAAGACCGTCTTCAACTTTGTCTTGTCAAAACAGGTGACACGACACCATTTATTTCTTCGCTGGAACTTCGTCCGTTGAATAATAATACTTATGTTCCACAAAGTGGGTCGTTGATTTTGCAAAAAAGATATTACTTTACACCCACGCCAAGTTTCATCAGGTACCGAAAATTAAATAGAACAGTTTTGTATTAGTTATTATTGTGTTGTACTTGGTGTTAAACATCAAAAGGAGCTTCTTTGGCTATCTACAGGTATGATGAGGACTTCCATGACCGAACCTGGGTACCATTCAAAAATAGCACGATGTCGCCCTTAAGCACAGGCCTTCCGGTCAACACAAGCAATGCCTACAATATTCCACAAGTTATTGCACAGAATGCTGGTGTACCAGAAAATGCTAGTCAACCTCTGAACATAGCTTGGACTTTGAAGGACATTACTGCACAGTCATATATATACATGCATTTCGCCGAAATCCAGAATCTTACAGCTAATGACACCAGAGAATTCAACATTACTTACAATGGTGGCTCACGTTGGTTCTCCTATTTTAGGCCTCGAATATTCAAGATAACAACCATCTACAATCCACGAGGAGTGAATTCTCCAGATGGGAAATACAATTTCACTTTCATGATGACAGGCAACTCAACTCTTCCTCCTCTTATCAATGGCCTCGAGATATTCACAGCCTTAGAGATGGAACAGCTTGATACAGAACAAAATGAAGGTAATTTGAAGCTCGTTCTTAAACCCAGTCTATAACCAATATTTTCTGTCTTTTGACTTCGTCTGTTGAATGATATATTGTTCTGAAATGTGATGATTGATCAGTGTCTGCTATAATAAATATCAAGACAACGTATGAATTGAGCAAAAAAGTTAGCTGGCAAGGAGATCCATGTGTTCCTCAGATTTATCTGTGGGAAGGTCTGAACTGCAGTCATGTAAACGCCGAGCCACCACGGATCATATCTTTGTATGTTTTGCTTGTTTCATCTAAAGATTTTTTTTAATTTCTTGGTTTCACAAATTCTAACTTTTTTGTATACTCATTTATTGTTTGTAAAAATTAGGAATTTGTCAGCAAGTGAGTTGGCAGGTAACATAACATCTGAGCTATCCAAGCTTACTCAGTTAAAAGAGCTGTAAGCATCTGAAGCTATTACAGAAATGAATTTAAGTATATGATATGGTTTATTGCGGTGGGGAAAGTAAATAACTCTGCGCAATCTCTTCCATGGGCAGGGATTTATCAAAGAATGATTTATCAGGGGAGATTCCAGCATTTTTTGCTGATATGAAGTTGTTGAAACTCTTGTAAGCTTCTTTTATAACATACTCTCTCGCTTTCTCTGGGCTCTTTTTGTTCTGTTATGAAAGGTTCAGCCTTTTTCCTCTTGCAGAAACTTAAGCGGAAACCCGAATCTTAATATGTCAATCCCAGACTCTCTTCAACAAAGGGTAAAGAGCAAATCTTTGATACTAATGTAAGATGTTCATACTTTACTTGATTCAATCTCAATATATAATGTTTATATGCAGTGTGATTTGACTAACTAATCTCCTTTCTTGGTTTGCTATTACTTTTAATGATTACAGTGTCGATGGAACTTCGGTTTCACCCACCGGAAAAAAGAAAACTGTTCCAGTGGTTGCTATTGCAGCACCAGTGGCCGGTGTGTTCGCTCTGGTAGTTATCTTAGCCATCTTTTTCATCGTCAGAAGCAAAAAACAGAAAAGTAGTATGGGTACAGAGGGTATGTATGTTTAACCGTCTGCTATTTATCTTACCCATCTTGTACTCTATTCATCTCACTTCGTTATATGACTTTACAGCTCCAGCTCCCCCAAAAACCGCATCCGGTCTAGCTAAAAGTGAGACAAGAGATGGCAATCAATCAATTATATCAAAAGATCGCAGAGTAACATATCCCCAGGTGCTGGAAATGACTAATAACTTCGAGAGAGTTCTTGGAAAAGGAGGCTTTGGAACAGTGTATCACGGCAAGATGGATAATACCGAAGTCGCTGTGAAAATGCTCGCTCATTCATCAGCTCAAGGTTATAAGGAGTTTAAAGCAGAGGTACTTTAACAAGAGCATGGATCCATACTCTTTGTACATGTCCTTTTTTTTCCAATGGCTATAAGTTTTTCATCGTGTTTCTTATCCTTCTCAGGTTGAGCTTCTTTTGAGAGTTCATCACAGACATTTGGTGGGTCTTGTGGGTTATTGCGATGATGGTGATAACTTAGCTTTGATCTATGAATATATGGCAAATGGAGACCTAAGAGAGAATATGTTAGGTAACAATTTAGCCTAGAGACACTGATTAGCCAAAATTTGATCTCCTTCTACAGTTTGAAACATTTGAAACCTTGTACAGGAAACGGCGGACGCAAAGTTCTAACCTGGGAAAACAGAATGGAAATAGCTGTAGAGGCAGCACAAGGTGAACAAAACACAACCTTTTCAGTTACTTTCTTGTATGATTCATTACAAGAAAAGGTCTGAAACTGATGGAAACTGTTCCAATGTTACAGGATTGGAGTATCTGCACAATGGATCTACACCTCCAATGGTCCACAGAGATGTGAAAACAACAAACATATTATTAAATGATCGAAATCATGCTAAACTAGCAGATTTTGGGCTCTCAAGATCTTTCCCAATAGATGGCGAAGTTCATGTCTCAACAGTCGTTGCAGGAACACCTGGTTACCTAGACCCAGAGTAAGTAAATCAATTCAGTTCTGCTACGTACTCAAATGACTAATCAAGAACATAAAATGTAATATCCTTTTTACCCTTTTTCAGATACTACAGAACAAACTGGCTAAGCGAGAAGAGTGACGTGTACAGCTTCGGTATAGTGCTATTAGAGATAGTCACAAACCAGCCTGTTATAGACAAAAGCCGTGAAAGACCTCACATTGGTGAATGGGTTGGGTTCATGCTCACAAAAGGAGACATTAAGAACATTGTTGATCCAAAACTGATGGGTGACTATGACACAAACAGTGTGTGGAAGGTAGTGGAGTTAGCCATGGCTTGCGTAAACCCATCTTCAACACACAGACCGACAATGCCACATGTTGTGATGGAACTAAACGAGTGTGTTGTCTTGGAAGTGTCAAGGAAAAAAGGTAGTCATGACATGTATTCAAGGGAATCTGACTTTAGTGGGGCTTCTGCTGCTGAATTTTCCCCTGGAGCAAGATAAGATTCGAAGAATCTTTGCTTTGTTTTACTTTTGTAAGTACTTATACTATATGATGACGTGGCCTGGTGGTTTGATCTTTTCTGTTTTCATATATACCCCCACCAGAGTTCAAGCCCTGCACATTGAGGATTCCTGATCATTTTTAGAGGGTTTTTAAATGTAAAAATAATTAAATAAAATGTTTTAATGTTAATATTGCTTAACAAGATCTTTTGAGAGAAAAAAAGAAAAGAAAAAATTATATAAAAAACCTCAAGAAACCCAATAAGATCTCTATCAATGGAAATGCTATTATAAATTTATGATGACAGTTTTGTGAAGTCAGAATTTTTTTTTTGTGATTGTGAATAGATTTCAATTTTTTTTTTAGTTATTAATTAAATCAGAGATTTGTTCTTGATTTTTAAAAAGATTAGAGCGACAAGGTCACACATCATATACCTAAAGTTGACCCTTCCATTTTTAATAATTATTTCTCCACCATTTTTTTTTGTAACATAAAAAAGACTCGTATTTTACATTTATTCCGCCTATAGTATGCCAAAATGTAAAATACTGAATTTACGCAAGTTTATATTAATTTCCTATTTAATATTATAGTTTTTTACTTAACAAGTAGACAAGTACTAAAACGACTTGTATTTTATTTTGACAAAGCAAGACTCTGCAACTATATATGTCACTTGCTTTTTGTTGATTTATTTATTTATTTAGGAAGTATTCTTTAAACTCAAAAACTAAAACTTTGATGATCCTTGTTGTAGTATTTTTCCTTTGTTTTATTTTCTGCCACCACTACTAATTTGAACCCTTCCACAAGAAAGGGAGGATTGTGTAGGCAACTAAGGGTATATTGTTACAATCATCTGCATAAATTTAATGTTGATGACATAGCACTAAGTTTAACAGCCAATAACCAAATTAAATTTACCATTATTATGTCATCTCATTCTTTGGTCATTAAGAACACTCATACATAGTATAAATAGCTTCTTCTAAATCAGACCACACAGCCCAAAAGTAAAGAAAAAAAATGAAATTTATTAATGGGTGTTTTCTCCTCTTGATCACAACTTATGCCATTTTTGATTCAGTTCAAGCTCAAGATCAATCAGGTTCTTAGTCTATCTTGATTTTTCTTTCAGTTTTCATGAAAACTTGATGGTTCTTGATTCTTCTACAGATCAAGAAACCCTTTATAAATATGTTTCTGTGATTATTCTATATATGTTTTATATCTGGTGTTTGATTCTTCTACATATTAAGGAACCCTTTATAAATTTGTTTCTGTGATTATAATATATGATATGTTTATAGAGGAATTACCTAAATTGCCATAATTCAAACATTTTTTTTGTAAATTTGCTTTTCTGTGAGAGTTTACCAATTATAACCTTAGGTCTATTGTTATGATATTTTTATAAAAAAATGTTTGAATGAAACATTTTTAAAAATCAATTATGCAAAATGCCCTAATTCAACACGTTTTTGCAAATTTGTCATAAAGTGCGAGGGTATACCACTTATAATGTTGGATATAATGTTCGGACATTTTTGTAAATAATGCTTGAATTAAGGTATTTTTACAAAAAAACTTGGATGAGGGTATTTTTGCAAATACCCTATGTTTATATCTCGTGTTTGTCATGAACAGGATTCATTAGCTTGGCTTGTGGGTTGATCCCAAAGAACACAACCTATACAGAGAGGACTACGAATATAACGTATAAATCAGATGCGAATTACATCAACAGTGGATTGGTAGGGAAGATCAATGATGTATACAAGGCGAATTTTCAGCAACAGGTTTGGACCTTAAGAAGCTTCCCTGATGGTAAAAGAAATTGTTACAACTTCAACTTTAACAGCACAATGAGCAGCAAATATCTGATCAGAGGAACATTTTTATATGGGAATTACGATGGTTTGAATCAACTTCCAAGCTTTGATCTTCATCTTGGTCCTAACAAATGGACTTCTGTTACAATGGATGGAGTAGCAGACGGTATGATCTATGAGATCGTTCATGTTTTAACACAAGATCGTCTTCAAGTTTGTCTTGTCAAAACAGGTGAAACGACACCGTTTATTTCATCACTAGAACTTCGTCTGCTCAATAATGATTCTTATGTTCCACAAAGTGGGTCGTTGATTTTACACGAAAGATATTACTTTACACCTACTCCAACGTTTGTCAGGTAACGAAAATTGATTAAACAAGTTTTGTATTTGTTATTTGTTGTATTAAGGGATATCTGCGAAAAAAACTCTAAACTATCCGTTTTTTGGCAAAATAGACCCTAAACTATTAAATTGGTGAAAAAACTCCTAAACTTTGTTTTTTTTTGCGAAAAAACCCTAAACTATCAAAGTGGCGAAAAAGCCCTAGACTTCGTTTTTTTTGCGAAAAAAACCCTCAATTAAATTGACCGTTGGTATCCAATTAAATAAAACGGTGTCTTTAAACTATAAAATTTTAATTTTAATGAACCACGGTTAATAACTTTCAATTACTGTTTAAACACATCATTTTATTTAATTAGATATGAATACTGATTTAACGGTTAAATTAACGGAGAAGTTTTTTCGTCTAAAAAACAAAGTCCAGGAGTTTTTTCTCCAAAAAAACAAAGTGTAAGGTTTTTTTCGCTTACTTAAAAGTTTAGAGTTTTTTTTGCCCAAAAAACAAAGTTTAGGGGTTTTTTTGCAAAAAAATACAAAGTTTAGGGGTTTTTTCACCGGCTTGATAATTTAAAATCTGTTTCGCAAAAAACAGATAGTTTAGGGGTTTTTTCGCCACCATCCCTTGTATTAATTTAATAAAAGAAACCTGTTTGGATCTCTATAGGTATGATGAGGACTTCCATGACCGAACCTGGGTACCATATGAAGATAACACAACATCATCGTTAACCACAGATCTTCAAGTCAATACAAGTAACTCCTTTGATGTGCCACAAATTATTGCGAAGACTGCTGCTATCCCTGCAAATGCTAATCATTCTTTAAACTTAAACTGGAGTTTTAACGATGTCACTTCACTGTCATATATATACATGCATTTTGCTGAAATCCAGAATCTTGAAGCTAACGAAACCAGAGAATTCGACATTACATATAACGGTGGATTAGAATGGTACTCAGCTTATAGGCCTAAAAAACTCAAGATAGTAACTATGTATAATCCAGCTGCTGTGAGTTCTCCAGATGGGAAATTTAATTTCACTTTCACCAGAACCAGTAACTCAACTCTTCCTCCTCTTATCAATGGCCTTGAGATTTATAGATCCTTAGAGATGGGGCAGCTCGATACAAACCAGGATGAAGGTAATTTTAGGCATATTCTTAAACCCTAAACCCTAAACCCTAAAAAAATTGGAATTTATTAAAAAAAAATTTCTTTTTTAAACACAAGAATTTTTTTTTTTAGTTTGGGCCCTAGGCTATTACCTACTTTGCCTATGCTATGATACGGCTCTGTTCTTAAAACTCATTCTATAACCAAGAGGTTTCTGTCTTTTGGCCTTGTCTGATTTATGAGATATTGTTCTGTAATGTGATGATTCATCAGTATCTGCTATGATGAACATCAAGACAACGTATGAATTGAGCAAAAAAGTTAGCTGGCAAGGAGATCCATGTGCTCCTAAGTTATATTTGTGGGAAGGTTTGAATTGTAGTTATGTAGACTCCGAGCCACCACGGATCATATCTTTGTATGTTTTCCTTGTCTCATCTCAAGATTCTTTTCATTTCTTGATTTCATAAATTTTCTAACTCTTTTGTATACTTTAATGTTTGAAAAAATTAGGAATTTGTCAGGAAGCGAGTTAACAGGAAACATAACATCTGAGATATCCAAGCTTTTACAGTTAAAAGAGCTGTAAGCATCTGAAACTGTCACACCAATGAATTTAAGTATTCAATATCGCTTTTCGAGAAATAAATAACTCATTGCAATCTCTACAATGGACAGGGATTTATCAAAGAATGATTTATCAGGAGAGATTCCAGCGTTTTTTGCTGATATGAAGTTGTTGAAACTCTTGTAAGCTTCTTTTATAACATCCTCTCTTTGCTTTCTCTTTGCTCTTTTTGTTCTGTTATGAAAGATTCAGCCTTTTTTCATTTTCAGAAACTTAAGCGGAAACCCGAATCTGAATAACTCAATCCCAGACTCTCTAAAAGAAAGGGTAAAGAGCAAATCTTTAATACTTACGTAAGATGTTCTTACTTCACTTGTTTCAATCTCAATAATGTTTATATGCAGTGTGATTTAACTAACTAATCTCCTTTCTTGGTTTACTATTACTTTTAATGATTACAGTGTCGATGGAACTCCGGTTTTACCCCCCGGAAAAAGAAAAACTGTTCCAGTGGTTGCAATCGCAGCACCAGTGGCTGGTGTGCTCGCTCTGGTAGTGATCTTAGCCATCTTTTTCATCGTCAGAAACAAAAAACAGAAAACTGGTATGAGTGCAGAGGGTATGTATATGTGTGACCACATGCTATTTCAATTAGCCATCTTGTACTCTACTCATCTCACTTCGTTATATGACTTTACAGCTCCAGCTCCCTCATCAGCCACACCCGGTCTAACTAAAAGTGACACAAGAGATGTCAATCAATCAATTATATCAAAAGATCGCAGAGTAACATATCCCCAGGTACTGCAAATGACTAATAACTTCGAGAGAGTTCTTGGCAAAGGAGGCTTTGGAACAGTGTATCATGGCAACATGGATGATACAGAAGTAGCTGTGAAAATGCTCTCTCATTCATCATCTCAAGGTTATAAAGAGTTCAAAGCAGAGGTAGCTAAAGTAACTTTAGTCTCAGTCTTTAAATGAGTAAGTTTCTCAGTGTTTTAATGGTGACTCGTTATCTTTTCTCCAAGGTTGAGCTACTTCTGAGAGTTCATCATAGGCATTTGGTGGGTCTTGTGGGTTATTGTGATGATGGTGATAACTTAGCTTTGATCTATGAATACATGGCAAATGGAGACCTAAGAGAGAATATGTTAGGTAACATTTTAGCCTATGAGACAATGATTTAGTTAAAATTCGTTTTCCTTCCACAGTTTTATAACATTCAAAACTTGATGCAGGACACAGCGGACGCAAAGTTCTAACCTGGGAAAACAGAATGGAAATAGCTGTAGAGGCAGCACAAGGTGAGCAGAACTCAACCTTTTAGTTACTTTCTTGTATGATTCATTACAAGAAAATGTCTTAAAACTGATGGAAACTCTACCAATGTTACAGGATTGGAGTATCTGCACAATGGATGTAGACCTCCAATGGTCCACAGAGATGTAAAAACTACTAACATATTATTAAATGATCGAAATCATGCTAAACTAGCAGATTTTGGGCTTTCAAGATCTTTCCCAATCGATGGCGAAGTTCATGTCTCAACAGTTGTTGCAGGAACACCTGGTTACCTAGACCCAGAGTAAGTGAATCAAACACTTCTGCTACGTTCTCAAATGAGTAATCAAGAACATGAAATGTAATATCTTTTTGACCCTTTTTTTCAGATACTACAGAACAAACACTCTAAGCGAGAAGAGTGACGTGTACAGCTTCGGTATAGTGCTGCTAGAGATAGTTACAAACCAGCCTGTGATAGACAAAACCCGCGAAAAACCTCACATTAGTGAATGGGTTGGGTTCATGTTGACAAAAGGGGACATTAGGAACATTGTTGATCCAAAACTGATGGGTGATTATGACTCAAACAGTGTTTGGAAGGTTGTTGAGTTAGCTATGGCTTGCGTAAACCCGTCTTCCACCCGTAGACCGACAATGCCACACGTTGTGATGGAACTAAACGAGTGTGTGGTCTTAGAAGTTTCAAGGAAAAAAGGTAGTCAAGATATGTATTCAAGGGAATCTGACTTTAGTGTGGCTTCTGCTGCTGAATTTGCACCTGGAGCTAGATAAGATTCAACGAATCTATACTGTATGATGACGTGGCTTGCTGGTTTAAGCTTTTGTGTTTTAATTATGATGACAATTTTGAGAAACCAGGACTATTATTTTTTTTGTGATTGAGATTTTCAATTTTTTTTAAGGATGAATTGCGTGATTGACTTGTAATGAAAGGTAATCTAATTTATTAATTTTTATTGTGTTGAACAATAATAAATTTTGATTCCTTTTGAAATATTTATTTTTGAAATTATTGAAAACCTCTTCATGGAGCTCATGATGCTATCCAGTTAGTTTTTGTTTATTTCATTTAAACAAACCTGGTCAAGTCAACTAACTAGATTTAAAAATCATTTTATTGATGTATACAAGAATACTAGAATTCATTAAATATATGTCTATAGTTGAATCAACGCTTCCGTAACATCAAAAAGACTCATATTTTTCTGTGTTGTTTTCGTATAACATATGCTAAAATGTAAAATTCTATAAGAAAAAATGAAGAATGAATAAATAGCTTCATCTGCATCATAGTACATATCCCAAACATTAAAAAAAAATGAAGTCTTTTCATGAGTTTTTGCTCCTCTTGATCTTACCTTATACCATTTTTTATTCAGTTCAAGCTCAAGATCAAACAGGTTTTTACAACATTTTTTTCTTAACTTTTTATGAAAGCTTGATTTTTTTTTTTAAAATTTGTTTTCATGAACAGGATTCATCAGCTTAGATTGTGGTCTAGTCCCAAAGAACACAACTTTTACAGAAAAATCAACAAATATAACATATGAATCAGACGCTAATTACATCTCAAGTGGTTTAATTGGAAGAATTCATGATTCATACAAAGCTCAATATCAGCAACAAGTTTGGACTGTAAGAAGTTTTCCTCAAGGTCAAAGAAACTGTTACACATTCAACCTTACAAAGAATCAAAAATATTTGATTAGAGGAACATTTGTGTATGGGAACTACGACGGTTTAAATCAACCTCCAAGATTTGATCTTTATATTGGTCCTAATAAATGGACTTCTGTTTCAATGGAACCAACAACGAATGGTTCACTCCACGAGATTATACATGTTTTAGCACAAGATCTTCTTCAAGTTTGTCTTGTTAAAACTGGTGATACGACACCGTTTATATCGTCTTTGGAACTTCGTCCGTTGAGTAATGAATCTTATGTTGCGCAAAGTGGATCTTTGGTTGCAGTCTATAGATTTTACTTTTCACCCACTCCATCGTTCGTCAGGTAAATAAAAATCGAAGGGATTAGAGTGTTTAAAAACTACGAGTGATTTTAAATTTTAAATATAACCAATTTTTAATATCAAAATTGAATATGAAATTATAATTTAATTAACCAAAAATTTAATCTTAATAACCAATTTTAGATTTAATTTTGGGATTATAACTTAGTTTTATGTTTATGATTTAATTTTGGTTTAGAAAACCGGATTATCAAATTTCACAATTTTATTAAAAATTTTGGTATTTAGTTTTCACCCCTAAATAATTTCCATGGTGAAAAAACCATAAACCTTACTAATCCTATTTTTAAATCAAAATTAAATTCTAAACATAAAATTTAACCTCAATCTCAAAACAAAAATACAAAAATTAAGTTAATTAAACTGTAATCTTATTTGAGATCTCTATTTTAAAATTCTGATTATTGAAGTTTAAGGTTAAAAAAAAACCTGAATATCAAAATGAAATCACCAAATAAAAAGCGTTGACCTTTGAATTACCATTATACCCTTGGAAACCCATTTATATATTTCAGGATTTTATTTTTATTTTTCTCGGTAAAGAAAATTTAAAAATGTTACCGTTATGTTTTCCTCTCTGCTAAATCAACAAAAAAGAAACTTTCTTTGGAACTCCTCTAGGTATGATGAAGACATCCATGACCGAACCTGGACACCAAACTTAGACAACACAACCTCATCTTTAACCACAGATCTTCAAGTCAATACAAGTAACGTCTACAACGTGCCACAAGTTATCGCCAAAACTGTTGGTTTCCCTCCAAATGCTACTCAGCCTCTCAACATAAATTGGACTCTCGAGGACAAGAATGCTCAGTCATATATATACATGCACTTCGCAGAAATCCAGAATCTTACAGCTAATGAAACCAGAGAATTCAACATTACTTACAATGGTGGCTTATTTTGGTTATCTTATCTTAGACCTCCAAAACTCAAGGTGTTTAGTATATTCAATCGAAGAGCTGTGAATTCTCCAGATGGGAAATACAATTTCACGTTTACGAGGACTGGAAACTCGACTCTTCCTCCTATTATCAATGCTCTTGAGGTTTATCAAGCCTTGGAGATGATACAGCTTGATACAGATCAAGATGAAGGTAAGTTTTAAGAGTGTTCTGTCTTTTGTAGTTGTCTGATTATGAGATAATGTTTCTGAAATGTGATGATTGATCAGTGTCTGCTATGATTAATATCAAGACAAGATATGAGTTGAGCAGAAAGGTTAGCTGGCAAGGAGATCCATGTGCTCCTCAGATTTATATGTGGGAAGGTTTGAATTGCAGTTATGTAGACTCTGAGTCACCACGGATCATATCTTTGTATGTTTTGCTTGTTTCATCTCAAGATTCTTTCGTTTATTGGTTTCAAAAATGTTAACTCTTTTGGATACTTTATTGGTTGGAAACTTAGGAATTTGTCTGCAAGTGAGTTAACTGGTAACATAACATCTGAGATATCAAAGCTTACACAGTTAGAAGATCTGTAAGCATCTGAAACTTCCACACCATTGAATTTAAGTATTCAATTTGGTTTATCACTTTTTGAGAAGTAGGTAACTCTGTGCAATCTCTTCAATGGACAGGGATTTATCAAAGAATGATTTATCAGGAGAGATTCCAGCGTTTTTTGCTGATATGAAGTTGTTGAAACTCTTGTAAGCTTCTTTTATAACATCCTCTCTTTGCTTTCCTCTCTCTCTCGCTCTCTTTGCTCTTTGTGTTCTGTTATGAAAGATTCAGACTTTTTTCATTTGAAGAAACTTAAGCGGAAACCCGAATCTGAATAACTCAATCCCAGACTCTCTTCAAGAAAGGGTAAAGAGCAAATCTTTAACACTAATGTAAGACGTTCATACTTCACTGAATTCAATCTCAAAAATGTTTATATGCAGTGTAGTTTAACTAACTAATCTCCTTTCTTGATTTGCAAACATTTTTAATGATTACAGTGTAGATGGATCCTCTGTTCTGCCTCCAAAACGCAGTAAAAAGGTTCCTGTAGTTGCCATTGCAGCGCCAGTGGCCGCTGTATTCATTTTGCTACTTACCTTGGCTGTCTTTTTCATCTCCAGAAACAAAAAACTGATAGCTTCTAAGGGTACTGAGATATGTACGACCTTAAGCTAATATCTTGCACATCTTGTACTCTATTTATTTTATGACTTTACAGCTTCAAGACCGTCATCAGCCAAGCCGGGTCTAGCTAAAAGTGACACAAGATCTTCCGATCCATCAATCATGACGAAAGAACGCAGGATCATGTATTCCGAGGTACTGAAAATGACGAATAACTTCGAGAGAGTTCTTGGAAAAGGAGGCTTTGGAACAGTGTATTACGGCAAAATGGATGATACTGAAGTAGCTGTGAAAATGCTTTCTCGTTCATCAGCTCAAGGCTATAAAGAGTTCAAAGCAGAGGTACAATACGAAGAAATGGATTTACAGTCTTTGCTTTTGTATTTCTTTTCTCCATTGTTGAATTTTTGTTTTGTTATGTTTTCTCCAAGGTCGAACTTCTTTTAAGGGTTCATCATAGACATTTGGTGAGTCTTGTGGGTTACTGTAATGATGGAGATAACTTAGCTTTGATCTATGAATACATGGCAAATGGTGACCTGAGAACGAATATATCAGGTAACATTTTAGCCTAAGAGATACTGAATTTAGTTAAAACTCAATCTCTTTCCACAGTTTTAAACATTGAAAACCTGGTACAGGATACCGCGGTGGCAAGGTTCTAACCTGGGAAAACAGGCTGCAAATAGCTGTAGAGGCAGCACAAGGTGAACAAAACTCAATACTTTTTGTATCATTCATTACAAGAAAATGTCTGAAACTGATGCAAACTGCACCAATGCTACAGGATTGGAGTATCTGCACAATGGATCTACACCTCCAATGGTTCACAGAGATGTTAAAACTACTAACATCTTATTAAATGAACGAAATCATGCTAAACTATCAGACTTTGGTCTCTCAAAATCTTTCCCAATCGATGGTGAACTTCATGTCACAACAGTAGTTGCAGGCACACCTGGTTACTTAGACCCAGAGTAAGTAAATCAATCAGTTACCATCACTTCTGTTACTGAAATCAAACACATGAGTGTAAAATATGTCTCTTTACTTGTTTTTTTCAGATACTACATAACAAACTGGTTAAGTGAGAAGAGTGATGTGTATAGCTTTGGAGTAGTTCTCTTAGAGATAGTTACAAACCAGCCTGTGATAGACAAAACCCGCGAAAAACCTCACATTAGTGAATGGGTTGGGTTCATGTTGACAAAAGGGGACATTAGGAACATTGTTGATCCAAAACTGATGGGTGATTATGACTCAAACAGTGTTTGGAAGGTTGTTGAGTTAGCTATGGCTTGCGTAAACCCGTCTTCGAGCCGCAGACCAACAATGCCACACATTGTGATGGAACTAAATGAGTGTTTGGTAATGGAAGTGGCGAGGAGAAAAAGTAGTGAAGAGATGTATTCAAGGGAATCTGGTGACTTAAACATGGCTTCTGTTTCTGAATATTTCCCTGCAGCTAGATGAATTTGGAAACATCTTTGATTTGATTTCTTTGTGTGATTTCCCCAATGTATATATTTGTATGTTAATTATTCCCTATGTTTTAAAAAGAATGATTTTTTAGTTTTTTTATTTGTACTAAAAAGATTGATTTTTTTTTCATTTTTAATTTAATTTTAATTGAAAAATTGACACATTTAATAATTAGTTAGAGAAATTCTTGTTTTTTTTTTAATTTATTTAAAATATTTTACATTTATATTTGTTAGAATTGATCTAAATTAAGTGAAATTTCATTTACCAAGTAAAAAATGATAATTAATAATTTATTAGTTTTTTTTTAAATGTGTGAAATTTCTAAAAAAAAAATCATTTCTCGAACAGATCATGTATGTATTTATATATGTATTTGTAAGTCTCAACCAACCATTCCAAAACCGGAGGGATACTCTGTTGACTTGGTTTGTTGACTGTGCTGATAATATTTTTTTTCCCCCACATCTTTATTTTATTTTTTAGTTTTTTATAACGTCACTTAGTTAGAGTTCTCTATTATAGTTTTCAGAATTTTTTTTTTTTTTTGTAATGTTGTGAAAGCCTCGTCAAGTAGGCCAAACGACAGTATATGTCCTTACAGTTGACTGAAGACGATGACTTAGTTCGAAATTTCGACCACATTGCTACTTTTGTCATCATCTTTCAACTTACTGTACTTCATATCATTTTACACCACAAAAAAAAAAAATCATTCTCAATTATTTATCATTAAATCTTATTTTCTTAAAAGAGTTTGTCATTTTTCAAAAGACTAGACTTAGAGACTATTGACAAGTTACTTATACATTGATTCATATTCATTCTTAGCTCATTCAGAAAAAAAAATTATATGAAAAATGAAGTCTTTTCATGGGTTATTGCTGCTCTTTATCATACCTTATACCATTTTTGATTCAGTTAAAGCTCAAGATCAATCAGGCAATTCTCACTAAGTTTTTCTTAACTTTTTCATGAAAGTTTGATGATTTTTTTTAATTCAAATTTCACATTAAGTAACGCCTTTGAAATTTGTTTTCATGAACAGGATTCATCAGCTTAGCTTGTGGGCTGGTCCCAAAGAACACAACTTTTACAGAAAAATCAACGAATATATTATACACATCAGATGCTAACTACATCTCAAGTGGTTTAGTTGGGAGAATTCATGATTCATACAAAACTCAATATCAGCAACAAGTTTGGACTTTAAGAAGTTTTCCTCAAGGTCAAAGAAACTGTTACGTTTTCAATCTTAAAGCTACACAAAAATATTTGATTAGAGGAAGCTTTGTGTATGGGAACTACGACGGTTTAAATCAAACTCAGACGTTTGATATTTATATTGGTCCTAATAAATGGACTACTGTTTCAATGGACCCAAAAACGAAAGGTTCATTCCCCGAGATCATCCATGTTTTACAAAAAGATCTTCTTCAAGTTTGTCTTGTTAAAACTGGAGATACGACACCGTTTATTTCGTCTCTCGAACTTCGTCCGTTGAATAATGAATCTTACATTGCGCAAAGTGGATCGTTGATCAAGGTCTTCAGACATTACTTTTCATCTACTCCATCGTTCGTCAGGTAAATGTATATCGAAGAGATAAAAGTGTTTAATTTATCCTAAATTATTATGAAGGGTTTTAAATCCTGAATCTTATAACCCATTTTTTATATCAAAATGTCACAAATATATATGAAATTATTATATAATTAACAAAAAAGTTAAATGAAATATTTAGGTTTAATTTTGGTTTACAAAATCCGATTATTAAAATTCATGGTTTAGAAAACTCAGGTTATCAAATTTCAGAATCTTTATATATTACGTAGAAAGTACTTTTTTTGTGTATACTCAAAAAAAAAATTTAATTACCATATTGTTATTTTAAAATATAATTTAATTATATCAATAAATTATATTTTGTAATTAATTATTAAAAAATATATAGAACATAATAA
>KE152388.1:184094-213724 GCA_000411095.1 Aethionema arabicum | reverse complement strand
ATATTTATAAACAATAATAGTTTTATAAAAATATTAAAATATACTATTCTAAAATAAATAATAAAATATAAAATATAAAATGTGTTTCTTTTCCGTGTAAAATTTATTTATTTAAAAGTATTATTTCAAATAAAAATTATATATATTTTAGATTTACCTTATGTCAAATATATTTAAAAAAATGAGTTTTTCTTAACATCATTTTGAATTCAACCCCAATCTAATAGACAAATGACTCCACAATACCATGAGGAGAGAAGCGTATGACCAACCCCGTACCATAAAAAGAAAGTTTTTTTTTGTTCACCAAATAAAATGGATGGTGGCGAAAAAACCCCTAAACTATCTCTTTTTGGCGAGACAGACCCTAAACTATCAAGTTGGCAAAAAAACCCATAACCTTTGTTTTTTAGGTGAAAAAAACCCTAAACTTTATTTTTTTGGCGAAAAAAACCCTAAACTATGAAGTTAGCGAAAAAACCTAAACTTTGTTTTTCTGGCCAAAAAACCCATAGACTTTATTTTTTTGGCGAAAAAACTTCTCCGTTAATTTAACTGTTAAATCATTGTTTGTCTTTGATTAAATAAAACGATGTGTTTAAACAATAAAGTTAAAAGTTAATAATTAGGATTAATTAAGATTAAAATTTTATAGTTTAAAAGCATCGTTTAGTTTAAAAACTCAAACCGAACAAACCTGAACCAAACTAAACCGAAAATTCTGTTTTGGTTTGGGTTTGGGGTATGATAAAAACCCAAAAACAAATAGTTTAGAGGTTTTTTCGTGGTCATCCCCAAATAAAAAGAGTTCAAGGTTTAAATTAAATACCATTATACCTTTGAAAAATCATTTATATATTTCAAGATGTTAGTTTTTGCACTGAAAAGAAAAAAAAAATTGTTGTTGTTTTTCTCTGTGCTAAATCAACCAACAGAAACTTCTCTTTCGATCTGTATTATAGGTATGATGAAGACATCCATGACCGATCCTGGACACCAAACTTAGACAACACAACCTCATCTTTAAACACAGACCTATATGTCAATACAAGTAACTTGTACGACGTGCCACAAGTTATCGCCAAAACTGCTGCTATCCCTGCAAATGCAACTCACCCTCTCAACATAAATTGGACTCTCGAGGACAAAACTGCTCAGTTATATATATACATGCATTTCGCAGAAATCCAGAATCTTGAAGCTAATGACATCAGAGAATTCAACATTACTTACAATGGTGGCTTCCGTTGGTTCTCCTATTTTAGGCCTCCAAAACTCAGGATGAATATTTTATGCAATCAAATAGCAGTGAATTTTCCAGATGGGGAATACAATTTCACCTTCACGAGGACCGGAAACTCGACTCTTCCTCCACTTATCAACGCCCTTGAGGTTTATAAAGCCATAGAGATGATACAGTTTGATACAGACCAAAACGAAGGTAAGGTTTAAGAATGTTTTGTCTTTTGTAGTTGTTTGAATTTATGAGATAATGTTTCTGAAGTTTGTTTATTAATCAGTTTCTGCAATGATGAATATCAAGACAATGTATGAATTGAGCAAAAAAGTTAGCTGGCAAGGAGATCCATGTGCTCCTCAGATTTATCTGTGGGAAGGTTTGAACTGCAGTTATGTAAACGAGCCACTACGGATCATATCTTTGTATGTTTTTCTTGTTTCATCTCAAGATTCTTTTCATTTTTTGGTTTCACAAATCAAAACTCTTTTGTATAATTTATTGTTTGAAAAAATTAGGAATTTGTCAGCAAGCGAGTTGACAGGTAACATAACATCTGAGATATCCAAGCTTACACAGTTAAAAGAGCTGTAAGCATCTGAGACTGACACTCAAATGAAATTAAGTATTCGATATAGTTTAACTTTGCACAAACATTTTATTTCTATCTTCAATGGACAGAGATTTATCAAAGAATGATTTATCAGGAGAGATTCCAGCGTTTTTTGCTGATATGAAGTTGTTGAAACTCTTGTAAGCTTCTTTCATAACATCTCTCTTGCTTTCTCTTTGCTCTTTTTGTTCTGTTATGAAAGATTCAGCCTTTTTTCATCTGCAGAAACTTAAGCGGAAACCCGAATCTTAATATGTCAATTCCAGACTCTCTTCAACAAAGGGTAAAGAGCAAATCTTTAATACTAATGTAAGATGTTCATGCTTTACTTGATTCAATCTCAATATATAATGTTTATATGCAGTGTGATCCAGCTAATGTAAGCTGTTCATACTTTTAACGATTACAGTGTCGATGGAACTCCGGTTTCACCCCTTGAAAAAAGAAAAACTGTTCTAGTGGTTGCTATCGCAGCACCAGTGGCCGGTGTGTTTGCTCTGGTAGTTATCTTAGCCATCTTTTTCATCGTCAGAAGCAAAAAACAGAAAACTAGTACGAGTACAGAGGGTATGTATGTTTGACCATCTAAGTTATATCGTGTACTCTATTCGTCTCACTTCGTTATATGACTTTACAGCTTCAGCTCCCTCATCAGCCACTCCTGGTTTAGCTAAAAGTGAGACAAGAGGCGTCAATCAACCAATTATATCAAAAGATCGCAGAGTAACATATCTCCAGGTACTGCAAATGACTAATAACTTCGAGAGAGTTCTTGGCAAAGGAGGCTTTGGAACAGTGTATCACGGCAACATGGATGATACAGAAGTAGCTGTGAAAATGCTCTCTCATTCATCAGCTCAAGGTTATAAGGAGTTTAAAGCAGAGGTAGTTAAAGTAACTTTAGTCTCAAAGTCTTTAAATGGGTTAAGTTTTAGTGTTTTAATGGTGATTTGTTGTCTTTTCTCCAAGGTTGAGCTTCTTCTGAGAGTTCATCATAGGCATTTGGTGGGTCTTGTGGGTTACTGTGATGATGGAGATAACTTAGCTTTGATCTATGAATATATGGCAAATGGAGACCTAAGAGAGAATATGTTAGGTAACAATTTAGCCTAGAGACACTGATTAGCCAAACTTTGATCTCCTTCTACAGTTTGAAACATTTGAAACCTGGTACAGGAAACGACCAACGCAAAGTTCTAACCTGGGAAAACAGAATGGAAATAGCTGTAGAGGCAGCACAAGGTGCACAAAACACAACCTTTTTAGTTACTTTCTGGTATGATTCATTACAAGAAAATGTCTGAAACTGATGGAAACTGTACCAATTAATGTTACAGGATTGGAGTACCTGCACAATGGATCTACACCTCCAATGGTCCACAGAGATGTGAAAACTACTAACATCTTATTAAATGATCGTAATCATGCTAAACTAGCAGACTTTGGACTCTCGAGATCTTTCCCAATAGATGGCGAACTTCATGTCACGACAGCCGTTGCAGGCACACCTGGTTACCTAGACCCAGAGTGAGTGAATCAATCGGTTATCACCAAAAAAGTATTCAAGAACATGAATGTAATATCTCTATACTCTTTTCAGGTACTATAGAACAAACTGGCTAAGCGAGAAGAGTGATGTGTACAGCTTCGGTGTAGTGCTATTAGAGATAGTCACAAACCAGCCTGTTATAGACAAAAGCCGGGAGAGACCTCACATTGGTGAATGGGTTGGGTTCATGCTCACAAAAGGAGACATTAAGAACATTGTTGATCCAAAACTGATGAATGATTATGACACAAATGGTGCGTGGAAGGTTGTTGAGGTAGCCATGGCTTGCGTGAACCCGTCTTCGAACGGTAGACCGACGATGCCACAAATTGTAGTGGAACTAAATGAGTGTTTGGCCATGGAAGTGGCGAGGAGAAAAGGTAGTCAAGAGATGCATTCAAGAGATAAAGTCATTGACTTTAGCATGAGTAATGCTTCTGAATATGTCCCTGAAGCCAGATAAAATTGAAAAGCTCTTTGATTTGATTCCCCTGTGTAGTTTCCCCAATCAATACATACACTTGTATCTCATCGATCAATTTCCACATTAAATCGAAATTCCTGCACTTCCTCAATACATCATCCATCAAATTCCTGCACTACCATATTTGAACAACGTCAAAGAGTTAAGCTTGCTAACAACCCCACCAATTCCATCTAATTTCCAGAAATTTCTGAAACTTCTCTATTCTTATTGAATTTCAATTTTCTTTCTCGCAATTTCATGGCCAATTCTACAGCAGGACTCGATATCGGGAAATTAAAAGAGGGATGGATCCATATAATGTGCAGACGAAGAAGACGATGAAGAGTGTTGTGTAACTCCTAGCTAATCGCTTGATATTCTCCTAGAATCTCATTGTTGTTTGCTGAGAAGACGACGGAAACGAAGAAGAGTCGCATGTTCCAAAGAAATCGGTGGTCAAGGGCGGCGTTTATCTCCAGAAATCTCATTCGACACAAGGAATCTCTGCTCCAAGAAGAGCGAGGAATCTCGCAACTCTGCGAAGCTTGGATTTGTCAGGAATTTGCTTTTAATTTAGGGTTTAAAATCAACACTAAACGCGTCGTTTAATAATAAAACGGCGGCGTATAGGTGTTAAGAGAAAATAGTTAAAGGTATGTTTATAACGATGTTAAAAAAAAGGTTATGTTTAAAAGTTTTTTAAGTTTTTTTTGCAATTTACCTCCTTGTGAAGAAGAAATAAGATTTAGTCATCATCTCTTTATCGCTTTCTATATTTTGTTTGATTTTTGCTACTAATTTTAATTTTGAACAATTTCACAAGTTTTGCTAATTCTTCCTTTGTGCCTTTGATTTTTTCTATTTTATGTTCTTATTACTATATTTGCTTCATTTCTATTTTAATAAACCCATTAGAACCAAATTACATTATCATTGTCGGTACAAAACATAAATTAGGAGATTGTTTTTTGAGAGAAAAAATGTTTAAGACACTATTTTTTGTGTAATTGATAAATTAATATCAATTTGTTACAAATTTTAATATAAGATTTTATAATGAATAAAATAAACTTTCAATATTTCGTAAAGTCATAAAAAAATATGTTTTTTTTATTTTTTTTTTCACTAAACGTATCTATAACTAATTAAATTTAAAAAGAATAAACGTATCTATCGCTGCGAGGATTCACTTAAAGAGAGATTAGCTGCTGTTTTTGTGGAAGAAGAAATAAGATTTAGTCATTGTCGCTTTCTATATTCTGTTTGAGTTTTTTGTTACTAATTTAATTTTGAACATTTCCACAAGATTACTGATTCTTCCTTTGTGGCTTTCATTTTTCATTTTCTTAGTATTTTTGTTTTATTCCTTTATTATAATATACCCATTAGATCCAAATTACATTATCATATCCGCCGGTCCAGAACACAAATTAGGAGATTTTCTTCTTATACCAAAGTGAAATATTATTCTATACGTTCAATTTTATAGACTGTTATTCTATATATCATGTAATAAATTTAAAACTTATGAAATATAAGTCTTAATTTTTAATTTTGTTTTAGACCACATTAAAACGGTCTACACATGACTTGCAAAAAAAAAAGAAAAGACTAGGATTCAACGGCTACTTTGCTTTAGCTAGAAATAAACCTTACAAATTAATATGTGGTACAAATTGAAGGTAGAAGAAATTGAACGTATTGACATAAATCTGTAAATATTAGTTTTGTATTATTTTAGTACTTTATGTGAAAACGTAATTTGATTGGTTAAAATTATTCAACAAGACTATATTATAAAGGCAATGGTGATAGTTTTATATATATTCATCAGATATATAATTGAAGTCAACTCTTTGTAGTCGTTGGCAATATATGGAGAGACGAGGTCACATCTCACAATTATCAAAATTGACCATTTCTTTTTCCTAGAAAATTGTTATAAGAATATTTATAGGTAGAAACTAGATTAATGTTTTATTTAAAATTAAAAAAAATAATGAGTTAACTAATATAATCACCAGAATGATGTAAGATTTGGAAGATATAATTATAAGGTCATAAACGATACAATAATTGAGTTTATGATTTTATGTATAAATTGATTAACGTACTAAAAATTGAAGAATTTATATGATTGATTTTAATATATTTTATACTTTAACAAATATTACAATCACTTATTTTTCTAAATAAAAAAAATGAAACTAATAAACATTAATGAAATTTTAGCTTCTTTCTGTTTCAATATTTTTATTCATTTTATTTATATATATTATACATGTATATTAGCTACAAAATTATAGTTTATTAGATTTGGAATCTCCTTTTTTTTTTTAATGATAATTGTTCTTCCCTGACTAAATATAATTTATACCAAAAAGAACGTCGTAGGCAAGTAAGAGTACTAATTACAACCATATGAATATTCTAATGTTAAAGACTTAGTACCAAATTCACAATCCATAAGAGACAAATATTATGTTACCTCAAAAACTCAAACTTTGCCTCATCAAATAACAAATGAAACAATGAATAATATCCTTCTCTAAAACAGAGCACATACCCAACAAAAAAAATGAAGTCTCTTCATGGGTTATTGCTCTTCTTGATCATAGCTTTCGCAGTTTCGAGATCAGTCGAAGCTCAAAATCAAGCAGGTTCTTGAAATCATCTTCATGTTTTTGACCAATTTTTATTACAATCTTGAAAACCCTTTTGAAAAGTTTTAATCTTTATATAATTTTGTGAACAGGATTCATCAGTTTGGATTGTGGTTTGGTCCCAACGAATCAAACCTATGCCGAGAAGTCGACAACAATCAATTACATTTCAGATGCAAACTATATCGACACCGGAGTGAGCGGGAAGATTAAGGATTCGTATAAAACATTGTTTCAGCAACAAGTTTGGGCCTTAAGAAGCTTTCCTGACGGTGTAAGAAACTGTTACAACTTAGATCTTGTCCTAAATCGCAAATATTTGATAAGAGGAACCTTTGTATATGGAAACTACGACGGTCTAGAAAAATTCCCAATATTTGATGTTCACATTGGTGTGAATAAATGGACTACTATTAATATAACAGGAAATACAAACTCTTCAATGCATGAAATCATTCATGTCGCAACACAAAAACGTGTTCAAGTTTGTCTTGTTAAGACCGGAACGACCACACCATTCATTTCATCGCTCGAAGTTCGACCTTTGAACAATCAGTCTTATGTTCCACAAGCCGGATCGTTGATGTTATTCGCTAGAATATACTTCTCATCCTCTTCATCGTTCATCAGGTGATATAAAAACTAAAATTTGGAGTCATATATAATTTTTTCTTTTGGGACTTTGATATTTTAAATCCTGAAATATTTTCATTCAGTGAATAAACCCTTCAAAACTATCGAAATAACTTTTTTAAATCTAGATTTTTTTTATAACCGGAGTTTTTAAACACTAAACCTTATTATTAACCGAGTTTTTAAACCAAATTCTCAAATTTCAATTTTAAATTACAATAACTAAAATTTGAATTATATATGTTTTGGTTTAATATTAAGATGTGATTTAATTTTGTGTTTATGGTTTATTTTTTGGTTTAAACAAATCTGTCATCAAAATTAAAGTTTGAAAAATCCGATTATCAAATTCATGGTTTAAAAAAACCATTTTAACGGCGGGGTTTAATTCGATTTATTTTAAATCTTCAGGTTTAGTTTAGACATTTTCAAACGTTGGGATTTAATCGGTGAAAAAACGCCAAACACTGGGTTTTGTTTTGCATTCAAGTTAACGATATGAATTAGTTAAACTTAGGACCATATTTTTTATAGAGTAGTTATATTTATACTCTTGTTCACCTTTTAGCCTCCATTATATTTTCAAGAATCTCTTCTTTTTTTCGACTCATCGAAAAGAACATATGTTTAGGTATGATGAGGATGTCCACGATCGATTATGGGTTCCATTTTCGGATGACGAAACCTCGTTAATAAGCACAGACCTGAATATTAATATAGCTAACTTTTATGAGGTGCCGCAAACCGTGATGAAAACTGCAGCTACTCCAAAAAATATTAGTGAACCATGGTATCTATGGTGGGATCTACCTGATAGCAAAATGTTTTCATATGTATATATGCATTTTGCTGAAATTGAAGATTTAGAAACTAATAATGATATCAGAGAATTCAACATTAATTTCAACGACAATCTTTGGTTCGGCTGGTTTCGACCCAATAAACTATCCATTAGTACGATATCGGATACACAAGCCCTGAATTCTCCAACTGGGAGGTATAATTTCACTTTTGAAATGACTGGAAATTCAACTCTTCCTCCTCTTATCAATGCACTTGAGATTTATACAGTCCTAGACCTTCCACTTCTCGAAACCGATCAAGTCGACGGTATTTATCTCACTTAAACCATAAGTTTTTCAGTTTCTAAGTTAGGGATCATGTTATTTCAAAACCTGAACTATTTTCATTTGGTGAAAAAAATTTCAACTATAAAAATAGTTTTCTAAACTATAGATTTTGATAACCGGAATTTTTTTTTTAATCGAGGATGGGGTTCAGGCCAAAGGGTGGGCCTTAATCTCCACCCGAGGCCCGGTAACTAGAGGCAGGTAAAGGTCGCCTCCCAGAGGACTCAAATTAACTTGTGAGGACTCAAACTCGTGATGGCGAACACCTCAGCCGAGGTTCCTTTACCACCAGAGCTAGAGAACTCGTGATAACCAGGATTTTTGAAGCCTAGACATTGATAACCAGATTTTTTTTTATATCAAAATTAAATTATAATCTCAAATTAAACCTAATTTCCGTAATTTCTAGTTTGAATTTGAGATTTTGCTACAAAAAAAAATCAGTTATTAAGAATATAAAAATTTTGGTTATCAAACTTTAAAGTTTAATAAACTATTTTTAATTATTCTAGATTTCTTTTCATCACCAAATGAAAATAGTTAAGATTTTAATGTAACATATTCCACTTCAACTTACTCCAGCTTTTTGAGATGAGTTTTGACTGTAATTGTTAGTTTCTACTATGATGAGCATTAAGACAACATATGGATTGAGCAAAAAGTTAAGCTGGCAAGGAGATCCATGTGTTCCTCAGACTTATCTATGGGAAGGTTTAAATTGCAGTTATCCAAACTCCGAACCACCACGGATCATATCTCTGTATGTTTTTTTTTTGTTTCATATTAAGGTTCTTTTATGTCACAGTTTCTTATAATCTAACTTGTTATACTTACATGTTTAACAAACAAGGAATTTGTCCGGGAGTGAGTTAACAGGTACTATAACATCTGACATTTCAAATCTATCACAGCTCAGTTCTCTGTAAGAATCCAAACCACTACACCATTTTAACATTAAGTATTCGATTTGGTTTATCGCAATTCAAAAACTTTGTTTTGTTTTTTCCAAAAATCGACAGAGATTTGTCGATGAATAACTTAACAGGAGAGGTTCCTGCATTTTTTGCTGATATGAAGTTGCTGAAACTCATGTAAGTTTCTGTTCTTGATAACCTTCACTTGTTTATTTCACTAAATTTGTTTTGTCCTGAAAGATTCATCAATCTTTTGATTTGCAGAAACTTAATCGGAAACCCGAATCTCAATGTTTCATTACCAGACTCTCTTCAAGAAAGGGTAAAGAGCAGATCTATAACAATACTGTAAGATGTTCAAACTCTTTCAAACAATGCTTAAATGCATACTATCTAACCTCCATTTTTTACGATTTTAAAGTACGAATAGAAACCCGAGTCCAAAACCGTCTAAGACAAAGATTCCTTTGGCTGCTATCGTTGCACCAGTGGCTATCTTTGTCGGTCTGGTTTCTTTGGCTGTGCATTTCATTTGCAGAAGGAAAAATAAAACAGTTACTGATCAAGGTATGTATGATCACAGGATCAGATTCAAGATTAGTCTAAAATGAAACTAGTCTCAGTTTACATTTCACTTTTTTAATATGATTTTTTTTTTCAGTTCCTAAACCAAAACCAGTAACTTCCAATGCTATTGGAAATGAGACAAGAGAGGCCAACCAATCAATTATGTCAAAAGATCGCAGAGTAACATATTCTGACGTTGAAAAAATGACTAATAACTTCGAAAGAGTTCTTGGTAAAGGAGGTTTCGGCACAGTTTATTACGGAAAAATGAATGATACTGAAGTTGCTGTGAAATTGCTTTCTCAAACATCAGCTCAAGGTTATAAAGAGTTCAAAGCAGAGGTACTTAAAGTAGTTATTGTCTTTGATTAATGTGGTAAGTTACTTAGTGTTTTAATGGTGGTTTGTTATGTTTTCTCAAAGGTTGAGCTTCTTTTGAGAGTTCATCATAGGCATTTGGTGGGTCTTGTGGGTTATTGTGATGATGGTGAAAACTTAGCTTTGATTTATGAATACATGGCAAGTGGTGATCTAAGAGAGAATATGGCAGGTAACATTTTAGCCTAAGAGACAATGAATTTAGTCGAATCCGCGTTCTTCTATACGATCTATAACATTCAAAACTCGATACAGGTATGCACGGAGGCAATGTCCTAACCTGGAGAAACAGACTCCAAATAGCTGTAGAGGCTGCACAAGGTAGAACAAAAACTTTACTTTCTCTCTTAAACTTCTTATGTTTCATTTGCTTATGATGTTTGGTAATGATATCAATGTTTTACAGGATTGGAGTATCTACACAATGGATGTAGACCACCTATGGTCCATAGAGATGTCAAAACTACTAACATTTTATTGAATGATAAATGTCAAGCCAAACTAGCTGATTTTGGACTCTCTAGATCTTTCCCAATCGATGGCGAAGTTCATGTTTCGACAGTTGTTGCAGGCACACCTGGTTATCTAGACCCAGAGTAAGTAAAACCTTAACTTACATATAATGTCTAAACTCAATTTAGTAACGTTTAATGTCAATGTAATATAACTTTATACCATTTTTCAGGTACTATAGAACAAACTGGCTAAGCGAGAAGAGTGATGTGTACAGTTTCGGTATAGTGCTACTAGAGATAGTAACAAACCAGCCTGTTATAGACAAAAGCCGACAGAAACCTCACATTGGTGAATGGGTTGGGTTTATGTTGACTAAAGGAGACATTAAGAACATTGTTGATCCAAAACTGATGAATGATTTTGACACAAATGGTGTGTGGAAGGTTGTTGAGGTAGCAATGGCTTGCGTAAACCCGTCTTCGAACGGTAGACCAACGATGCCACAGATAGTAATGGAGCTTAATGAGTGTTTGACCTCAGAAACTGCAAGGAAACAAGGTAATGAAGAGATGTATTCAATGGATTCTGTTGGCTATAGTGCAAGTTATGCTTCTGATTTTGCACCTGGAGCCAGATAAGATCAAGAAATTCTTGAAGTGGGTTTTTTTGTGGAGATTATCTTGTTTTTTGTATTTTGATTTTGTGATTTTGTTTTGGAGAAAACAATATTGTGCATTATGTTTTCTTGGTGTTGGTAAAATTTCCTTTGTGATATAAAAAAAATTATGTGTTATATTATCGTTTTCATTAAGTTTTTGATTAGTTTAATATACAAAATTAGGATTTTTTTATTATAAAGAGAAAAGAGAAGGGAACAATGCTTAAAACAAATATATTCTGTGTTTTTTCTTTGATCATGGTGAAACGGACACCTCAAATCTTTTCTGTTTTTGTCTAAACAACCCCAAACTTTTAATTTGTTTTTAAAAATCCAACTTTTCAAAATCAAGATTTTTTCCCCTTCTCTTGGATAATCCGTTAACTGGTCAATTTGGCCGAGTTGAATAAAACGCTGAGTTTAAAGAGTTCATAAAAAAATTTTAAAAAAAAACCCTAAAATAAGATTTATCTTCCTCACGAACAAGCCGATCTCGCCTCCATCAAGCTCTCTCCGACGAGCTCTATCCGTCGAATATCTTCTCGTAGAAGACGACGCACCTCGGCGCATCTCCTTTGAAGCTTGCACCTCGACGCACGTTTAGGTTTTTTGGATTTTACGCTTAAACCGAAATCGATGGCGACCGATAAATTGGTTGGGTTTTACGCTGAAATCTGGGTATTTGTCGAGGATGATGGTTATGAGAGAGATGTTCGATGGGGAAGATGAACAGTGACGGTAAGTTTTGTATTTTAAGGTTTTAAAAAAAAGAATTTTTTTTTAGTTACAATAAACAAGATTTAATTTACTCATTCTTCCATTGTCACTTTCTATTGCAATCCTTAAACTTTTACTTTCGTTTGATTTGTGTTACCAATTCTACTTTGAATCTGTACACAAGAGAGAAGTCATAGACAACTAAGTCAGTTGCTACATTCACTTGATTAGTATAAATGTTAAGCATAAGCATAAAGTTTAAACAACCCATTTAGGACCAAATCAATTGAACAATGAAGACTCTTCATGGGGTTTTGTTCCTCTTGATCATAGCTTTTCTTGGTTTTCGGTCAATCCAAGCTCAAAATCAATCAGGTTCTTACTCTGTTGAGATACTTTGATCCGTTTACATTTTACTCAATCTATCTTTTTTTAGTTGTTTTCTTGATAATATTTTTATGAAACAGGATTCATTAGCTTGGATTGTGGATTGGTCCCAAAGGACCTAACTTATGTTGAGAAGACGACTAATATAACATACATATCAGACGCTGATTACACCGATGGTGGAGTGATCGGGACGATCAATGGAACGTTAAAGCCGAGGTTTCAACAACATGTTTGGGCCTTGAGAAGTTTCCCTGAAGGTCAAAGAAACTGTTACAATTTCAACCTTACAAAGAACCAAAAGTATTTGATTAGAGGAACCTTTGTGTATGGGAACTACGATGGTTTGAATCAATTCCCAAGCTTTGATCTTTATATTGGTCCTAACAAATGGACTAATGTTTCAATCATAGGAGTAGCTGACGGTGTACTCCATGAGATTATACATGTTTTAACACAAGATCGTCTTCAAGTTTGTCTTGTCAAAACAGATGACACGACGCCGTTTCTTTCATCTTTGGAACTTCGTCCATTGAACGATGATAGTTATGTCGCGCAAAGTGGATCGTTGATGTTACACGAAAGATATTACTTTACACCCAATCCAAGTTTCATAAGGTAACGAATAATGGAATCGAAAAGATTTATATTTGTATTTGTTATTGTAGTGTTGTACTTGGTTTTAAAATCCAAAATAAGCTTCTTTGAATATCTATAGGTATGATGAGGACTTCCATGACCGAACCTGGATACCATTCGAAAGTAGCACAATGTCTTCTATAAGCACAGATCTTCTGGTCACTACAAGTAATAGCTACGATGTTCCACAAGTTATTGCGCAGACTGCTGGTGTACCAGGAAATGCTAGTCAAGCTCTGAACATAGATTGGACTTTGAAGGATATCACTGCACAGTCATATATATACATGCATTTCGCCGAAATCCAGAAACTTGAAGCTAATGAGACCAGAGAATTCAACATTACTTACAATGGTGGACAACTTTGGTTCAGCTCTTTTACTCCTCCAGAACTTAATGTTGCAACAATATACAATCCAAGAGGTGTTATTTCTCCTGATGGGAGATTCAATTTCTCTTTTGTGATGACAGAAAACTCAACTCTTCCTCCTCTTATCAACGGTCTCGAGATTTATACAGTTTTAGAGCTTCTACAACTCGATACAGACCAAGATGAAGGTAAATTTTAAACAAATTCTTCCACACATTCTTTATAATATGATCGAGAGAAAAAAAAATTAAAACAATCTTCTAACTTTTGTCTGGTTTCTGTATTTGAAATCAGTTACGGCTATGATGAACATCAAGACAATATATGGATTAAGAAAAAAGATAAGTTGGCATGGAGATCCATGTTCACCTCAGATATATATTTGGGAAGGTCTAAACTGTAGTTATCTAGACTCCGAGTCACCGCGGGTCATATCTTTGTATGTTTTTGTTGAATCATAACAAGGTTCTTTAGTTTCTTCTATTGCAGATTCTAACATATTTTGAATTTCTTCATTGATTTAAATCCTTAGGAACTTGACAGCTAGCGAGCTAACCGGTGAAATAACACCTGAAATTTCGAAGCTAACACAGTTGAGAGAGCTGTAAGTATCCAAAACCGAAACAAACCGATGCAATTAAGTATATTCGATATGGTTTTTTTTCGCAGTTTGAGATCGACAATAACTTCTTCTTTCTTAAAATGAACAGGGATTTATCTAACAATGATTTATCTGGAGATATTCCTGCGTTTTTTGCTGATATGATATTTTTGACATTCATGTGAGTTTCTGTTGTTTACACTTTTTCTCACTCGCATTCTCTTTCTCCATTTACTCTTAAAGATTCAATCTTTTTTTCATTTGCAGAAACTTAAGCGGGAATCCGAAGCTCAATAGCACAATTCCAGATGCTCTTCAGCAAAAAATGGAGAGTAATTCTGTAACACTATTGCTATAAGATGTTGATATCTTCTGGTGTAAATAATGATTGGAGTGGATTCGTTTGATATTTTTTGGATTGCGTATTGAATATTCCCTGTCTTAAACTGTATTTGTATTATAAAAATAATAATAAATTATTAATTTAGATGCTAAAAGAGTACTACGTTGATGTCTTCACACAAACGTGGAATCGAAGAAACAAAAAGACAAGTAGATTTCCTATACCAGAAAGATAGAAAGCAAATGCTCTGTTTTGCTTCTCTGTTTTCTCAGATATGTAGAAAGCAAATGCTCTGTTTTGCAAATGTTCTGTTTTGGTTCTCTGTTTTGATGATTTTTAAAACCCTTCCTCAAAGACCCCCAATATTTTACTTTAATCTTTAAAATCCAACCTTTCAAAATCATGATTTTTTTTTTCTCCGTTACAGAATCCCATTAAATGGTCAATTAGACTGAGTTAAATAAAACGCTGAGTTTAAAGTGTTAATAAAAATTTTAAAAATCCCTAAAATAAGATTTATCTTACTCACGAACAAGCCGATCTAGCCTCCATCAAACCGACCTCGCCTCCGTCATGCTCTCCCCGCCGAGCTCTCTCCATCGAAAATCTATCCGTCGAATCTATTCCCGTCGAAGGCGGCAAATCTCCTTCGAAAAGTGTTTTTGGGTTTTAGGCGTAAACCGAAATCGACAGCGACAGAGAATTGTGTTGGGTTTTACGATGAAATCTGGGTATTTTTCGAGGATGATGGTGATCAGAGAGATGTACGATGGTGATGAGAGAGATGTTCGATGGGGGGAGATGAACGGTGACGGTAAGATCTCTACTTTACGGTTTTTAGTTTTTTCTTTTTCTTTTTCTCCTTATTAGTTAAACGCGTTTTAATAAAGTTGGTCTGCGAAAAAAAAATAAAATAAAATGAAGTTGGTCAACATTAACATTTTAACCGAATTTGTATTTTTTACCAATTTGGATTTTAAATGAAAACTATATTGATTTCTGCACACAGATGCTCTGTTTTTATTGTTGGCAAAAAAAAACTCTGATTTGCTTCTCTGTTTTGGTAAAAAAAAAATCACTTAGTTAACGTTAAAATTTCAACGATTTTAGTTTGATCCTTGAAATTAATCACTTATTTAGTTTTTTTGTCCAAATTATTAATTTCTTATAGATAAAGTTCTCTATTATAATTTTCTGATTGTTTCTTTTTTTTTTTTGTAATTTTGTGAAAGCTTCGTCAACTAGGCTTAAGACAGTGACTTAGTTGGAAATTTCGACCACATTACTACTATTCAACTTAATTTAGTCATATCATTTTGCACCACAAAAAAAAAACATTCTCAATTTTTTTTCATTAAATCTTATTTTCTTTAATGAGTTTGTCATTTTTCTAAAGACTAGATTTGAGACTATTGGCAAGTTACTTATACATTGATTCATATTCATACTTTGATAGGTTTCAATCTTTTTGAACAACAAGAAGAAACACAAATGGAGAGAGCTTCAGTGTATTTTGCGATTTTCGTGCTTATACTTTATCGCATTCAAGCTCAAAATCAAACCGGTAAATACTCGTTTTCTTGTTTTTTTTAAATCTATATATGTTAAACTGAAAACTGAAATCTTGTTCTTTACTAGGATTTATAAGTTTGGATTGCGGCTTATCGCCTAGCGAATCTCCTTATAATGCATTTCCAACAGGGTTAACATATATATCCGATTCCGATTTCATTCAAAGTGGGAGAATCGGAAGAATCGCAAGTGAATTTGAACCAAACTTTAATAAACCATTTTTGACACTTAGATATTTTCCAAACAGCGTACGAAACTGCTACAACCTAAATGTCACAAAAGATACCAATTATATGATCAAGGTTTCATTCGTATATGGAAACTACGACAGTCTCAATGTTATTCCAAAATTTGATCTATATTTTGGTCCAAATTTATGGGCAACTGTGAATGGTAATGATAGTAATACGGAGATCATCCACAAGACGATTTCAGATTCTTTACAAGTTTGTCTAGTTAGGACAGGAGCAACTATACCTATTATCAATACCTTAGAGCTACGACCATTGAGGAACGATAATTACGTTACTCAAAGTGGTTCGCTGAAGTTATTTTTCCGGATATATCTCAGCAATTCAACTCGTGTGATACGGTAATCCGACTACATTTTTGTTCTACATAAAATTAGAGTTAGGATTTCATATTGGAAAGGGATTAAGACAAATTAAATTCTAAAGTTTTCTAGTTTCGTAAAACAAATCTTCAAGTTTCAAAAGTGTAAATAAAATCATGAAATTTCTTAATTATGTATTTTAAATCTTCGAGTTTCCTAATTTCTTTTTAAAAGAGACCCTCGAGTTTCAAAATTAAAAAAAAAAACCCTTCAAGTTTCCTGATAACATAAACCTCCAAATTTCAAAATTGTAAATTGAACCCCGTCTAGTCTGTGGTTTAGCTAAGTTTAAAGTTAAATTGATGGTTAATTAGGTGTTCAATTGACGGTTTAATGTATAACTTCGGTTTTAATAAAATTTTCGTTTTAGCTTAGTTTAAAGTTGAAGTGATGGTTTTTTTTAATGAAATTGGGAAACTGGGAAATTTGAGAGTTGAAACTTGAGGGTTATTTTTATGAAATTGGGGTTAATAAATTATATTTTGCAATAAATAAGGTATCACTTTAACTCTTGAGGATAATACATGAGCTTTTAGCCATTTATAAACACATGATTCTTTACACTTATCTGTTATACGTTGTGGTAGGTACCCGGATGACGTCTATGATCGTAGATGGAACCCGTACTTCAAAGTGAACGAATGGATGCCGATAACTACTACAAGCAATATAGTCAGTTCAGATGAATACGACATACCTCAAGCCGTAATGACAGCAGCTGCGATACCGCTAAATGTTAACTCAGCTTTGAACATTACATGGTTACTAGAGTCTCCTACTACACAATTTTACCTCTACATGCATTTCGCCGAGCTTCAGAATTTAACGGCCAACGAGACAAGGGAATTCAATATAGTGTTGAATGGACTAGTTACATCTGGACCTCATAATCCAAAACCGTTTGTAAAAGGAACCATTTTGGACAGGAGACCAGAGATATGTAGCAACGGTGCTTGCATATGGGAGCTTAAGAAAACACAGAACTCAACTCTTCCGCCTTTGCTTAATGCTATCGAAATGTTCACGGTTGTTGATTTTTCGGTAATGGAGACAAATGAAGCAGATGGTATGTAGAATTTCATTCTTGTCTTATTTACAAATTCAATTGAGGATATGTGTTGAGTCTTGATGTCATCAATGTTTAGTTGCTAGTATCAAGAACATTCAAGATATATATGAATTGAGTAGAATAAGCTGGCAAGGAGATCCATGTGTCCCGGAAATTTTTTCATGGGACGGTCTAAACTGCGATAGCTCGGATAATTCTACACCGCCTATCATCATTTCATTGTAAGACTAATCCTTCGGTTAACTCTCTCATTGTTAAATCATTTTGGATAGAGTGTGATCTAATATGTATTCAATTGTAATCACTATATTTCATGTCTTCAGAAACATGTCCTCAAGCGATTTAACGGGGAACATCACACAAGTCTTTCTGAATCTAACACACTTGCAAGAACTGTAAGTATCTAACTGAAAGTGAGCATTTGGATAGTGTGATCTAATGTGTATTGAACTGTAATGTTTTTTTGTCAATGTTAGGGACTTATCGAACAATAGTTTGGTCGGAGAAATACCGGATTTTCTAGCAACCATGAAATCGCTTGTGATCATGTAAGTTTTTCCCCAAAAACTACCAAGAAAAACATCGTTTGGCTAGTTTTCTCTTGAGCGTTTTTGCTTATGATTTACCTCTTTTTCTATAACAGAAATTTAAGTGGTAATAATCTAAGTGGCTCAGTTCCTCAATCCCTCCTTCAAAAGAAAGGATTAGAGTTAAATTAAGTTTTAAATTTGATTATATTAGCATTTTTTTTATGTTGATGATATCATAAATAACATATGAATTCGGCAGTATCCAAGGCAATCCACGCCTTCTTTGTGGCGGTAAATCATGTGAGAGTAAACCCAGAGATGATAAACATCGCAAAAGGAGTATTATCATACCGATCATTGCATCAATTGTTACCGTAGCTGTTCTTATGGGAGCATTGGTACTGTTCTTTGTCCTAAAGAAGAAAAAATCATCAAATGTTGAAGGTATTAATAAACAAAGTCATCAATTTTATAGAAACATAACACTTATCAAACACAAAAGACTTTAATTGAATGTTCCTTAAAACCACAGGGACAAAACCGGATCATGGAATCTCTAGATCACCTGAACTAGCAATGATGACGAAGAATAGACGGTTTACATTCTCGGAAGTTGTAACAATGACGGATAATTTCCAACGAGTCCTCGGAAGAGGAGGATCTGGGAAGGTTTATCATGGCTCTTTAAATGGTACAGAAGAAGTAGCTGTTAAATTGCTTACTCATTCAACCGTTGAAGGATATAAACAATTCAAAGCTGAGGTATATTGTTAATTTTTTTTCTTGTTAAAAAGTATGTGTTATTTACTATCACAATATTTTTCGGAAATTGCAAAATTATTCAATTCTAATTTGTGTTCAGGTAGAACTTCTTTTAAAAGTTTATCACAAGAACTTGGTGAGTCTTGTTGGATACTGCAACGAAAGAGATAATTTGGCTCTCATATATGAATACATGGCCAATGGAGACTTAAAAAAGCATATGGCAGGTAAGTTTACAAGCATGAAAGGATTGTAACGATTCAGTTTTAACGTAGATAAATTAAGAAAATGAAATTTGTATCTTCAATAAAATGCAGGGATGCGTACAGGGTCTACTTTGAATTGGAGAACTAGACTAAAGATACTCATAGAGTCTGCGCAAGGTTTGGAGTATTTGCATAATGGATGCAAACCATTAATGGTTCATAGAGATGTTAAAACCGCAAATATATTGTTGAATGAACATTTTGAGGCCAAACTTGCGGATTTTGGGCTTTCCAAGTCATTCTCAACCGATGGTGATACTCATGTCTCAACAGTTGTTGCTGGAACTCCAGGTTATGTTGATCCAGAGTAAGTACCCAAAAAAAATTAAAGATTCCATTTTGTTTTATGTTTAATGTGGGATTCTAACATATATTGTTTACAGATATTTTAGATCCAATCGGTTAACAGAGAAGAGTGATGTTTATAGTTTTGGCATTGTACTATTGGAGATCATCACAAATCAAAGAGTGATCGATCAAAGCCGCGAAAGGGAACATATATCAGAATGGGTGGAGCTAATGCTAAGCAAAGGAGACATCAAAAGCATAATGGATCCATGTCTTAATGGTGATTTTGATTCTGGTTCTGTTTGGAAAGCCGTTGAACTATCAATATCTTGTCTAAATCATATTTCTGCGAGAAGACCAACCATGTCTCAAGTTGTTATCGAGCTAAAGGAGAGTCTGGCTTCCGAAATCTCAAGAGGAGGAGCCAGTAGGTACATGGATTTGAATAGTTCAATAAATGTGACAACAGCTTTCAGTAATGAACCCATCCCACAAGCTCGATAGTTTACTCGACGAATTCTCTATTTTGCACTGCTTCAACTTCTTCTATTTATACATTTCAGCTTTACAGATTTTTTTTGCTGCAAATTTGTATATCTTCTCTGAGAGTTAGATACCCATTATTAATGAACTTTGAACATGCGAACCGATTATATATATATTTTCTTTTTATTGCATTATCGATACTTAAAAAACACTTATCGCCGAGATTTTGGCGAATTAAGTTTTTAGGCGGACCAAGCTGGACTATAAAAACTCATAACAACAACAAATATAGGATACTCTGCTTTTGTTGCTTTAATACTCTGTTTCAATCACTCCGTCTTAATTACTCGTTTTCATTACTCTGATTTCATTAATATGTTTACTCTGTATATACAAAATTTAAACTTTGTTAATCTCTAAACCCTAAATCCCCGTAACCCTCAAAACCCTAAACCCTAAACCTTAAAACCCTAAAACTCTAAAACCCTAAACTCTAAAACCCTAAACCCTAAACCCCAAACCCTAAACCCTAAACCCTAAACCCTAAAACACTAAAACCCTAAAACCATAAAACCCTAAAACCCTAAAACCCTAAAACCCTAAACCCTAACTGCATTAAACCCCTTAAACGAAATATTTTTATTTAACCAAACTAAATTCAGACCAATTCTTTAGGTTCCAATAATTTAAAAAGTCCACGATTTTGATGAAATCATTGTAGTTTGCAATAATTGGCATGTATATTTCAACTTGCAGACACAAATAATAGTTTAGTTAACCGTTACCTACATTGAGTTTAAGAGATATAAGGGGAATCTGGAGTTGACTCACTCGATGATCTAAAATGAAAAAGGAGGAATTTCACCACCAAATTTATCTAGTATTTTTCAAGCTGTGTAGTTTTAAAATATAAAAACTAAGAATATGGACGTTGCAAGTTCAGGATTGGCCTGAAAGGAATCTAAAACAAAATTTTAAATAATAATCAATATTTATATTACGAAAATATAAAAAAAATTAAACTTTTTACATAATATAATATAATATTAACACAATTTAGGATCTTAAAACAATGTTTTATAAGCTTTATCCTTAAAACTGATCCTGCACAGGCCAACCAGTTATCACCATTGATATTTGACGGTGGAGATGAATTATAAAACTTTATCTAGAACAAAACGACCAAACACAAGGATAAAAACGAATTTAGTGTCTTACAAAAAGTCAAAGTCAACGAGTACATAGAATCATTAGAAGGTTGTGCTTTAATGCACGTCTCCTAGCTGGACAATAATCCTAAACTATCATGAACTACGCCGTAACTACATTATGTTCATTCGAGTTGACTTAGTCAACGCTTTTGATGGTCTCAAGAACATGAAAGCGATGTTATGTACCAACTTGCTCTATAGAATCATTTTTCACCTAATAAAAACATATATTTGCTAACCATTTTCTTAAGAGTTGACTTTTGACATTTGATAAAATGGCTCATATGTCATATATACACTCATATATGCCTCATCTCTCATTTGAACAATAAGGAGAAACAATGAAGATACATTTTGTTTTTTTCGCGATTTTTGCGCTTTTACTTCTACTTATTCAAGCTCAAGATCAAACCGGTATGAACCCATTTTGTTGTTTTAATCTAAATAAGTATTCATAAAAAGATTCTTAGATTTTGAGATTAATCTCGGTTTACTGTCTTAATAGGATTCATCAGTGTGGATTGTGGTTTATCTCTTCAAGAATCTCCTTACAACGTAGCTCCAAGCGGTTTAACGTTTAGATCAGATGTTGGTTTAGTTACAAGTGGGAAAACCGGTAGAATCGCAAGGGAATTTGAGTCGGTTTACAATAAACCGACTTTAACACTAAGATATTTTCCAGACGGAGTACGAAACTGCTACAATCTAAACGTCACTCGCGACACCAACTACTTGATCAAGGCAACATTTGTGTACGGAAACTACGACAGTCTTAACACCATTCCGGATTTTGATTTGTACCTCGGTCCAAATAAATGGGCAACGGTTAATACTAATGATACTATAGAGGAGATCATGCATGTGACAAAATCGAATTCTTTACAGATTTGTCTTGTTAAGACCGGAACAAGTGTACCGATTATGAATATCTTAGAACTACGACCGTTAAGGAAAGATACATATGTTACTCAAAGTGGTTCGCTAAAGTACTTATTCCGGGCTTATCTTAGCAACTCTACTCGTACCATACGGTAAGAAACGAATTAATCTAAGTCTTTTAATTTTGCATATAAGTCTTTGCTGTTTTGGTTTTTTTTTTTGCGGTTGCATTTACGTTTTCGTTTACATTTACTTGTTAAAATAGTCTATTTTTTCTGTATATTGAACGTCGTTTTTTAGTGTTTAATTCATTCTTTTTTGAAAATTGTAAACCCAAAAGTCAAAAGTTCTTTTTGTAGTTTAGTTGTTTGACCGAAAATAAATCAAAGATCATAGGGAATATAGTTTTATGAAAATTTCATTTTATAAAAAGTACACAGATATTCGAATTTATTAATGATTTTAACTTGATCATGATTAGGATAAAATAAACAATTCATTGTTTTAAAATTTTAATTCATTTGAAACTACACCGTTAAAAGATTAATATCAGCAAAATCATGATAGATGTGTAAAAAAATGAAAATATATTTTTCCATATTGTTACCATAATTAAATTAAAATATCCACACAAAAAAAATTCTTTATATATTTAGAAAATAGATACAATGAATTTCTTAATCATTTTCCCAATATAACATTACATGGATAGTTTTATTTTTTATTTTTTTTCCTAAATAATGGATAGTTTTATTTAGGTGGACCATATATATACATGTGTATTTGTTTTATTCTTAATTATACTAATTTATAGTAAACTGAAAAGGACTATAAATTTTCTACGAATCTCGCGTGTACTAATCTACGCAAAATTTACTTTTTAAACAATCAAAATTACGAATTCATAAAAAAAAAAATAACGCTTTTATAATAGTAATGTTGTCATGAAAAAAATAATTTGTAATGTTGTCCATTGGCGGAACTATGAGGAGAGCATCTGGTCAATTATAACGTAATTTTTTTTATCAATTTCTTTAATTGATCTATGTAAAAAAAAAATTGACCTCGTAAATTTTTAATTATTCAATATTTATTTCGAAAAAAATATTATGACCGTCTTAACAAATTTTTCTGACTCTATGACTGATGTTGCCTAATACGGTACTGTGGCAGGTACCCGGATGATGTTCATGATCGTAAATGGTATCCATTTTTCTTACCGAAATGGACACAAGTAACTACGACACAAACTGTAAACACCTCAAGTGGTATTTACGAGTTACCGCAAAGCGTAATGTCGACCGGGGCAAAGCCGTTAAACGATAGCGCAACGATGAACATTTCATGGACCGTAGAGCCTCCTAATACACAGTTTTATGTGTACATGCACTTTGCAGAGCTTGAGACATTAAGAGCAAATGAAACAAGGGAATTTAATATTTCAACGAATGGAGTATCTACATTTGGACCGTATAGTCCTAGACCGTTAAGAGTTCAAACTATATATGACATAACACCTGAGCAATGTGATGGAGGAAGCTGTGTTTTGCAGTTAGTGAAAACTTTGAGATCAACTCTTCCTCCTTTTCTTAATGCTATTGAGGCTTTTACGGTGATTGATTTCCCACAAGTTGAGACAAATGGAGATGATGGTATGTCGATTTTTTTCTTAAATACTTTTCTGGAGTTTTATATAACAATGTGAAAAATAACGAGATTTTAAGTCAAAATTAATTGATAGTGAATAAATTGGAAAATTGTGAAATAGATTCTGAATTTTGTCGATTTAGTGTAAAACCCTTAACTCTACAAATTGTTTTTTTAATCATGAATTTTGATAATCATGGGTTTTTAAATTCTACGAGATTTTGCTAATTAAAATTAAATTTGAATGTAAAAATATATTCTAAATTTAGATTAATTATATTATATTTTTTAAATTTAAATTTGAGATTTCAGATTAAAACATTGGTTATTGAAAATTACGGTTTAGAACTCTGTTTATCAAAACTCAGAATCTAAAAAATTATTTTAAAAAATGAGATTTTTACACTTTTTTTTTTAACTTAAGTGAGTTTTTTACACTAAATTGTCAAAGTTCAGATTTTATATTACCTTTTTCCTAAAGAAATTGGTCTTTATTCCTTAATCTTTTCACATTGTCGAGGGGTTAATACAAATAAAACCCTAGAGTTTAAAATGGAGCGAATTAAAGTCTCACATTAAACGTTTAAGCAAATTAAACACTTTCATTAAGTTTGTAAACATAAATAAACGCAGTCGTTTTAATAATACTGAAACGACCGTGTTTTGCCCATAATTAAAAAATCCCTTAAACCAACTTTATAACCCGTAACCGATCCCAATACCCAATTTTGAAAAAAAAAAACCAAAATCGTGCTTAAACCAGCGAGGCGACGATTCCCTCACCGTCTCCGGGATAGAGAAGGAAACCATCGTCATGAAGCTCTCTTTTTCTCTCCCTTCCAAATCCAAGCCCAAAGTTACAGCGAAAACGTATTTGGGTTTTGCGTAAGCTAGGGTTTTGGAAGGCGGCGCTATCGTCGGCGATAGCGCCGCCTTCCAAAACCCTAGCTGATGCGAAACCCAAATACTCTTTCAATTTCCCTTTACAGATTTGATGTGAGGGTTTAATTAGGTTTTAATTTGCTCCATTTTAAACTCTTGAGTTTTTTTACCCATCTTCAAACATGTCAAATCTTGGAATTTTTTTTTGCATTTAACCCATTCTCGAATATTCCGTGAAAGTATCGATTTTTTTTTTATAGCTTTAAACTTTTTTTTAATGGCAGTTTTCGGTATCAAGAAAGTTCAAGAGACTTATGAATTGAGTAGAATCAGTTGGCAAGGAGATCCATGTGTTCCCAAAGAGTTTATGTGGAACGGACTAAACTGTAACAACTCTGATATCGCCACAGCACCAATAATCACTTCATTGTAAGATCAAATCATTAAATAATTTATCTTGATTTACAAATCATACATATCTCACACTTCTTCATGTCTCCAGGAACTTGTCTTCAAGTGGATTAACCGGAACCATATCACAAGCATTTCAAAATTTAACTAACCTTCAAGAATTGTAAGTGTTTTCATGACTAAACAAAGTCCAAATTTATCAAGTCTTTGGATTTGAATCATATCTGATGAGTAATTTTACGTTTTGTTAATGTTAGGAACTTATCGAATAACAATTTGACCGGAGAAGTACCTGAGTTTCTAGCCAACATGAAATCACTCTTGGTCATGTAAATTTCTCACAAAACACTACACAGTTTTTGAATTTTTTCATAATATGTTTGCTAAAGTTTTGATTTTTTATTGTTTACTCCAACAGAAACTTAAGTGGTAATAATCTAAGTGGCACAATTCCTCAAACACTTCTTCAAAAGAAAGGACTGAAGTTAAAGTAAGGCACTCTTCAAGCTTGATCAAATCCATTGAAGTACTTATTATCTCTAACAAACATTAAATTTCCGCAGCATCGATGGAAATCCCCATCTAGTTTGCGAGACCGGTTCTTGTGCAAACACAAAAGGAGGTGCTGGACCTAAAAAGAAGAGTGTTGTAGTACCAGTCGTTGCCTCAATCGCTTCCATAGTTGTTCTTGTAGGTGCAATTATTGCATTCGTTGTTCTACGAAAGAAAAAGTCATCAAATAAAGGTATTAACATAAATTCATCAAATAAGATAAACATTATAACTCATTTTTGGCATCAACAAATTAACAAAGATTCTTGTTTTTCCTAGGAGCCTCAAGGCCACAACCACATATGCAAACGCCGGATGGAAGATCCCCTAGAACATCTGAACCCGCGATAGCAACAAAGAATAAAAGATTTACTTATGCAGAAGTTGTAACGATGACAAATAATTTCCAAAGAGTACTTGGGAAAGGAGGATTTGGAATGGTTTATCATGGTTTTGTCAATGGTACAGAACAAGTAGCTGTTAAAATGCTTTCTCATTCATCTTCTCAAGGATATAAAGAATTCAAAGCTGAGGTATACTCTTAATAGAAAAAATCTTTAAGTGTTAAAAAATCTATGATTCAACTATCTTTAAGACATTATGATTTGATGTTCAGGTAGAACTTCTTCTTAGAGTTCATCACAAGAATTTGGTTGGACTTGTTGGATATTGCGATGAAGGCGAAAACTTGGCTCTAATTTATGAGTATATGGCTAATGGAGACTTAAAAGAACATATGTCAGGTAAGTGAAGAAACAAGATTTATAGCATTGTTTCAGTTTTTTGGTATTGAGTAAGATTTTTGATACCGATTTCTTCATTTGAAACATAGGAAAACGTCATCGCATTAACTTGAATTGGGGAACTAGACTGAAAATAGCGGTCGAATCCGCACAAGGTTGGTTTGGTTTAAAGATTGTTTGAATCATTTGTTCGGTTTCTTCGATTACATTTGCTTGAACTTTTGCGAAAACATATAGGTCTTGAATATTTACACAATGGATGCAAACCACCAATGGTTCATAGAGACGTTAAAACGACAAACATATTGTTAAATGAACATTTTCAAGCCAAACTTGCTGATTTTGGGCTTTCAAGATCATTTCCAATTGAAGGAGAAACTCATGTTTCAACAGTTGTTGCTGGAACTCCTGGATATCTCGATCCAGAGTAAATATTACAACTTATAATATTCTCTTTCTTTTTCTACGATTACAAAACATTGTTAAAACGTAAGTTTTGTCTATCATTTTGCAGATATTACAGGACAAATTGGTTAACCGAAAAGAGTGATGTTTATAGTTTTGGAATTGTACTATTGGAGATCATTACAAACCAGCCTGTGATTGACCAAAGCCGTGAAAAGTCGTATATATCGGAATGGGTTGGGGCAATGCTTACAAAAGGAGATATACAAAACATTATGGATCCAAATCTTCATGGAGATTATGATTCTGGTTCAGTTTGGCAAGCTGTTGAGCTAGCAATGACTTGTCTAAATCCTTCTTCAACGAGAAGACCGACGATGTCTCAAGTTGTTATTGGACTAAATGAATGCTTGGCTCTTGAAAACGTGAGGGGAGGAGCGAGTCGTGATATGGATTCAAAGAGTTCTATTGAAGTTAGTATGAACTTTGGTACTGAAGTAAGCCCAACTGCTCGATAGATCACACAAAGAATTCTTTTTGTTTTCCTCTTTGAATTTTTCGTTATCTGTTTCTATTTCTAAGAAAACTATTTGAATTTTGTGTATTTCGTAAGTATTTGTTGCATTGGTTAGGATATGAGTTTGTGTTATTGATATAAATGAATAAAAGTTCAAAGCATTTCATTTCAGAACTAAAATGAACTTATACTGATGGATGTTTTAGATGAAAGTATTTTGAAAGAAATGAGAGTAAAACAGAGGAGTCAAAGACTCTGTTTTAACCAGAGTGATCGGTTTAGAAACAGAGGAATCAAAGATTATGGTTTAAACAGAGTAATCGGTTTAAAAACAGAAGAAATTTTGTATTTACTCTGTTTTGGTACACAATCAAAACCGCTAAATTCTTTTTTTTGTCCACCGCTAAATTCTTGTTTATACTCTTAACTGTGATCTTTATAGGTTAAAACGTGGTAATAAATAAATATATATATATATAATGATCAGATTTTTATTCAAAGTTCTCTACACGTTCGGGTTTTAAACATTCAATAACAACTAGAACCAGCTTATACAATTTATAATATGAGCCACTGTTTCAGAATTTAAATCTTAATTAGGAAAGAAAGTCAAAGTCAGCAGCTGGTTTGTTATAGAAGGTTGTGATAATAACGTGTAAACTCCAATGCTTAATTACGGAGCCTTCAGTCTTCAATGGTCGTTTCTTGAAAGACATGGGAGAATCTTGGACCATCTCTCCTTTTTCTCTATATTTCAGTGATTTAATTTCCATCATGTTGCTCTTTGCAGCTGGAAAAATATATTTAAATTATGTATGGTTGAATATAAACTTGTATTCTTTTTTGAAACTAGAAAGCCTTGTTGAGTATGAATATTGATTATAAAATATAATCCCTCATTTTCTTAAGATATATTTTTTACATGTTTGAGATATAAAGACATGGAGTTTGTTTATAGATTTTAAAATGATTAATAGAAGTGGTCATATCCATTGATTGAAATCTTATTATAAACTCGCTTTGGTTAGTTAAATGCGGAACTCTTACTTTTGGAAATAGAGAGAAAAATGGAGAAATATTATGTGATATTGGTGACTTTTATGTTTATACATATTGTTCAAGCTCAGGACGCAAAAGGTACACATATCTTATACACACCCTGTATTTTTATATATGTCGTTTTAAAAATAGTTCTTTTTTCAAAATATATGCCATTTTAAGATTTGCAAGTAAAATTTATAACAAAATATATATTATATCCTCGTAATAAATAGAGGAATTACCTAAAATATCCTAATTCAAACATTTTTTTTCAAATTTGTCTTTTGAGTGAGAGTTTACCAATTATACTATTGGATCTATTGTTATGGTATTTTTGCAAAAAAATATTTGAATGAGGATATTTTTAAAATCAATTATGCAAAATGTCTTAATTCAATACGTTTTTGCAAATTTGTCATAAAATGTGAAGATATACCACTTATAACTTGGAATAATGTTAGGTCATTTTTAAAAAAAAATACTTGAATTAAAACATTTTTGCAAAAAAGACTTGAATGAAGACATTTTTACAAATCCCCAAATAAAAATACAAAAATTTTGCATAGATAATTGTTTAGGTAGAAAATTTTACAACCCGTGGAGCTACCGAAAATCCAAATCATTGTCATGATTTCGTTATTCATTTGATAATATATCATAAATCAACATTGTATAATAAAAGCATGTCTTTAATCACTATAGGATTCATCAGTTTGGATTGTGGTTTGAACCGCAAGGACTCTCCATATACAGATGAAGATACAAAGTTAGAATATACATCAGATGACGGTTACGTCCAGAGTGGAAGTATCGCTAAAGTGGAAAGACAAACTTTCCAGCGGCAATTTTGGACACTGAGATACTTTCCAGAGGGAGACCGGAACTGCTACAACATAAATGCCACACGAAAGACCAAATATCTGATCAGGGCCGGGTTTTGGTCCGGAAACTATGATGGTCCAGGTGATGGACCAATATTTGATTTATACTTGGGCCACTATCTGTGGACAACTGTGGATGCTACCTTAATCGAGATCGAGGAAGAGATTATCCATGAAATTACAACAGACTCTATACAGGTGTGTCTAGTTAAGACCGGACCAAGTATACCCATAATAAATTACCTAGAAATACGCCCACTCAAGTACGATATGTATCCTTCTGATGGCTCGCTGCGTACCATAGACCGGATGTTTTTTTCGGGCCCTGGTATAAATATAAGGTACACAAATCCGATCCTCGACTCAAATCGGCCCCCAAAAAAAAAACAAGAAAAAGCTCTTCAATATTTGCTATAATAGTTAGGGGGCGTCAATCTAAACAACATAACACAACCTAATATAATTTTGATCTAGAAAACTCAGTTTTAACTAGATTTAGGTTTTTTTTTAAACTATTTAAATATAATAACTTGTATGAATTTAAGGGTTGGGAC
>KE152388.1:140057-179139 GCA_000411095.1 Aethionema arabicum | reverse complement strand
CTCGCAAAACCAAAAAAAAATACTCGAAGAACCGAAAAAATACCTGAAAAATATAACATAAAAATGATTTGACATCGTGAATTCTTTTGTAACAGGGAAACGCGGTGGCTCATTTTTGAACTGGGGAGCTAGACTTAAAATAGTTGCAGAGTCTGCACAAGGTTTGTCTTCGAGCTCTTATATCCATATCACATTTTCACTATGATTTTTTTCTCTTTGATTGATTAAAATATGCTTCTTTTTTGCATAGGATTGGAGTATTTGCATAACGGATGTAAACCACCAATAGTTCATAGAGATATCAAAACTACAAATATATTGTTAAGTGAAAATTTACAGGCAAAACTTGCTGATTTTGGACTCTCAAGATCATTTCCCGTTGGAGGTGAAACTCATGTATCAACTGTTGTTGCTGGAACTATCGGATATCTTGATCCAGAGTAAGTATTAAAAACTTGAATATCGTAATTTTCCAAGTGTACTTAAGTAACGAATTTAAAACCATTTTTTATAGGTATTATCGCACGAATTGGTTAACAGAAAAGAGTGATGTGTATAGTTTTGGGATTGTAATATTGGAAATCATTACAAACAAACCCGTGATTGACCAAAACCGCGAAAAGAAACACATAGCAGAATGGGTAGGGCAAATGCTTACAAAAGGAGATATCAAAAGCATTACAGATCCAAATTTATATGGAGATTATGACTCTAACTCTATTTGGAAAGCTCTTGAACTAGCAATGTCGTGTTTGAATCCTTCTTCAGTTACAAGACCAACAATGTCTCAAGTTGTTATTGAACTAAACGAGTGTTTGGCATCTGAAAACTCGAGACAAGTACAGAATCAAGAGATGGATTCGTTGAGTTCTGTCGAAGCGGGTGGGACGTTTGGTGCCGATCTAAAGCCTGTGGCTCGGTAGGGGTCACTGGAAATTCTCCCATTGTATTGTGTGGATTTATTTCTTTTACAATTTTTTTTGCTTAATTTCCTTGTATTTTTTTAATAGTTGTGTAGACTTTGTTATGATGATATGATCTATGATGTTTTTGAATGATAATTGTGAATGAAACTTCATAGTATATATTTTCTGAATGCTACAATAATTATAACTAGATGAATACACACACATGTATTTTGCAAACGGTAGTTTTTACATGATAATAACAAAACTGTGATAAAAGATTGTTTTGAGAAATCTTGTCCCTTTTTTTGGTTTATTTCGTTCTGGTTCGGTTTAATCTTTTAATTTTGAAGGGATTCGGCTACAACGTGTGGAGTTGTAGGAGTTGACTTACTCACTTTCTCAATTGTCTTCTCTTTGAGGGCACAGGAGAGTCTGCAACTCACTTGGTCAAATTTTTCCTCGACTCTACATGATCAATTTAAATTATTTATGTCTTAATAATATTTATCCTCTTGAATATAATTTAGAATACTATTTTTTTATTAAAAATAATTTAATTATTAAAATAAAAATTCATAGGTAAACAACTCAATTATTTATATTCTTGTAAATTAATAGAAAAAATAATTTCTAACCCAAACTCTTTTTTTTAACAGAGTGATTGATTTATAAACAGAGGAAATTTAGTTTTTACTTGTTGAGTTTAATTCAAACGTAAACCGTTTCTAAACCAGTCAATTTTACATTGGTATAGAAGTTAACCAAAAGCTTCCATTTCAGAAAGAGGATTCAAGGGAAGAAGAAACAATAAAGAGACTCTGAATGAATCAGAGTGTTTGCTGTTTTAAACAGCAAACCGTTATAAAACAGAGGATGATTTCTGTTTTGGTACGAACGGCTCACTTCATCTCTTTCTTTCTTCTTGCTCTCATTTTCTCTGTAAATCCGCCATTGCTGAGAAGCTTGGTGAAGGTTGTAAGTGTTCTTGATAAGCTGATTGGATTGCTGGTTTAATCCGGCCGAGACGTAGGGTGCTTGATTTGAGCCCCGAACTCGTAATTCTCGTGTGCACAAACTCTATCTTCTTCTCTTCTTTCTTTCGTTGATTCCGCTTAAGCGACAAAGATCAAAGAAATAGGTTCATTTGTGCTACATTACTCTGTTTTGCTACACAATCAAAACCTGTATTTGTTTATATACTCTTAACTGTGATAATTATAAGTTAAACATGTCAAGAAATATATGAATGTACATAAACTAATGATATAAATTTTATTCAAAGTTCTCTGCATTATCTAGTTTTAAATATTCAAAAACAGAGCCACTGTTTCAGAATTTAATTCTTAATTAGGTAATATAACAGAGTCAAAGTCAACAATTACTTGATTGCAGAAGGTTGCGATATATAATTTGATGGCTGTAACATAACAACGTGTAAACTTCAATGCTCAAGGAGTCTTCGACCACCTCTTCTCTTTTTCTAATTTTCAATCATTAACTTTTTATTATGTTGCTCTTTGCAGCCGGAAAAATATAATTAAATTATGTTTGGTTGAGTATAAACTCATATATTTTTACGAAATTAAAAAGCCATGTTGCATATGAATATTATTATATTAATTTATATGAGAAGTGGTCATTTCCATTTATTGAGATCTTATTAAAAAACTTCGTTTTGGTTTGTTCATTGTGGAATTCTACTTTTGGGAATAAAGAGAAAAATGGGGAAATATTATGTGATATTGGTGACTTTTATCGTTATACATATTGTTCAAGCTCAGGATTCAAAAGGTACATGCCCATATTTCGTTTTAAATATTTAATATAAATGTGTGTGTATATATATATATTGGTAATCATGATATTGTGTTTTAAAAGTCTGCACACTTTTTGAAAAAACGTGATTTAGCTGTATTTTGTTTAACATTACAACATTTATTTCGCTAGAATTTCACTGAGTTATGATATTACATGAGAATCTAATCTCATTTGGATTATTCTAACTCAAAAACAAACAATAAATAAAATAATGTTGGTTTCAATATACTTTCTCCGTGGCAAATAAGACGTTCTTTTGGAAAACTTTTTTTTGTTTCATTTTATTTGTTTTTTCTATGTTTTTTTACTTAGATCAAATAATATAAATGATTGTATTTGTGAATTCATATATTTAATTTAGAAGTGTATAAACCCATCTTTAATGAGAGTCTGTCATGTGTTTTTTCACCATTAAAATAACAAAAAATTAATAAAATAATATATATCGGTGAGATTTTTGAGGAAGAGTCTGTGAGAAGAAACTATGATCTCTCTCAAATCACACATGTATCATAACTATTGGTCGAAATATAAGTCAAAAAAATTTTAATTAAAAAATTTAACACAAAAACAATAATATTATAGTGGTGAGAGATTAATTCCTCATTTTGTCTGGTTGTGTAATAGGGAATTGTTGAAAAAAAGTATTCACATTAATTCTTTTTAATTTGTGTGAAAAATCTAAAAAACTCAAGTAATTTTGAACATTGTATACTAAACGCATGTCTTTATCACGGTAGGTTTCATTAGTTTGGATTGCGGTTTGCACCCCAATGAGTCTCCATACATTGATGAATCCACCAAGTTAGAATATAAATCAGATGTCGGTTTAGTCCGGGGTGGGAGAACCGGTAAATTGGAACTCAAATTAGAATTCCGACCAAGTTGGACATTGAGATACTTTCCAGATGGAGTGCGAAACTGCTACAACATACCTGTGACGCTAGGCACCAAATATCTAATCAGGGCCTTTTTTATGTACGGAAACTATGATGGTCGAGGTGCTGGACCGGTATTTGATTTGTACTTAGGCCCCAATATGTGGGCAACTGTGGACATTACAAAAGATGAATACGACGAGACATATTACGAGATTGTCCATCTAGTGACAACCAACCTTTTACAGGTGTGTCTAGTTAAGACCGGACCAAGTATACCCATAATAAATGTCCTTGACATACGGCCACTCAAGTACGATATGTACTATGCTGCCGGCGCCTCACTGAGTAACATATTCTGGTTGTTTTTCAATTACTGGGTCGGAGATATAAGGTAAACTGTTTACTGCAAACAGAGCCTACTCTAAACCCAAATAAGTCTGGAACAAAAAGAAATAGTTTTTGCTATTTTTCCATTTTAGTGGGCAATATTAGTTTCTTTTCATGTGGAGTAAGCTAGATTGAAAACCAGGTGGATGTGATAGGAGCAAATTTATTATACTATAATTTTAAGTTTAAATTTGATATTTCAAGTTAAAAGACTTGTTTATTTAGATCATCGTCAATGGTTACACCCCAAAAAAGAGGTTGTAAACTTTAATTTTAATTTAATATTAAAAAATTTTGAAAATTAGAAAAATAAAGAATAGAGAGATAGAGATAGATAGAGAGGTAAAGAGAGAAAGGAGGACTCTTAGCTAAGAGTTTTAAGATCATTAGTTCTTAGACTATCTCTAATGCAGATACGAAAATCTCTTAAAACTACTTTTAAAATCTTAAAAGTTGTAAAAAGTTTCTTAATAGTATATGTTCTTCATGAGTTCCTCAAATTGAAGAACAAAAAAAAGTAAAAAAATAAAAATCAAAGTTTTAGATCTATTTTTTTGGTTCTGCAATAGAGATGCCTTTAGCTAAGAGATTTTAGAACTCAATTTAATATAATTTTAAATTTTAAAATTTTTTTATTTTTTCTAAGTACCTCTTTAAAACCCTCCGTTAGAGATGCTCCTCGAGCATGAAGTTACTATATTTATTTTTTTTTTTTTCAAAATTCTCCTTGGAAAAAAATTCATTTTTAAAGTTGCTGCTATTTTACACCAAATAAGTTTCCAAGTCTTAACCAATTGACAATGAGTGGAATGACGAACCATACGTGAACCATACGTGACAACTGACCACTATTATGTTTTACTTGAAATTGTGCTAGGTACCCAGATGATGTCTATGATCGTAATTGGGTATCCTATGCGGATTTAGAGAACTGGAAAATACTAAATACGACTCTCAGTTTAGACACTTCTTATACTCAAAATGAGGTTCCCAGTAGTTTGATGATGATGGCCGTGACGCCTTTGAATTCTAGCGAGCCACTGAAAATTCCTTTGACTGTAGGGTATGTTACAGACCTTTACATCTACTTGCACATTTCAGAGCTTGAGATTTTAGGGGAAAATGACACCAGAGAGTTTGATGTTTATATTAATGAAGATTTATGTGATTTGTATTATATTGCTCGGGAATACTTATCAGCCAGTACTATAGTATGCACAAGATCACAACCAATTCAATGTGATGCCTTAAATTGTCGTTTAGATTTAGAAATCAGGAAAACAGAGGAATCTACTCTTCCACCTATTGTTAGCGCAATTGAGATTTTCACAGTGATTAAATTCCAGCAAACTGGGACAGATGAAAATGTTGGTATGTAGCTATATACATGTATCTACAAGTTATAGTGTGTTAACTTAACCTTTATTGATATTTTGGAATATTTTTTAATTGTTAGTTTCTGCTCTCAAGAAAATCCAAACTACTTATGGATTGGATAAGAACAACTGGGAAGGAGATCCGTGCCTACCACAACAATTATCATGGGATGGTCTAAAATGCAATAGCATAGATAATTTTACTTCACCAGTAGTTACTTCTTTGTAAGATCATGGTCTAATCAATTTTGTGTTCTTATTTTCTTACACTTTAAACTTATTTATGATTGTGTCATTGTTACTAGAAACCTATCCTCAAGTGGACTGAGTGGGATCATTGCATCTACCATTCAAAATCTAACGGATTTGCAAGAACTGTAAGTATTCTTCGTAATATATATTCAACTAAAAATCAAGAATTAGTTTAGGTTCTTTATATATCAATGTGAGCTCCTACGTACTAGTTTAGCTTTCTTTCGAATCGGATAATACCCATTTAGGTTTTGAGGATTGTATGCATGAATCATGTTCTTTTAACTCGACTTTTTTTCTTTTTGGTGACAACTTATTTATTTTTTGTTTATATAATTAGGGATTTGTCGAACAACGAATTGACGGGAGGTGTGCCGGGATTTCTAGCCGATATGAAATCGCTTTTGATCATGTAACTTGCTCATGAGAGAATACCAAGAATGATATCTTATATATCTCTCTATCTCTCTTTCCATAAAATCCTTATTATGATTTATTTTTTTGTATCTATTGACAGAAACTTAAGTAAGAACAATCTTAGTGGACCTATTCCTAAAAAAATTTTGGAGAAGAAAAGGTTGAAGCTGAAGTAAGATTTATCATCTATATCTTTTATGATTATGATATATATTCGATGAGTTGTTGAATAAAACTTGTAATATGAAGTCTTGAAGGGAATCCGGGCATGTGCACAAAAGGATCATGTGGAGCCAAAGAGAGTGAACATAAAGCATATAAACTTTTAGTACCTATTGTTGCATCAATGGCTTTGATTTTCCTTCTCCTTGCTGCATTGACTTTCCTTTGGCGAAAAAAGAAAAAATCGTCGAACAACAAACGTAATCTCCTAAAAAAGTTTCAATAATCTCGTCATTGAGAAACTTATATGACATGTTGTTCCATTAAACTTACACTCTCTTGTTTTTGTCTAAAAAATGTAGAGCCAACATCACTAATGCTACCCATGGAAGGAAGATCATTGGAATCAGAAATAATCTCAAAGAATAAAAAGTTTAGCTACTCAGAAGTTGCGGCGATGACGAATAACTTCCAAAGAATACTTGGTAAAGGAGGATTTGGAGTTGTTTATTATGGTTCTATTAATGAAATTCAAGAAGTAGCTGTTAAAATGCTCTCGCAATCGTCATCACAAGGATATAAACAATTCAAAGCTGAGGTATTCTTTCCAAATTTATGAACAAAATCAAGACTTTTGTACTATAGTATATTGATTTTGTTGAAAATACGGTTTACTAGGTGGAACTTCTTCTACGAGTTCATCACAAGAATTTGGTTTATCTTGTTGGATATTGTGACGAAGGAGATAATTTAGCTCTCATCTATGAGTACATGGCCAATGGAGATTTACACGAGCATATGTCAGGTATATATACAGCAACGTACGCTTTCCTATTTTGAACAAATTAGCCTCTTGAGTTCAGTAAAGATTTGAACTCAGGTTCGGTAGCACCCAAACAAACTCAGTTAATCAGTTGAACTACCAACACTTATTATTAGTACATTTGTGTCAGAAAAAGATAATAGATTTAGTATTTCGCCTAATTAAACCGAAATCTGAAAATTAAACCTGAAATTTCATATTAAGCATATTTGGATGGTTATATGTTCATACATGGTAAATGATTTGCATATACGTCTATAACATAAAAATCCTCGACATTCATATATTCTTTCGCAACAGGGAAACGCGGTGGCTCGATTTTGAACTGGGGAGCTAGACTAAAAATTGTAGCCGAGTCTGCACAAGGTTTGTCTTGAGTTCTTATATCTACATCACATTTTTACTATGTTTTCTTTTCTTTGATTGATTAAAACTTTGTGAAAAAATGTGTTTATTTTTGCATAGGATTGGAGTATTTGCATAATGGATGCAAACCACCAATCGTTCATAGAGATATCAAAACAACAAATATATTGTTAAGTGAAGATTTACAGGCTAAACTTGCTGATTTTGGGCTTTCGAGATCATTCCCCGTTGGAGGTGAAACTCATGTATCAACTGTTGTTGCCGGAACTATCGGATATCTTGATCCCGAGTAAGTGTTACAACTTGAACATCGTAATGCTCAAAGTATATTCTCTTCTTTCATTAATCATTAAGTAACTATGTTAAACCCCTTTTATAGGTATTATCGCACAAATTGGTTAACAGAGAAGAGTGATGTTTATAGTTTTGGGATTATAATATTGGAAATCATTACAAACAAACCAGTTATTGACCAAACCCGTGAAAAGAAATACATAGCCGAATGGGTGGGACAAATGCTTACAAAAGGAGATCTCAAAAACATTACAGATCCAAATTTATATGGAGATTATGAGTCTAACTCTATTTGGAAAGCTCTTGAGTTAGCAATGTCGTGTTTGAATCCTTCTTCAGTGACAAGACCAACAATGTCTCAAGTTGTCATTTCACTAAATGAGTGTTTAGCATCTGAAAACTCGAGGCAAGGACAGAATTTTGAGATGGATTCGCTGAGTCCCGTAGAAGTAGGTGTGACATTTGATACTGAACTAAACCCTGTGGCTCGGTAGAAGTCACTGAAAATTCTCCCATTGTATCATGTTGATTTATTTCTTTTAAGACATTTTTTTTTATCTAATTTCATGTATCTTAAATAGTTGTGTAGACTATGGTATGATCTATGAACTTTTGAATGATAATTGTGAATAAAAATTCATAGTATTTATTTTGTGAATGTTACAATTATTATTTCTATAAGTAGATCTGTAGATACCCTTTGCTTGTCTCTACGGTGGTTTTCACGTAATAATAACAAAATATGATCAACTAAATTTTTCAATTTTCAAAAATATGATAGACTGAAATTGCCTCGGGAGAAATTATATTTGAGGATATCGCACGGGAAAAAACTAGAATTGTAATTTGACTCCATTAAATTAAAAATGCATCTTCGAAGTTGAAAAAAAAAAATATTAACAGTATCACAATAAAATGGATACAACTTATCTTAATTTGATTTGTGTATCTTACAAAAATATCAAAGAATTGTAATATTAGTTTTTTTATAGTATTATCGCACGAATTGGTTAACAGAGAAGAGTGATGTTTATAGTTTTGGGATTGTAATATTGGAAATCATTACAAACAAACCAGTGATTGACCAAAACCGCGAAAAGAAACACATAGCAGAATGGGTGGGGCAAATGCTTACAAAAGGAGATATCAAAAGCATTACAGATCCAAATTTATATGGAGATTATGAGTCTAATTCTATTTGGAAATCTCTTGAGTTAGCAATGTCATGTTTGAATCCTTCTTCAGTTACAAGACCAACAATGTCTCAAGTTGTTATTGAACTAAACGAGTGTTTAGCATCTGAAAACTCGAGGCAAGGACAAAGTCCAGAGATGGATTCATTGAGTTCCGTAGAAGCGAATGCGATCTCTGATACTGAACTTGCCCCTATGGCTCGGTAAAAGTCACTGGAAACTCTCACCGTCTAAACTTATTCTTTTTACACAGTTTTACTTAATTTCATGTATTAGTTGCATAGACTTTGTCATGATCTATGAACTTTTTGAATGATATTTGTGAATAAAACTTCCTAGTATTTATTTTGTGAATGTTACAATTATTATAAGTAGATTAATACCACCCACACATGCATAGATTTTCATTTCTCCACGGTAGTAAATGAACATATACTGATGGGTGTTTTAGATGAAAGTAATTTAAAGGCAAGTCTTTTTATAAAATGTACAAATCGTTAAACTCAGAACTCATGGTCATGCCCTTGCAGAAGAACAAAAAAAGTCTCTGTATTTAACAAAGTGATGAAAGGAAACAGAGGAATCAGATATTCTGTTTTGAACAGAGTGATTGATTTAAAAAAAAGGAGGAAATTTAGTATTTACACTGTTTTGATACACAATTAAAACCGCTAGATTTGTTTGTATACTTTTAATTGTGATATTTATAGGTTACAAACTTACACGTCTTAAGAAATCTATAAATTTACAAACAGAGTAGTCAATTTAAAAACAGAGGAAATTTTGTATTTACTCTGTTTTGGTACACTATCAAAACCGCTAAATTCTTCTCTTTTTTTTTCTCCACCGCTAAATTCTTGTTTATACTTTTAACTGTGATATTTATAGGCTAAACGTGTTAATAAATTTTTATATATATATAAAATAATGATATATGTTTATTGGAAGTTCTCTACATGTTCTGGTTCTAAACATTCACAAACAACTAGAACCAGCTTTTAAAATTTACAATATGAGCCACTGTTTCAGAATTTAAATCTTAATTAGGAAAGATAGTCAAAGTCAACAGCTAGTTGATTATATAGAAGGGTGTGATAACAACGTGTAAACTTCAATTGTTTAAGGAGACTTCAATGGCCGTTTTTTGAAAGACATGGGAGAAGCTTCGACCACCTCTCCTTTTTGTCTGATTTTCACTGATTAAATTTTCATCATGTTGCTCTTTGCAGCCGGAAAAATATACTTAAATTATGTATGGTTGAATATAAATTTGTATTTTTTTTCTGAAAGTAGAAAGCTTTGTTGAATATGAGTATTGATTTATAAATATAATCTCTCATTTTCTTAAGATATATTTTTGACATGTTTGAGATATGACTTAGCTAGCTAGTCATGTGTAGGCATTGTTGAGACGTCCAATCAAATTTGGATACTTCATAATTACTTGTTAGAATTTCACATCGGTATTGGGAGATAAAAATAATGTGTAATATAGAAAAGATGTAAATTTTGGAATTTTGAACTTGAAATTCATAACTACTAATATGGTATTATAGTGTGTTAGATCCCAAATAATGTTATTTTTTGGTCTTAATATTTTATGGAAAACAAATTTTTAAACAACAGTTTGACATGGACAAAAGTTTGGAGTTTGTTTATAGATTTTAAAATGATTAATAGAAGTGGTCATATTCATTGATTGAAATCTTATTATAAACTCGATTTGGTTTGTTAAATGTGGAATTCTGCTTATGGAAATAGAGAGACAAATGGGGAAATGTTATGTGATATTGGTGACTTTTGTGTTTATACATATTGTTCAAGCTCAAGACGCAAAAGGTACATCATACTAATCCATCGTTTTACATAGCTAATATATATATATATACACACATATTGGTATTGACGAATGATGATAAACATTTTCACATTTTTTAAAACCTGATTCCACTATTTGTTTGTCAACTTTTATATGTGTTTATTAAAATATGTTTAATTCTATATTTGGATGGACGTTTTGAAAATATAACTACCTCTCAGTGTTTGAGGAGTATTTTGCGTAAATAATTATATAGGTAGAGTGTTTTTACAACAAAAAAAAAAAAAAAATCATTTTGATATTTCATAGTTTGCTATTTAATTACTATTGCCCATTATTGCACTATTCTTTTGACATAGCATTTCATGATTTAGCTATTCATCGAATATATCATTAATCAACAATCATCATTGTATAATAAATGCATGTCTTAATCACTATAGGCTTCATCAGTTTGGATTGCGGTTTGCACCCCAATGACTCTCCATATACAGAAGAAAATACCGGTTTAGAATATATATCAGATGCCGGTTTTGTTCAGGGTGGAAGAAGTGCTAAAGTGAAAGACCAAGTATCTTACCGGCCAGGCTTGGCACTGAGATACTTTCCAGAGGGAGACCGAAACTGCTACAACATAAATGCCACACGAAACACCAAATATCTGATCAGGGCCGGGTTTTGGTACGGAAACTATGATGGTCAAAATGCTGGACCAATATTTGATTTATACTTGGGCCCCAATCTGTGGACAACTGTGAATAGTTCCTCAATAGACATCGAGCACGAGATTATCCATGTATTGACTACCAACTCTCTACAGGTGTGTCTAGTTAAGACCGGACCAGGTATACCAATAATAAGTGTCCTGGAAATACGGCCACTCAAGTCCGATATGTACTTTACTCTCCCTGGCTCGCTGCGTACCATAGACCGGCTGTATTTTTCGGACGGTGACTATGTAAGGTACACAAATCCGATCTTAACCCCAAATAGGCCCGAAACAAAAAGAACAAGAACTCTCCAATTTTCTATCTAAAAATAGGCCCCAAACATTATTTTTATCTGTCTAAAAAAATTTTGATTTATCAAAATAATTTTTAAACTTTGAACTTTTGGTACCCGAGTTCTTACGATCTTCCATTAGGGAGGTGCTTAAGATGGTTTTTAACAAAAAAAAATCTTTTAAATAGAATTGGGTTCTCAAGTTTACCTTTTGAAAACCACGTTCTCTCTTTCTTCCTCTCTATCTCTCTCTCTAACATTTTCTATTTCTCATTTTCTAATTAAAATTTTTTTTTTAATTTTTATATAAAATTATGTAATGAGCATAACAAACTCTTAGTTTTTGTTATTTGATGAAAAAAAAAATCAATTTTAAAAAATAGTTTTTAAACCCGAGTTTGTGGTAGGTACCCGGATGATGTCTATGATCGTGGTTGGAGGAGCAATTACGTACGATATGACTTAGAAGAAGTAAAAACGACTCTAAGCTTAAACACTTCTTATAGTTATAATGAAGTTCCCACAAGTTTGTTGATGAAGGGCTCGACACCTTTGAATTCTAGCGAGCCATTGATACTTCCTTTGTATTTAAAGCCATATGCTATAAAGCCTTACATCTTCATGCACATTTCAGAGCTTCAGAAGTTAGGGGCCAACGACACCAGAGAGTTTGAAATTTATATTAATGAAGAAAGTAATTCTAGGTATTATAGTGGTTCTGAATACTTATCAGTCACAAGTGAACTACTCGGAGCATCAGAGCCAATTCTATGTGATGAAGCAAAGTGCAGTTTAAAAATGGTGAAAACGGAGGAATCAACTTTTCCACCTTTAGTTAGTGTCATTGAGGTTTACACCATCATTGAATTCCCACAACCGGAAACAGATGAAAATGTTGGTATGTAAGCTATATATACACATATACATATATCTACAAGTTATCACGTTAAAGTTTCGATTATTGATATATATATTTTCAAACATTTCTAATTGTTAGTTGCTGCTCTTAAGAAAATCCAATCTATCTATGGATTGGAAAAGACCAACTGGCAAGGAGATCCATGTCTACCTCAAAAATTCTTATGGGACGGTCTAAAATGCAACATCTTCAATAATTATACTGCTCCAGTAGTCACTTCCTTGTAAGATCATGGTTTAAAAAATTATTTATTCTTATTTTCTTACAACTTCAAACATATCTTTGATTGTATCGTCATAACTAGAAACCTATCTTCAAGTGGACTTAGAGGGATCATTACATCCACCATTCAGAATCTTACCGATTTGCTGGAACTGTAAGTACCGTTATTCATATTAGGAAATGGCTAAATAAATCCTCTACTTTTGAAATATGTTAAATTAATAACCCTATTATCAGAACAACGAATTTAATCCTCAATTCGTCTAGTAGTGTCAATTTAGCTAGACACGAGAATTTAAGTTGGGCTTAGTGGATTATGGTAACATGCAATGAATCGTATGCTTCTAACTCAAAATCAATTGACTATGACTGGGTTCATCTATGTGTCTTTTGGTCCTTTCACACTTCTATTGCAGGTGACAACTTATTGATTTTTGTTTGCTTTTAGGGATTTGTCGAACAACAAATTGACTGGAGGTGTGCCAGGATTTCTAGCCGATATGAAATCGCTCAAAATCATGTAACTTGTTCATCAGAGAATACCAACAATCATATCTTATACCTCTCTCTCTCTTTCCATAAAATGCTTGACTATGCTTTATTTCTTTGTCTCTCTTGACAGAAACTTAAGTAACAACAATCTTAGTGGGCTTATTCCTGAAAAGCTTATGGAAAAGAAAGGATTGAAGTTGACGTAAGATTAGTCATCTATGTTTTTTTTATCATAGTATATATATATACGCACTCCAATTAATTCAATATCTTGAACAACACTTGCAATTTGAAGTTTTGAAGGGAATCTGGAGCTTTGCAACACTACTAGATTATGTGGAGCCAAAAAGAGTGAAAATAAAGCATATAAAATTGCAGTACCAATTCTTGCATCAATTGCTTTGGTAGTTGTTCTCATTGCTGCTCTTACTTGCTGTTGCCGAAAAAACAAAAAATCGCCAAACAACGAAAGTAATCACCATAATTTTGTCATTTCCAATAAACTTACTATGAAATGTTTCGCCATTATAAACTTACATAATCTCCTTTTGGTTTAATTTTTCTACAACTTTAGAGCCAACATCACGTATGCTACCCATCGAAGGAAGATCATCGGGATCGGAAATAATCTCAAAGAACAAAAAGTTTAGTTACTCAGAAGTTTTGGCAATGACGAATAACTTCCAAAGAATACTTGGTAAAGGAGGATTTGGAGTTGTTTATTATGGTTCTATTAATGAAATTCAAGAAGTAGCTGTTAAGATGCTATCGCAATCGTCATCGCAAGGATATAAGCAATTCAAAGCTGAGGTATACTTACCACATTCTTGATCAAAATCAAGACTTAAGTTTGTAGTATATTGATTTTGTTTAAAATATGGTTTACTAGGTGGAACTTCTTCTACGAGTTCATCACAAGAATTTGGTTTATCTTGTTGGATATTGCGACGAAGGAGAAAATTTAGCTCTTATCTATGAATACATGGCCAATGGAGATTTAGATGAGCATATGTCAGGTATATATTTTAGTTTCAATAAATTAACTAGGCCTGGGCGTTGGAGTACCCGCTCGGTTTCGGTTTGGTACTTTTTGTTATTCGGTTCTTCGGTTCCATGACTATAACATCCGTTCGGTTCTTTGAAGATTTTGATTCAGTTCGAGTTCGTTCGGGTTTGAATACTTGATAAGAAGATCCGAAAAACTTAAAAATTACCCAAAAAACTGAAAAATACCCGAAAAAATACTCGCAAAACCAAAAAAAAATACTCGAAGAACCGAAAAAATACCTGAAAAATATAACATAAAAATGATTTGACATCGTGAATTCTTTTGTAACAGGGAAACGGGGTGGCTCATTTTTGAACTGGGGAGCTAGACTTAAAATAGTTGCAGAGTCTGCGCAAGGTTTGTATGGAGCTCTTATATCCATATCACATTTTCACTATGATTTTTTAATTTCTTTGATTGATTAAAATATACTTCTTTTTGCATAGGATTGGAGTATTTGCATAATGGATGCAAACCACCAATAGTTCATAGAGATATCAAAACTACAAATATATTGTTAAGTGAAAATTTACAGGCTAAACTTGCTGATTTTGGGCTTTCGAGATCATTCCCCGTTGGAGGTGAAACTCATGTATCAACTGTTGTTGCTGGAACTATTGGATATCTTGATCCCGAGTAAGTATTACAAACTTGAATATCGTAATTTTTGAAGTGTTAATGATTTTAAAACCGTATTTTTATAGGTATTATCGCACAAATTGGTTAACAGAAAAGAGTGATGTGTATAGTTTTGGGATTGTAATATTGGAAATTATTACAAATAAACCGGTGATTGACCAAAACCGCGAAAAGAAACACATAGCGGAATGGGTGGGACAAATGCTTACAAAAGGAGATATCAAAAGCATAACAGATCCAAATTTATATGGAGATTATGACTCTAACTCTATCTGGAAAGCTCTTGAACTAGCAATGTCTTGTTTGAATCCTTCTTCAGTTACAAGACCAACAATGTCTCAAGTTGTTATTGAACTAAATGAGTGTTTGGCATCTGAAAACTCGAGGCAAGTACAGAATCAAGATATGGATTCGTTGAGTTCTGTCGAAGCGAGTGGGACGTTTGGTACCGATCTAAAGCCTCTGGCTCGGTAGGGGTCACTGGAAATTCTCCTATTGTATTGTGTGGATTTATTTCTTTAATTTACACATTTTTTTGCTTAATTTCCATGTATTTTTTTTTAATAGTTGTGTAGACTTTGTTATGATCTATGAAGTTTTTGAATGATAATTGTCAATAAAACTTCATAGCATATAGTTTCTGAATGTTACAATTATTATAACTATATATTTTACATGATAATAACAAAATTTTGATAAAGTAAATCTTTGATTTTTCTAAAATGTGATTAATCTGAAATTATTTCGTGAGAAATTATATTAGCAATATCACAATAAATTTAACACAAACTCTTTTAATTTGATTCATGTATCTTAATAAAATATCAAAAGTTTTGCTGATGTTATTTTCTCATGATGTTAATCTCAAATCAATAATTAAAATATATATATTATCATATTTTGTTATTATCGCTAATTTAACTTTGTAACGGATTCGGATACAACGTGTTGAGTTGCAGGAGTTGACTTACTCACTTAGTCAATTGTCTTCTCTTTGAGGAAACAAGCAACCACCTCTAGTGGTTGTTTTTTTTTTCTTCTAGACTCTACAGTCTACATGAACAATTTAAATTATTTATGTCTTAATAATATTTGTCCTCTTGACTATAATTTAGAATACTATTTTTTATTAAAAATAATTTAATTATTAAAATCAAAATTCATAGTTTAAAAAACTCAATTATTTATATTCTTGTAAATTTATAAAAAAATAATAATAATAATTGAGCTTCTAATCCAAACTTTTCTCCAACTTGTGTTTAGGACAGCTGGTTCTAAATTTATAATTAATGTATGCCTCTTCGGTCACTTTATTCTTCAATCACATTATCTTATTATTATTTTCTCAATAATTGTGAGTTTTGTTAATTTAATTTAAAATGTCCACTTGAAAAGTAGATCATATGATTGTATCATAAACATGGATTTGCATCATAAATCAAAAACTCTCTTTTGTAAATTCGAGTGGAAAAAATGGACACACAATTTGTGTTGTTCGGGAGTTTTCTTCTTATAATACATCTTATCCAAGCTCAAGATCCAACAGGTAAAAGTGAGAGGGTCAATTGACCCACGTGAAAAAAAAAAATTATAACATTAATTTTATTCGATATTTGAAATTGATCTACATCCAAAAAATACAACCTTCTAACTATTTTTTCTGACTCTGCCACTGTTCATCATCGAATATTAACTATGTTTTAATATTTTGGTAATATATATGTAGGATTCATCAATTTGGATTGTGGTTTGTCTATTCATGACTCTCCTTACATAGATTCCACAACCCAATTAACATATACATCAGATGAAAGTTTAGTCCAAAGTGAGAAAACCGGTGAAATCGCCAAAGATTTGGAATCAATATACAAGAAATCAGTGTGGACACTTAGGTACTTTCCAGATGGCGTACGAAACTGCTACAATGTCAATGTAACAAAGGGCAAAAACTACTTAGTCACGGCTTCCTTTGTATATGGAAACTATGATGGCTTGAATAATATCCCGAATTTCGATCTTTACTTTGGTTTGAATATGTGGGCAACGGTGAATGATACTCCTGTTGTGGAAGAGGTTATCCACATGACCCGATCCGACTCTTTGCAAGTTTGTCTTGTTAAGACAGGAACAAGTATACCTTATATAAATGAACTAAGGTTACGACCGCTCAAGGACAAAACATACATGCCTCAAGATGGCTCACTTAAGCGCATATCACGATTGTACTTTAGCAATTCATTTCGCCGAATAGAGTAAGTTTTGGTTTACAATCTACAAAAATATTGTATTCTTTTGGGAAAATGCTTAAACAATCGTTTTCTTCTTAATTATTTTACTAATATTTCGTGTCTTATGAATTTTAATTTCATCGTTTTAAAATGTGATTCATTTGTGATTACACAGTGAAAAAATGAATAACAACAAAATTAGAGAATATAATTTAAAAAATCTCATACTTTTACCGAGTACTGTTAAATTAATCCTCTAACTATTTCAACAACTTTTATCAAACAGATTTAAAGTCGGATTTAATTTGTAAAATGTCAATAACGTGAGGTTTTTCTGGTGTTATTTGAAACACTAGAGTTTTTTTGTATACGTTTCTTTCTTGAAGTGGGGGTTTGATCGGTGAAATCCTAAAATATAGTTTACTGCATTTTAAAAAAATTGAAGATTTATTTTAAGCTAAATCGACGATATATTTTAAAAACTTTTAAGCAAAATCAAAACTTTATTCTTGATTTCTGATATACAAATACGATATAGGTATCCAGATGACGTATATGATCGTCAATGGTTTAATTATTTCTTGAAAACCCAATGGAAGCAACTGACTACAACTCGCCCTGTAAACAATTCAGGACTTTATGATACACCGCAAAGTGTATTGTCAACGGCAGCAACACCCATAAGTCCCAACACAACAACATTGGAGATTATCTGGACTCTAAACCCTCCTACTTCAAAATTTTACATGTACTTGTATTTTGCAGAACTTGAGATTCTAAAAGGCAGTGACACGAGAGAGTTTTCTGTGACATGGAATGGAGCAACTATATTTGAGTCATTTAGTCCAAAGTTTTTAACAATGGATAATATAATTACAACAACACCATCACAATGTGATGAAGGGCATTGTTTCTTGAAGTTGGTTAAAACGACGAGATCAACTCTTCCGCCTCTAATTAACGGGTTGGAAATTTTTACCGTTATTGATTTCTCGCAATTGGGAACAAATGGAGATGAAGGTTAGCAAATATACATATCTTTATAATACTCCCTCTCCGGTTCTTTTTATAAGGTGTTTTAGGTTTAAAAATATAAGGTGTTTTAAGTTTTCTAGGTAAAAAGTATAATTTTTGGCAACTTTATCTCTACTTTATTAATCATGATGATATTCATGACTTAAAAAATAAGGATGTTTTTGTCATTTTATTAATATCTTTAAACACCTTATATTTTGAAACGGAGAGAGTACTTTCAAATCCTTATATGCTATTATACATGTGCTAATTAATCATCAAACTTTTAATATTGCTAGTGGATGCAATCAAGAATATTCAATCTACTTATGGATTGAGTAGAATTAACTGGCAAGGGGATCCATGTCTCCCTCTAGAATTCATGTGGGATGTTCTAAAATGCAAAAACTCGAATACTTCTACGCCATCGATAATTACTTCCTTGTAAGGACATGATCTAATTAATTTTTTCACATGTTTTACATATCTTATATTTAACTCACGCTGTTATCACTAGGAATCTATCATCAAGTGGACTGACCGGAATCATCGCGCTTATCATTCAAAATCTAACCAATCTTCAAGAGTTGTAAGTATCTACAGAACTGATTTTGTTAAATTTGTAGGAAAATTAGTTACTGAAATGAGTCTTTATTTCTTATAACATATAGGGACTTATCAAATAACAACTTGACCGGTGTTGTTCCTGAGTTTCTAGCTGAAATGAAGTCACTTACCGTCATGTAAGTTGCTCATGAGAAAATCATGTTTTTTTACTCGTCTCCTTGGAAAATATTGCATCTTTATATGGTTTATATCTTTGGTTTATAGAAACTTAAGTGGAAACAATCTTAGTGGCTCTATTCCACAAAAGCTTCTACAAAATAATCTACTAAAGCTGAAGTAAGATTTCTTCTACTATCTTAAATTGATTATTATAATGTTCTTTTTCCCTAAATCAAATCATTTTCTTATACAAATTTGCAATCAAAAGCTTTGAAGGCAATCCTCAACTCCATTGCACAGCTGGGTCATGTTTAAACAAAGCGGGAGAAAATGGGAAATCGAAAACAACTATCATAGCATCGGTCTTATCTTCATTTGCTTTTCTTCTCATAATCGCGTCAATTTTATTTTTCGTTTACAAAAAGAAACGATTTTCACCAAGTGATGAAGGTAATCACAACAAATTCATAGACTAAGCTAAGCATTAATGTGTCTTCCATACAAGAACTATAACTCTTTGATTTTTTTTTCTTTTTTTTTTGTTGAATTTTAGACCCGACATCGCGTATGCTATCCTCGGATGATCGATCATGTGACCCGGAATTAATGACAAACAACAAAAGATTTACTTACTTGGAAGTTTTGACAATGACGAATCACTTCGAAAAAATTCTTGGGAAAGGAGGATTTGGAATTGTATACTATGGTTTAGTAAATGGTAATAAACAAGTAGCTGTTAAAGTACTTTCACATTCATCATCTCAAGGATATAAACAGTTCATAGCAGAGGTATATATACTTAATGTTGTAATATTCATATTGCAATTATCTTGTTTTAAAATAAAGACTTTTTAATTCGGATATAGTGTGGATTTTAGGTGGAATTACTTGTTAGAGTTCATCACAAGAACTTAGTTGGTCTTGTTGGATATTGTGATGAAGGTGAAAACTTAGCTCTTATATATGAATACATGGCTAATAGAGACTTAGATGAACATATGTCAGGTACCAAATCATGTTCTTTTACTCACATGTTTTACTCACAAAGGTTGCAACTGGTAGCAACAAATATTGATAATTTAATATTTATTTATTTTAGGAAAACGAGGCGGCTCTGTATTGGATTGGGGAACTAGACTAAAAATCGCAGTCGAATCTGCGCAAGGTTTGAATTGAATTCTCAATTCCTCATCACTTTTTAACTTTGATTGATTACGACTTATCGAAAATGCATTTTATGGTATAGGTTTGGAATATTTGCATAACGGATGCAAACCACTAATGGTTCATAGAGATATCAAAACCACAAATATATTATTGAATGAACATTTTCAAGCCAAACTTGCTGATTTCGGACTTTCGAAATCCTTTCCAACCGAAGGTGATACTCATGTGTCAACCGTTGTTGCAGGAACTATCGGATATCTTGATCCCGAGTAAGTCTTACCACTCATTTTATTAAGAGATTATGGCAAGAACAAAAAACAAAAATTATGCAGTTTCCTGCTTAGCAGAAAAAATTAAAACACTATTGATTCAAAATTGCCAAAACAAACATTTTTTTTAACCAAAAAATTGTATATATAGTTCAAGAAAATCATATATTTAAATTGCGCAAAAAATCATAAATCAACCCCTTTTTTTTACTTTATCAAAAATAACGATCTCATTTAATTTTGGGGTTGAGCGTTTTATTTGTCAAAAAATAAAATCAAGGGTTTTTCTTACTATTTTAAATATGTGGCTTTTTTTCATGATCTCTTTTATTAATGTATATTCTCTTCTTTTATTTTTATGACAAAGTAACAATTTTGTAACTTTCTTACAGATATTACCGAACGAACTGGTTAACAGAAAAGAGTGATGTGTATAGTTTTGGAATCGTACTATTAGTGATCATTACAAATAAACCCGTGATTGACCCAAACCGCGAAAAGCGACATATAACAGAATGGGTGGGACAAATGCTAACGAAAGGAGACATCAAAAGCATTTTGGATCCAACTCTAAATGAAGATTATGAAAGTAACACAGTTTGGAAAGTTGTTGAACTAGCAATGTCGTGTTTGAATCCTTCTTCAGTTAAAAGACCAACAATGTCTCACATTGTTTTTGACTTAAATGAGTGTTTGGAATCTGAAAACTTAAGGAAAGGAGGAAGTCGAGAGATGGAGTCACAAAGTTCAATAGAATCTGGTATGATTTATGGCACTGAAGTGAACCCCATGGCTAGGTAAAAAGAAAAATTATATTAAATTCATTAAAATTTATTAACTGTGAACTTGTATAAATATATATATTTTTTTTGTTAAGTTTGTATAAATAATCATTGTCTTAAACCTTTTACTTTTTCTTGAATGTCTACCTTGCCAAAGGGAATATGATTTAAGAAATCATCAAAAAAAATTTATCGATTAATCTTTAACTGTTTATGACTTTATTAACGATATTTTTCACGGTATAATCTATCTCAAAACAGTCATATTAAAAAATATATATATTAAAAATAAAATAAAGAGTTATTTTACTACAATTTTGTTACCACGATTCAAATTAAAGTTTGCAACAAACATGTGCTAATTTATCCCAAAAAAAATAATTAAAATTTTTTTAAAATCATTTTCCCATTACTAAAATTAAACCCAACCTTCAATTTTTTAAATCTTTTACTTTTGAAAATAGACTACACAACGTGTGAAGACGAAGATTAAACGTGAGGGATTAAGGGGAGACTAAATAATTAGCGTTGAATTACTCATTGAATCAATTAAATGTTATTTTTAATACTAGCATAGACTCTTGAATGTTATTTTTCTTAGAATAATTTCAAATTGATCACTTAAAAGTAAAATATATTTATTTTACTACATTTTGTTGTTATCACAACTAATTTAATATTTGATGATAGTTAGAGACTTTTTAGTCATTTCTCTTAATCATAATATCTTATAATATATAGTAAATTATATACTTTCGTTAATAAATGTTTGTTAATTATATTTAAAAATGTCCATTTGAGAACTGGTTCACATCATATCCATGGATTATCATCATAAATCAAAAGCTGACTTCATTTTCTTAAATTTCAAAACCACATTTTCCAAAGTCAATTCAGAAAAATGGAGACACATTTTGTGTGCTTCATGAATTTTATTCTTATTCTACATCTTGTTTATGCTCAAGATCCAACAGGTACTTTAATTTTACTTTATATAACATTTTTTTTATTACATTCTAAGTTAATTACTTTGTTCGTTACATGTTTTACTATAGGATTCATCAATTTGGATTGTGGACTGTCCATTAATGCATCTCCTTATAAAGATCTCACATCTGGTTTAACATACACATCAGATGATGGTTTAGTCCAAAGCGATAAAATCGGTAGAATCGACAAAGAACTCGAATCTTTGTACACAAAACCGTTATGGACACTAAGATACTTTCCGAACGGAGTACGTAACTGCTACAATCTAAATGTCACAAAAGACACAAACTATCTAATCAAAGCTTCCTTTCAATACGGAAACTATGATGGTCTTAATGTTGTACCGGATTTCGATCTCTACTTCGGTCCAAATTTATGGACAACTGTGAATGTTAATGATACTCAAAAGGAGATCATCCACGTCACAAAATCCAACTTTATGCAGATTTGTCTTGTTAAGACAGGAGATAGCATACCTTATATCAATGCTTTGAAGTTACGACCGTTAAAAGACAATATCTACAAGACTGAAAGCGGTTCGCTTAAGTTTCGATTTCGGGTCTATTTAAGCAACTCGGGTGGCTTAATCGAGTAAGTTTGCATCTAAAGTTAAAAAATTGTAATGTTTGAAACAATTTAAACTTGTGTTTAGTCTCTAATATATGATCATAATAGGTATCCAGATGATGTCTATGACCGTACATGGCGCCCGGTCTTCTCCGAAACCAAATGGGATCAAGTAACTACGAGTCTTCGTGTAAACACTTCTAATGGTTATGATCTACCGCAAGGAGCAATGAAAAATGCAATAATACCAATAAGTCCCAGCGCAACAACATTGAACATATCTTGGACTCTAGAGCCTCCTACTTCAAATTTTTACTTATTCGCTCATTTCGCAGAGCTTGAGGATCTAAAAGCCAGTGATTTAAGGGAATTTGATGTGACATTGAATGAAAATGTTTTAATTGAATCGTATAGTCCAAAGTTTTTAAATATAAGAACTATATTCAGCAACACACCAATACAATGTGAAGGAGGAGAATGTTTGTTGAAGTTAACTAGTACCTCGAAATCAACTCTTCCGCCTTTAATTAACGCTCTCGAGGCGTTTTTTGTGATTGATTTCCCGCAATTGGAAACTAAAGAAGATGAAGGTAAGTTAGATTGCTAATACATGTCATTTGTCATACCTTAAATTGCTTAAGTTCATATCTTGAGTGTTGATTTTATCGTCAAATTTTATGATTTCTAGTGGCTGCTATCGTAAACATTCGATCTAGTTATGGATTGAGTAGAATTGATTGGCAAGGAGATCCGTGTGTGCCTAAACAGTTCATGTGGAGTGGTCTAAATTGTAATAGCTCGGATGAGTTAACGCCACCGATAATCACTTCCTTGTAAGAACATGATCTAATTGTTTTTGTGTTTTATGTCTTGAATTTAACTCACTCATGAATGTGTGTTGTCACTAGGAATCTATCATCAAGTGGATTAACCGGGATCATCGCGCTTACCATTCAAAATCTAACTAATCTTCAAAATTTGTAAGTAATTACATAACTTAATCCAGACCAAATATGGTTAGTTTTGTCGTTGCATACAAATTACTAATGAATTAATCTTTTAGGGACTTGTCAAATAACAACTTGACAGGAAATGTGCCTGAGTTTCTAGCCGAAATGAAATCACTCTTGATCATGTAAGTTTTTCATGAGAATGGTTTGTTTTTAGAACTCTGTTTAATGTTTCATATGTTTTGTTTGTTGTAACAGAAACTTAAGCGGAAACAATCTTAGTGGTTCCATTCCGAAAAAGCTTCTTGAAAACAAGATGTTGAAGTTAAAGTACAATTTCTTATTTTCTCTTGGTTTATTTTATCATATTATCCTCTATAAATTCAATTTCTTAAGAAAAAATTGCAATTTAAAAGTGTTGAAGGTAATCCAAATCTTCAATGCACAACCGGTTTATGTGCAAACAAAGGCGAAGACGATGGAAAACCAAAAAAGATTGTTATAATATGGGTTCTAGCATCATTTGCTATTGTGGTTTTCCTCATAATTGGATTAGTTTTGTTTCTTGTTCTTAGAAAACAAAGTTCATCAAATAATGAAGGTAATCACAACAATTTGGTTGATTAAAATATAAGATATTGCATCATGTATACACTTTAAACTCACCATATTTTCTTGCCTTGGGATTTTAGCGCCAACGTCGTGTATGCTACCCCCAGAGGATAGAACATATGAACCGGAATTAAAGACAAAGAACAAAAGATTTACTCACTCAGAAGTTTTGAAAATGACGAATAACTTCGAAAGAGTTCTTGGAAAAGGAGGATTTGGAATTGTATATTATGGTTCAGTAAATGGTACTCAACAAGTAGCTGTTAAAATCCTCACACATTCATCATCTCAAGGATATAAACAGTTCAAAGCTGAGGTACATTTACCGCAATCTTCGATACTTTGTTCATATGTTAACTTCTTATTTAGTGATTTTGATGTATTGTATGGATTTTAGGTGGAATTACTTCTTAGAGTTCATCACAAGAACTTAGTTGGTCTTGTTGGATATTGTGATGAAGGAGACAATTTAGCTCTTATATATGAATACATGGCTAATGGAGACTTAGATGAACATATGTCAGGTACATTAGGGTTCATCATTGCACCGTTAATAACGTTATATATATTGTTTGTTTTGTTGTCGTTAGCAATATAACAAGAAACCGTGTTTTTTTTCGCTATTGGTATGAAAGGAAAACGTGGTGGCTCGATATTGAATTGGGGAACTAGACTGAAAATCGCAGTCGAATCTGCACAAGGTTTGTATCGAATTCTCAATTCTACATCAACTTTGATTGATTTAGACTTAGTGAAAAAATGTATTTTGTGGTTATAGGTTTGGAGTATTTGCATAATGGATGCAAACCACTAATGGTACATAGAGACATCAAAACCACAAATATATTATTGAATGAACATTTTCAAGCCAAACTCGCTGATTTCGGGCTTTCGAGATCATTTCCAACAGAAGGTGATACTCATGTGTCAACCGTTGTTGCTGGAACTATCGGATATCTTGATCCTGAGTAAGTAACAAAATTTAAAATTTTACACATAACCTCTTTTTTTAATTGTTTTAAATTTTCTTACAGGTATTATCGAACAAATTGGTTAACGGAAAAGAGTGATGTGTATAGTTTTGGAATTGTACTACTAGTGATCCTAACAAACAAACCTGTGATTGATTCAACCCGCGAAAAGCGACACATTGGAGAATGGGTGGGAGCAATGCTTACAAAAGGAGATATTAAAAGCATTATAGATCCAAGTCTTCATGGAGATTATGATTCTAGTTCGGTTTGGAAAATTGTTGAATTAGCAATGTCGTGTCTAAATCCTTCTTCGGTGAGAAGACCGAACATGTCTCAAGTTGTGTTCGATTTAAATGAGTGTTTGACATATGAGAATGCGAGGAGAGGAGAAAGTCGTGAAATGGATTCACAAAGTTCGTTTGAAGTAAGCATGACTTATGGCACTGAAATCAACCCTACGGCTCGATAAAAAAAATATATGAAGATTTCTCGAACTTAACGTTTCTGTCATATTCTTTTGGACCGACTAAAGTTATATTATTCATCTCTCCAAGTTTTTTTTTGTGTATCTTCAAGTAAATTCATCAACTTTGTTTTTTATTTTATGAAATTATGAATCAAGTTTTCGATTATTTTTTCAATTTTTTTTTCCATTTTTTTTCTAAGTAATAAATCTACTAAAACAAAACTTAATTTAACCTTCAAATTAACAATTGTAATTAGTTTAAATTCAAATTAACAATTAATTGTAATTAGTTTAACTTTTAATTTTTATAATATAGTTAATTAATAATCACTAGAAATAAATACAAGACTATATGGAGAGTAGAGATTCTTTCTAATTTTTTTTTATGAAACCATTCAGTAATTTAATTTGCATATAGTTTATACATTTATTTTATATTAATTAAATTTTTGGTTCATGTAATTTGAGTGATATCTCATATTTTTTTATAAAAACAGTATTAGTTTATAAATATATAAAGAAATAATTAAATTATGATGACAAACAAATATTTCTCAAATAATAGATAAAAAATATCGTCAATTCATTAAAATCTACAAACGATATTAATTTTACAGTTTAACATAATCAAAATACACGTCACATTTTAAGCTTTAACCAAAAACTTTACTGAAAATTAAAAAAAAAATCAAAAACCTGACCGACCCGGTAAGGCGGTAACTCTAACCCAACCCCACCGGATAGACCCCAAAGCAACCCAGCCGTTATCCGCCAAAGACGTTTTCTTTGTCTCCGCCGCTTTCAAAACCACTGAAACCTCAAATCTACCAAGCAACTGTTCGGTTGCGTTAGCAACCCCACACGAAGCACCGCTTACACCGTCTACATCATCGTTGTTGCCATGGGAGTAAGCCTCAACGGCGAGGACACTGTAATTTTTTATCGGACCGTACTTATTAACCATGCGAAGAAGTACGGTCCTCGTGACTGGAGCTCCATTCGATCCAAAGGTCTTCTTCAACGTACTGGAAAATCATGTCGTCTTCGTTGGGTTTACCAAACTCCGTACCAATTTGAGAAAGTAAGATTAATTAATTGAACTCTCATCTTCAATTTTGGGGGAAAACGTTTCTAGTTAATTTTGGGGTTAATTTTTAGGGTTTCTGATTTTGTACACTGGATGCAACTTCTCGGTAGATGAAGAGAGGACTGTGATTGAATTACAGTCGGAATTTGGGAGAATCAATGGGGGAGAATCGCTACGTATTTACCAGGAAGAACTGATAACGATGTGAAGAATTTCTGGAGTAGTAGACAGAAAAGACTCGCTAGAATTCTTCATAATTCTTCATAAGTCTTCATCTAATGAAGTATCGTCTTCAAATTCCAGAAATTCTCATAAAATCAAGACCAATTATGCTAAATCTGCTCGTGGTGGTTTCAATTCCTCTCAGGTAAATCTTGTAGGCACGTCTTCTCTTTGTAGAAACCAGTCAAAGATCGTCTCTTTGACTTTTTAGTCTATGGCTCCAAACATGAAAGTTGCATAGGCACAAATTTAGATAAATTTTTTTTGGTAACAACACAAATTTAGATAATGAAATTTAGCAGTTGACAATTAATGGATTTTAATCTTATTTTATTTTAGTGTCCACTTGAGAAGCTTACGAATGTGACCATCCATATTTCACAGCTTAATATTTCAGAACAATGGAATGTTTCAAGAACTCTTGTAATACACCTGTTCAAACCTTTAACCTTTCTAAATTCATCGATATTGAATAGATCGACTTCAAACACTTGTTCTGTTGTTTAAGCACATTGTCAATCACTAGATTTCGATCTTTTCCATATATAAATGTAGCTAATGTATCCTTTTTGTGGAGAAAATTCTCTGTAAATTTACATCAAGTTCTTTGGATAATACGAGAAAATGAAGAGAAATCTTTTTGGAGTTTTTTGTGTGTTAATTATCACATTTACTCATTATATAAATCTTGCTCAATCTCAAGGTCAAACAGGTATAAATATTACATATATGCAAATCTTGTTTTATCTTTCAAGTTTTACAAAACTCTTCTTTTGTGTTGATTCTTGTTATTTTAGGATTTATCACTTTGGATTGCGGTCTTTCATCCGATAGCTTGCTATACACCGATCCATCAACCGGATTAGTATTCACTTCAGATTCAAGTTACCTCGTGAGCGGAAAAACCAGTCGAGTTCATAAAGATTCCGAAAGAAATTTCGAGAAGGCATTGGTAACACTAAGATATTTTCCAGATGGAGAACGTAACTGCTACAACCTAAATGTTACTCAAGGAACAAATTACTTGATTAGAGCCGTTTTCTTATACGGAAACTATGATGGTCTTAATATTTTCCCGAATTTCGATCTTTTTATCGGTCCTAATAAGTGGAAAACAATAGACTTGAGTAAACAAAGTGGTGTTATGGTCCCCGAAATGATTCATATGTCTAAGTTAAACTCTTTGCAAATTTGTCTTGTTAAGACGGGAACAACAATACCGATGATATCAACATTAGAACTACGTCCACTGCGAAAAGATGTGTATATTAGTGACATTGGAACCTCCCTAAATCTTGTATTCAGAGGATTTGCTAGCAATTCGATTCGGTTTATACGGTAAGTAAACTTCGAATACTCGAAAAATTTCTAATTTTGATACATTTTGAGATCTTTGTTTATGTTTAATCCAAAATTTTGATAGGTATCCGGTTGATGTCTATGATCGTAATTGGGTTCCGTTCTTGAAGAGTGAATGGAAGCTAGTAACTACAACTCTCAATGTAAACACTTCTAATGGTTATGATCTACCGCAAAGTGTTATGATGTCAGCTGCAACTCATGAAGATGATAATGGAACATTGGATATGACTCCATCATGGGTTTTAGATTCCACAACAGAATCTCATATTTACCTTCATTTTGCTGAGCTTGAAGCCTTGTTGGATAATGAAACCCGGGAGTTCAATGTTTTGTTGAATGAAAAAGTTTTAGATGGACCTTATAGTCCTAAGAAGTTAAGCGTGGAAACTATGATCTCTAAGACGCCGAATTGCGATGGAGGAGTTTGCCTTTTACAGTTGGTGAAAACGTCGAAATCAACTCGTCCTCCGTTACTTAATGCTGTTGAAATCTTTAGTGTTGTTCAGTTTCCGCAATTGGAAACAAATCAAGAAGACGGTTCGAATACATTTTAATTTTGATTACCTATAAATCACATAACTTTTGTGTTTGGATTCTTGAATATCATTATCTATGTTATGATAGTTGTTGCCATCAAGAATCTTCAAGAAGTTTATGGATTGAGTAGAATCAGTTGGCAAGGAGATCCGTGCGTCCCGAAGCAGTTTTTGTGGGATGGTCTAAACTGCGAAGACATCGATACTTCTACGGCGCCAACAATTATTTCCTTGTAAGATTGTTTGATTAATGAATTCTACTTAAATCAATTCTTGATTGTTAATTTCTTATATTTTCATGAATACATTACTAGAAGTTTGCCTTCAAGTGGTTTAACCGGGATCATCGCGCTTGCTATTCAGAATCTAACTCATCTACAAGAACTGTAAGTCCCACACCTACGTGAATTTGAACAGATCATTTTATGTTTTTGTATTTACTGGTGATTGTTCTTGTTCTACTCAAATGCTAGAGACTTGTCAAATAATGACTTGACCGGAGTTGTACCTGAGTTTTTAGCAGACATGAAATCGCTTTTGATTATGTAAGTTGCTCACAAGACAATAAGAAAACGGAAAAATGTATGTTTTAGCTTTTTCAGAAAATTTCTTATCTTTATGACAATTTTAACAGAAACTTGAGTGGAAACAATCTAAGTGGTCAAATCCCTCAAAAGCTTTTACAGAAACTTGGACTGAAACTGAAGTAAGATTTTCTCATAAGTGTATTCATTTGATGATTATCAGTAATTATAGTTATGCTGAATAACATATGTCTTCTACAGTGTTGAAGGCAACCCTAATCTACTTTGCACAGGAGGAGGATCATGTGTAAATAAACGTAAAGAGAATGGAAAATCATTGAAGAGAATATTAGTACCGGTTATCGTAGCGGTTGCTTCCATGGCTGTTCTTATAACTGCATTGATTTTGTTTCTTGTTTTTAGAAAGAAAAATACATCAACGAATACAGGTATTTTTCGACGCGAAACTCTTAGAGATACTAATAAATTAATATCAAAAACTATATAATCTTGTTGATATTTTGTATTACAGGGAATGATAGAACTCCAAGATCATCCGAGCCACCGAAAATACCGAAAAATAAAAAGTTCACTTACAAGGAAGTTCTTGAAATGACGAATAATTTTGAAAGGATACTTGCAAAAGGAGAATCTGGTATTGTTTATCATGGATGTGTTAATGGAACAGAGCAAGTAGCTGTTAGAGTATTTTACCAGTCTTCAGTTCATAGCCATGAACGATTCAAAGCACAGGTACTTAAAAAACCACAATCTTCATTAAAAATGTCTTTAACCAATCTTTGAAATCAGACATGTAATTTACAGTGTTTCTTGTAACTTACTAGATTGAACTTCTTGCAAGAGTCCATCACAAGAATTTGGTAAATTTAGTCGGATATTGCGAAAGTGAGGAATGGATTCTCGTCTACGAATACATGGCTAATGCAGATTTACAAGTACATTTGACAGGTAAATTGATATCAAACACTATTTCCATATTCTAATGTTGGTCCAATTATAACATTTTTCGTTTACGTCACAAGTTAATTCCTAGTTAAAACCGCAGGGAGACAAAATATCTCTGTTTTAAGTTGGGGAACTAGACTGAAAATCGCTGTCGAGGCTGCGCAAGGTTAGTCAAGATTAATGAACTTATCTTGAATTCTTGATCAAGAACCGACTTTTTTCGAAAATGTTAATGAATTTGTAACACTAGGATTGGAGTATTTGCATAAAGGATGCAAACCACCAATCATTCACGGTGACATCAAAACCACAAATATATTGTTGGACGAACAATTCCAAGCAAAAATTACAGATTTCGGGCTTTCGAGATCATTCCCGATAGAAGATGATACTCATATGTCCACACCTTATGTAGGACCTCGTGGTTACGTTGATCCAGAGTAAGTTAAAACTACTTAAGCTAAGACCTTTTGCTTATCTTAGATTCTTTGATCATATTCTTGTATTGTTTTTGCAGATATTCCATAACGAATTTGTTAACGGAGAAAACCGATGTGTATAGTTTCGGAGTTGTTTTATCAGAGATCATAACAAGCCAACCTGTAATTGACCGAAATCGCGACAAGTTACATATCTCAGAATGGTTGGAGTTAATGGTTAGTAGAGGAGATATTAGAAACATTATAGATCCGAGAATCAATGGAGATTACTACTCTGATTCTGTTTGGAAAGCTGTTGAACTTGCAATGTTATGTCTGAATAAAGTGTCAGCAAGAAGACCAACAATGTCTGAAGTTGTTATTAAACTAAATGAGTGTATTGCTTCTGAGAACTCACGAGCTGGAGAGAGTGGATTGATGAATATAAGGGAGAATAATCGTAATTCTATAAATGTGAGTATGAGCTTTGGTAATACTCAAGTGAACCCTACGGCTCGCTAACTCTCGTGTTGTACATATTGTATTTTCTAAGATATTGTCGTTTAGATTTATCTTAAAAATTCTTTTATTTCTTTGTTTTCTAAGTTTTTGTATATATATGATTTTTGTAAACAGAATAAAGAAGGGATTATGGTGTTTTAACTCCCGAATTAACATCATTTGGTGAAAAATTCTATACTATTAAAATTTTGAATTTTTATAACCGTATTTTTAAACCAAAACTCGAAAGTTAAACTTAAAATTAAAGTTTATTAATCCGAAATTGGATTATATATTTTTGTTTAATTTTGGAGCTAAAGTTTAATTTTTTGTGTTAGGATTTAGTTTAGATTTTTATAGCTCCGTTATCAAAAATCTTGGTTTAAAAAATCTAGTTATCAAAATTCAGAATTTTAAAAAGCTATTTTGACTAAATATATATATATATAGAGAAAACAAAATTTAAATACTGTAATTCCAATTCACAAGAAGATTCACGTATATTCACGACAGTAACGCATTGCGTTGTGTATTTTGAATAAATTTGCAACAAATTTTTCATCTTTGATGAACTAATTTAGATGAAAACTAAAGATCGACAAGAAAATTATATCCAATTAAAAATAAAATAGCATCAAGACAAAGTCTTTTATTTCATATTAAAAAGATTTCTCGATTTTATATCATCTAGCTCCAGGATTAAACTCTGTTGTGTAATTCATAGATAACTCAATCGAAGAATCATTTGTTGAATTCGTCATTCGACTTCCTCCTGTGTTTCTCGCCATTTCAGTGTTTAAACACTCATTTAAATCCATTACAACTTGAGTCATTGTCGGTCTTCGGCTAGAAGATGGGTTCAGACAAGTCATTGCGGTTTCGACAACTTTCCAAACTGTGTTGGGATCGTAATCTCCTTCGAGTTTTGGATCTACAATGGTGTTGATGTCTCCTCTTGATAACATTAAACCAACCCATTCACTTATATGTGAACGTTCTCTGTTCTGATCTATCACGGCACGGTTCGTCACTAACTCGAGAAGAACGACACCGAAGCTGAATACATCGCTCTTCTCGGTTAACCAATTACTTCTATAGTACCTAAAACAATAGAAATGAAANAAATAAAATAGCATCAAGACAAAGTCTTTTATTTCATATTAAAAAGATTTCTCGATTTTATATCATCTAGCTCCAGGATTAAACTCTGTTGTGTAATTCATAGATAACTCAATCGAAGAATCATTTGTTGAATTCGTCATTCGACTTCCTCCTGTGTTTCTCGCCATTTCAGTGTTTAAACACTCATTTAAATCCATTACAACTTGAGTCATTGTCGGTCTTCGGCTAGAAGATGGGTTCAGACAAGTCATTGCGGTTTCGACAACTTTCCAAACTGTGTTGGGATCGTAATCTCCTTCGAGTTTTGGATCTACAATGGTGTTGATGTCTCCTCTTGATAACATTAAACCAACCCATTCACTTATATGTGAACGTTCTCTGTTCTGATCTATCACGGCACGGTTCGTCACTAACTCGAGAAGAACGACACCGAAGCTGAATACATCGCTCTTCTCGGTTAACCAATTACTTCTATAGTACCTAAAACAATAGAAATGAAAACAATCTCAAAAGTTAAGTTAGAAGGAAAAAACATGTTAAGTTAATGTTGCATAGAAAGAAGTATTATGAGGAGGGATAATGTTATTATAGATTCTGAATTTTTGTTTTTTTTTAAACTCGATTCAGAATTTTTTTGGTTTGGTAAAAAATACCTTCAACTATGAAAATAGTATTTTAAACTATAAATTTTAATTATTGGAGTTTTTAAATCGTAAATTTTAATTATCGAGGTTTTAAACCAAAATTTCAAATTTGAATTTAATATTATTACGGGAAAAAAGAACTTGAAATTATAGTATAATTAAATCAAACTTAGATTATGGATTAAATTTTGAGATTATAGTTTAATTTTGTGTTTAAATTTTAATTTTGATTTAAAAATACTGTTGGGGTTAAAACACTCGGTTATCAAAATTCAAAATTTAAAAAACTATTTTGACTAAAAAAAAATCATTTTGATAGTTGATAACTTGATATGCTTTACCAAACAGAAATGGTTTAGAATCTAAAATACCATAATTTCTATGAGAACTTACTCGGGATCGAGGTATCCGGGAGTTCCTGCGACCACGGTTGATACATAAGTTTCAGTTCCAAGAGGAAAAGATCTCGAAAGTCCAAAATCCGCAAGCTTAGCTTGGAATTTCTCATCTAACAAGATGTTAGTAGTCTTGATATCGCGGTGAACTATTTGCGGTTTGCATCCATTGTGTAAATATTCCAAACCCTGCGCTGAATCCGCAGCTATACGCAGTCTACATTCCCATGTTAATATAGTCGGTCCACGTTTTCCGGTTAAGTGTTCTTTCAAATCTCCATTGGCCATAAACTCGTAAATCAAAGAAAGCTTTTCACCTTCTTCGCAATATCCAACAAGGCATGTTAGATCTTTATGATGAACTCTAAGAAGCAGCTCAACCTAACAATCGAAAAACAGATGCAATCAAAACATGAATTCAATGTAGAAACAGAGTTAAAGATAGAAGTAAAACAACATTGTATTGTTACCTCTGCTTTAAACTGTTTATATCCAAGTGCAGTAGACTGAGTAAGTATCTTAACAGCGACTGGTTCGTTATCTAAAACTCCGTAATAAACAATACCGAAACCTCCTTTACCAAGAATCCTTTCAAAATTGTTTGTGATCTTAACAACATCGAGGTAAGTAAGCTTTCGATTTTTTGCTATCACCGGGGATCCGTAAGCTTGATGAGACCTCGAATGTAGTGGTGTCGTGCCAGTATCTGAATTGGGATCCATAAGCTTAGCTTTCTTCTTCTTCCTTTGAAGGATTAGTATAGTGACAATTCCTGCTGCAATGAGCAAGATTGCAGCAAGTGATGCTACAACTGGTACAAAAACAGAGCTTTTCTTCTTCTTTGTGGTGTCACATGAATTTGATGAACAAAGACCGCTATTTCCTTCGATGCTAGGGTTTTCAAATAGGTGATTGAAGAGAATTTAGATTAGAAATGTCTAAAGATTGGTGTTTTATTACTCATTGACATGATTGTTACCTTAATGAAACGGTTCCTCTTCTCGATTTTTCGAGGAGATTTTCAGGGATAGATCCGTTTAGTTCATTACCTGATAGATTTCTGCCAGAAAGTATAATCAAAATGTTTAGTTTTTTTCTGTGTAACGATGAAGCATTACATTGAGTCCTATTCGAAGTTTAACTTACATGACTTGTAAAGTGTCTATGTCTGCTAGAAACTCCGGGACAGAACCAGTTAAAGAGTTGTTAGACAAGTCACTGCCAATAAACAAATCCAAACCCATCAAAACATATGACTTCAGTATCGCATTTTCGATTTAATTTCTGTTCTTGAGAATTTCTTTACTTACAGAACTTCTAAATTGGTAAGTTCTGATATGAATTCAGATATCTCTCCGGTTAATCCTCTTCTAGATAAGTCCCTGTTTCAAAAAGATTCAAGATTTCAAAACCTTTTTGTACAATCAAACTCTGTTCTTCAACATAATATATACTTACAAGGAGATGATCTTAGGTGACTCATTGTCTATATAACTGCAGTTTAGACCAGGCCAAATGTAATCCCGCGGCGCGCAGGGATCTCCTTGCCAGTCAGTCATGTTCACTCCGTACACTGACTTTACATTGATCATTGCATCAACTGATACACATTTTCTAAATTAAAAATTGATTCTAAGTAAGTTAGTTAGTTGGTTGGTTAATCAGTTAGTTAGTTAGATACTAAGTTACTAACCTTCTTTTCTACTAGTTTCTTGTTGCGGCAACAAATTCACCAAGTAAATCTCCATTGCATTAAGAAGAGGTGGCAATGTCGAATTCCCGGTCTTTTGAAGCGAAAACAAGAACTGGCCATTTGTATCAGCGGCCAGTTCGGTTGGAGTAAATACAGAAGTAGTAGTTAGACTAAGTGGCCTCAACGGTCCAAAGAGAAGTATACCATTGTACATGATGTTAAACTCTCTTGTCTCATTTGAATCAAGTTCTTGGATCTCAGCAAAATGCATAAAAGCGTAGAATCGCGCATCACGGTCCGCTCCGGTTATGGTAATGTTCATAGGCGCATCGGGATCGGTAGGAACAGAGGCTGTGACCATAGCAATACCTGGTGGTTGATAGTCATTGTTCACATTTACTGTCTGGTTAGTACTAATTTGTGACCAGTTTCCGAAATTGAACGGTGTCCAAACACGATCAAACACATCGAATCCATACCTGACAAACATCGAAAAATCGAATATTTTTTAAATCTAGTAATAACAAGTTTCAGTTCTTTAGATGAGATTTGAGACAAAACCTGAAGACTTGGTTATTTGTTGAGCCAACATCTGATCTAACCAAGAGCTGTAATGAACCGGTTTGAGTCAAGTAAGTTGTGTTCTTGAGTTTTCGCAACTCTAACGCCGAGATAAACGGCGTCGAATTCGTTGTCTTGACCAGACAGATTTGTAAGCGATCATTAGTCATGCGATGAATCATTTCAATGTTTACTTCTCCAGTCTCGTTGGTAGTTGTGACTGCAGTCCATAGATTAGGCCCGAGGTGGACTTCAAACTGCGTCGACGGTTTATCGTCGTAACCGCCATGTACGAAAGTAGTCCTGATGAGATACTCATCACCTCTGGTCAAGTTCAGAGTATAACAGCTTCTTGCGCCTTGTGGAAAGCTACGAAGATACCTTGTGAAACAAGTAAACAATGATTAAACAATAGCTTATGGTTCAAGAAAACGTTAACTGATCTTGCAAGATTAGTAGTATATTTTATGGCAAACTGTTATAGTCTCTATTAATTTTTAATTATACTGCGATAAATTTATTAAAGGAATTACCTAAAATGTTTTAATTCAAACATTTTTTTTCAAATGTGCTATTTTTATAGGGTTTACCAATTATACCCTTGGATCTATTGTTATGATATTTTTACAAAAAAATGTTTGAATGAAAAAATTTTCTAAAACTCAATTATGCAAAATGCTCTAATTGAATACATTTTTGCAATTTTTTCATAAAGTGTTGGATATAATGTTAGGTCATTTTTGCAAAAATTGCATGATTAGGGCATTTTTGCAAAAAATGCTTGAATGAAGACATTTTTGCAATTTATTACGCATAATTATAATGAAGTTTTAACATTTTTTTTTTTCAAAATCTTTGATGCTCTATATTTTTTAATTAAAAATATTATTTTTATTGCAATTTTACCCGTATGTTGTTTTTTTTCACATCCGTATGTTGTTTATTGTTTCTATATTCATTCAGCAAAAAAAATAAAAAATGAGACAAATATTTATATTTTTCAAAAATACAAAAATTTCTAATCATTATTTAAAAACAAAATAAATCAGAGTTAAAAAAAATCAGTTTGTTTAAATAAAAATGTAGAGTTAAAAAATAATAAATAAATCTATAGCTTTTAAAACACTCTTCAAAATTGTGTATTTTACATAATTCCTCAATAAAAAAAATTACAAAAATATATAGCTTAAAAAATATATAGGGGAAAACAAAAAAAAAGTACAAAAATTACATAATCCATCGAACTTAGGTGGATGTGATGGCCACGGTACCAATTGCTATTCACATTGAACATTATTTTTATAAAGCAAATTAAAACTAAATATAAAAATTAATTATCATGAAACAAAATGAGCATATATACCAGGCTTGTTGTTGAAATTGAGTCCGGTAAGCTTGCTTGATAGCTTTACTAACACCAATATCGATAAAATTCGCATCAGAAACATATTTAATGTTCGTTATTCTCTCACGAAAACTACTTCTTCTCGCTGAACCGCAACTCAGACTGATGAATCCTGACAAACAAAAACCGAATAAATCTTCGGAAAAAATATAAAATTCGATTTTAAACGTTTTTTTTTAAAGTAGTTTTAGTTACCTGGCTGATCTTGAGCAAGACAAAGAAGTAAAAAAAATGAGAAGATTTGAAGAAGAACAAAGAGAAGCCAACCAGAAAACGCCATTAACTTTTTGTTACTTTTAATATTAAAATTTTATTATTTTTAAGGATTATATATAATGAGTATAGATGAGGTTTAATTTAAAGAAATTGAAAGGTGATATTTATTTATATCTTCTTTTTTTTTTTTGTATTAAACGCGTTGGATTATTGAGAGTTTAAAAGTCAAAACTATTGGTAGAGGTGATCAATTGTGAATTTTTTTGTATAACGTTGACGAGTAAAAAATAATTGTTACATTACATTATTATACAATGAAGATTTTTTTTTTTTTTTTGCCAATGCATTCATCACTAACAGCAAATGGAGATTTTTTGGCCAATGAAGATTTTTTTTTATAATTTGAAATGCTCAACCATTAATTTTTGTTTTTTATAAAGCTTCAACATATTGTGTATATTGTAAACCCAAAACATCAAATTTTTATTACAAACAAAAGGTATGAAAAATGGAAGGAGTATACATAATGAAATTTTCTTTTTATAGTTTTTGTTTAATATTCAAACATTATACAATATAAAAGAGAAATTTAAATTATGTAATTTGATGATTTAATTCATTACTATTTTTTTTTATATAATACAATTACAGTTATCTTCTTCTTTTTTTAGAAAATTTTCGCTACACTTCATATGATTAAGGAATTTAAAGATATGGAGTTCATTGATAAAGTACTAATAATAATATATAATATATTTTGGAAAACATAATTCACATTTTTAAAATATGAAAGTATACAATGATTGAAAAAAAAAAGTAAAAAATTAAAATTAAACCTTAAAATTTTGAGAATAAATCAAGAAGCAAATTGGTTCGTGAGTTAATGCATGCACCAATAAAACTTTATAGTTAGAGAGACGACCAAGACTTTAATAAAACAAAACGTACAAATAAATAGGAAGAAAGTAGCTTGTCTTCCTCTATATCAATTTCTCCTTAATTATTATCACAAAATTTATTTACATTTATAGCCTAGTGGGCAGTGGGTACTATATATTAATATATGATATAGACACCAATACAGTGACATATATATGTTAATACACACACATTATCATTACAATCATTTACTTACACTATAGCCTCGTGGGCTCTAATATATACACACACACACACACACAAATCATAAAATTTGATAATAATAATAATTATAAAATGTGAGAACATATAACTTTATGTAGACTAACATTTTAATATTTTTATTTGGTTTGTATAGACGTCGTCTTATTACTTATTAAGACAAAATTACCAAAATATTATTTTTTTTCTCTAACAAAATATGATTAAGTTCTTTTTTAATTATTAAAATTAAATTTTGTGATTATAATTTAATTTCGATTTTAAAAAATTCTCTCATCAAATATCATTGTTAAAATAACTCATTTTTTTGAATTTCACAAATAAAAACAATTCAGAATTCAAATACTATAATATCAATAAACAATTTAGAAAATACATGTCTATTTGCGATACCATATCATTACCTTGTGTATTTTGAATAAACTCACAACAACATAAAAGCTAAAGATTCATATAAAAAGGGAAAATTATATCCAAGATTTATGAAATAAAATAGCATCAAGACAAAGTCTTTTATTTCATATTA
>KE152388.1:121646-139977 GCA_000411095.1 Aethionema arabicum | reverse complement strand
AAATAAAATAGCATCAAGACAAAGTCTTTTATTTCATATTAAAAAGATTTCTCGATTTTATATCATCTAGCTCCAGGATTAAACTCTGTTGTGTAATTCATAGATAACTCAATCGAAGAATCATTTGTTGAATTCGTCATTCGACTTCCTCCTGTGTTTCTCGCCATTTCAGTGTTTAAACACTCATTTAAATCCATTACAACTTGAGTCATTGTCGGTCTTCGGCTAGAAGATGGGTTCAGACAAGTCATTGCGGTTTCGACAACTTTCCAAACTGTGTTGGGATCGTAATCTCCTTCGAGTTTTGGATCTACAATGGTGTTGATGTCTCCTCTTGATAACATTAAACCAACCCATTCACTTATATGTGAACGTTCTCTGTTCTGATCTATCACGGCACGGTTCGTCACTAACTCGAGAAGAACGACACCGAAGCTGAATACATCGCTCTTCTCGGTTAACCAATTACTTCTATAGTACCTAAAACAATAGAAATGAAAACAATCTCAAAAGTTAAGTTAGAAGGAAAAAACATGTTAAGTTAATGTTGCATAGAAAGAAATGTTATGAGAAGAGATAATGTTATTTTAGACTCTCAGCTATTTTGGTTCGGTGAAAAAAATACTCTTATTAAAATTGTATTTTAAACATTGAATTTTGATAATGAGTTTTTTAAACCTTAAACCATAATAATTTTTTTAAATCAAAATTTAAAATTTAAATTATAGTATAATTAAAATCAAATTTTGATTATTATTTGGGAGATTTTAAAAAATGCACTAATTCAATCATTTTTTGCAAAAATAACCTAAACACTAGACCTAAGAGTAAAATTGGTATACCCTCATATATTAGGGTTAATTTGCAAAATCCTGTTAAATTATGGTATTTTGCATAATTTTTTTTATTAACTTTTGTGATTATTGTTTAGTTTGGGTTTAAAATTTAATTTTGATTTAAAAAATTGGATAAAGTTTAAAATATCTACTTATCAAAACTCAAGATTTAAAAAAAAATTGATGGTGTTTATAACAAAAATTGATAGTTGTAAATTTTTTTTCACCAAACCAAAATAGTTCACGATCTAAAATTCCATAATTTTTTGTGACAACTTACTCAGGATCGAGGTATCCAGGAGTTCCAGCGACCACAGTTGAGACATGAGTTTCAGTCCCAAGAGGAAAAGATCTCGAAAGCCCAAAATCCGCAAGCTTAGCTTGAAATTTCTCGTTTAACAAAATGTTAGTAGTCTTGATATCGCGATGAACTATCTGTGGTTTGCATCCATTGTGTAAATACTCCAAACCTTGCGCTGATTCCGCAGCAATACGAAGTCTACCTTCCCATGTTAATATAGTCGGTCCACGTTTTCCGGTTAAGTGTTCTTTCAAGTCTCCATTGGCCATAAACTCGTAAATCAAAGAAAGCTTTTCGCCTTCTTCGCAATATCCAACAAGGCATGTGAGATCTTTGTGATGAACTCTAAGAAGCAATTCAACCTAACAATTGAAGAAAGACCCCAAACGATGCAATCAATACTTCAGTTCACTGTGGAAAGGTATAGTGGTAAAAAAAAAAAACCTTAGAAAAAAAACCCTTGAATTTTGCTTTTTGACAAAAAAAACCCAAGATTTAGTTTTTTTGGCGAAACAAACCCTCGAAAATTAACTTGGCAAAAAAATTTTAGATTTTGTTTTTGGCAAAAAAAACCCTTAGACTTTGGTTTTTTTGGTGAAAAAACATCTTTGTTAAAAGAAATTTTATTGCTAAAACTCGTTAAATTAAGGGCTGCTAATTAAATAAAAATTTCGTTTTATTTAATTAGATATTAACAATAATTTAACGGTTAATTTTATAGGGTTTTTTTTTGCCAAACTAATTCTCTAGGATTTGTTTCACCAAAAAACAGAGTCTAAATTTTTTCGAAAAAAATACAAAATTTAGGGGTTTTTTACCAGTTTAAGATCTATTTTGTAAAAAACACAGAGTTAAGGGTTATTTTCTCCCCCACCCCATGTGGAACCAGATTTAAAAGATAGAATCAAAACAACATTTTAGTGTTACCTCTGCTTTAAACTGTTTATATCCAAGTGCAGTAGCCTCAGTGAGCATTTTGACGGCAACTGGTTCGTTATCCAAAACTCCGTAATAAACAACACCGAAACCTCCTTTACCAAGAATCCTCTCAAAGTTGTTTGTAATCTTAACAACATCTAAGTAAGTAAGCTTTCGATTCTTCGCTATCACCGGGGATTCGTAATCTTTATGAGATCTTGAATGTAATGGCGTTGTTCCAGTACCTGAATTAGGATCAATAAGTTTTGTTTTCTTCTTCTTCTTCCTCTTGAGAATAAGTATAGTAACAATTACTGCTGCAATGAACAAGATTGCAGCAAGTGATGCTGCAATTGGTACAGCAACAGAGCTTTTCTTCTTCTTTGTGGTGTCACATGAATTCGATGAACAAAGACCGCGATTTCCTTCGATTCTATGTGATTGAAGAGAATTTTGATTAGAATTGTCTAAAGATTTGTGCTTTATTACTCATTTACAAGATTGTTACCTTAATGTAACAGTTCCTCTTCTCGATTTTTCGAGGAGATTTGCAGGGATAGATCCGTTTAGTTCATTTTCTGATAGATTTCTGCAGAAAGGTATTATCAAAATGTTAGCTTTTCGCTGTGTGAAGAAGAAGCATTACATTTAATCATATTTGAAGTTTAACTTACATGACTTTTAAAGTGTTTATGTCTGCTAAAAACTCCGGGACCGAACCAGTTAAAGAGTTGTTAGACAAATCACTGCAAGAAAATAAAGCCAAACCAATCAAAACATATGACTTCAATATCTCAATTTCGATGTATCTTCTGTTCTTGAGCATTTATTTACTTACAGAACTTCTAAATTGGTAAGATCTGATATGAATCCCAATATCTCTCCGGTTAATCCTCTTCCAGATAAATCTCTGTTTCAAAAAGATTCAAGATTTCAAAACTTTTTGTACAACCAAACTCTGTTTTTGGCCATAACAGACTACACATACTTACAAAGAGATGATCTTTGGTGACTCATTGTCTGTATAACTGCAGTTCACACCAGACCAACGATAATCCCGCGGCGCACAAGGATCTCCTTGCCAATTAACCATGTTCACTCCATACACCGATTTTATATTGATCATTGCATCAACTAATAACATTTTCTTAATCAAAAATTGATTCTAAGTAAGTTAGTTAGTTAGTTAGTTAGTTAGTTAGTTAGTTAGTTAGTTAGTTAGTTACTAACCTTCTTTTCTACTAGTTTCTTGTAACGGCAGCAAATTCACCAAGTAAATCTCCATGGCATTGAGGAGAGGAGGCAATGTCGAATTCCCGGTCTTTTGAAGCGAAAACAAGAACTGGCCATTCGCGTCGGCAGACACTTCATTTGAAGTAAATATGGAAGAAGTAGTTAGACTAAGTGGTCTAAAAGGTCCAAAGAGAAGTCTACCATTGTACATGATATTAAACTCTCTTGTCTCATTAGAACCAAGCTCTTGAATCTCAGCAAAATGCATAAAAGCGTAGAATTGCGCATCACGGTCCGCCCCGGTTATGGTAATGTTCATAGCTGCATCGGGATCGGTTGGAACAGAGGCTGTGACCATAGCAATCCCTGGTGGTTGATAGTCATTGTTCACATTTACTGTCTGGTTAGTACTGATTTGTGACCAGTTTCCGAAATTGAATGGTGTCCAAACCCGATCAAACACATCGGTTCCGTACCTGAAAAACATCGAAAATCGAACATTTTCAAATCTAGAAATAACAAGTTTCAGTTCTTTAGATGAGATTTGAGACAAAACCTGAAGACTTGGTTACTTGTTGAGCCAACATCTGATCTAACCAAGAGCTGTAATGAACCGGTTTGAGTCAAGTAAGTTGTGTTCTTGAGTTTTCGCAACTCTAACGCCGAGATAAACGGCGTCGAATTCGTTGTCTTGACCAGACAGATTTGTAAACGATTAGTGGTCATGAGATGAATCATTTCAAAGATTAGAGGCTGAGTCTCGTTGGTGGTTGAGACTGCGGTCCATAGGTTGGGCCCGAGGTGGACCTCGAACTGCGTCGTCGGGTTATCGTCGTAACCGCCGTGGAGGAAACTAGTTCTGATGAGATACTCATCACCTATGGTTAAGTTTAGAGTATAACAGCTTCGTGTTCCTTGTGGAAAACTTCGAACATACCTTGTGATACAAGTAAACAGAGGTTAAACAAATAGCTTGTGATTCAAGTTAACGTCATTTTTTTGGGAATTATAACTTACAAGTAAACGTTCCATTGATCTTACAAAAATAGTAATATATTGAATATATAAAATGTTAGTACTAATAGCAACCAATTAAAAAATATTAAGTTTTCATTATAAATATGCAAAATAGTAGATAAATTGTAGAAATATATTTGTGTTAAAACTTTAAAAATTAATATGGATAATAATATTTTGCAAGTAAACGTTATTTTGTTTACTATACGAATAATTACAACAAAATTAACAGAGATAATTTATTTTTATAATTTATTTACTATTATGCATAATTACAATGAGAGATTAAAATTTTTAATTGGTTGCTATAAGTTTTAACATTTTTATTTTTTTCAGAAAAAAAAATGTAATGTTCTTTACTTTTAAAGTAAAAAAAAATATTACAAGTTTATCCATACAAATTGATAATTTATAATAATATATCTAATTAATCTATGTCCATTCAGTAATTATAAAATACACCAAGATATTAAACCTTAAATTTTTAGTAAACAAAATAATTATAATATAACTTTTTTGTGAAACAAAGTGAATATATACCAGGCTTGTTGTTGAAATTGGGTCCGGTAAGCTTGTTTAATACTTCTACTAACACCAGTATCAATAAAATTTGCATCAGAAACATAACTAATGTTCGTTACTCTCTCACGAAAATTACTTCCTCTCGCCGAACCGCAACTCAGACTGATAAATCCTGAGAAGAAAAAAAATAAATAAAGATTTAGAAAATCACCAAAAAAAATCGATTAAAAAATAATAATTTTGAAGTATTTTTTAGTTACCTGATTGATCTTGAGCAAGAGAAAGAAGTAAAGATGAGAAGATTTGAAGAACAAAGAGAAGCCAAGCACAAAACGCCATTAACTTTTTGTTACTTTTAAGATTAAAAATTTTACTTTATTTTTGTAGATTCTATATAGATTCAAGATGATGTATAATTTAAAGAAATTGAAAGTTGAAATTTATTTATATCTTTTTGTATGAAACGGTTGGATTATTGAGAGTTTTAAAGTCAAACTTTTGGTAGAGGTTATCAATTGTGATTTTTTTGTAAACGTTGACGAATAAAAAATAATTGTTATATTAGATTAATTATATAATGAAGAAAATTTTTGTAATTTGAAATGGTCAACCATTAATTTTGTTTTTTATAAAGCTTTAAAAAAAATTTCAATTTAAGAAAATGTATTTCCAAAATTGTGTCCATTTAGTAATGCACAAAATTAAGAAAATGTATTTAGAAAAATTATTTATAAAAAAAAGCTTTATGATTTATAAAAACAATTCTTTATAAAAAAAATGTAAAGCCAAAACATTGAATATTTATTTAGAAAATAGTAGTAAAACATTTTATGAAAAAATGGTAAGAGTATATATAATGAAATTATTTTGTATTCTTTTGTTAATAATCAAACATTATGCAATGTAAAAGATAAATGAAATTATGTAATTTGATGATTTAATTCATTACTAATTTTTATATAATACAATTACAATTATCTTTTTCTTTTTAAATTAGCGACGTTTCATATAAGGAACTTGAAGATATGGAGTTCATTAATGAAGTAATAATATAATAATATATTTTGGAAGAAATAATTCATATTTTTAGAATATAAAAGTATACAATGATTGGAAATAAGAAATATGTAAAATTAAAAATTAAACCTTAAACTTTTGAGAAGAAGTGAAGAATGAGATTGGTTCATGAGTTAATACATGCACCAATAAAACTTTCAAGTTAGAGAGACGACCAAGACTTCTAATAAATCAAAAAATAAAATAAAAATAAAAAGAGAAATGAGGTATCCTGTCTATATCAATTTCTCATTATTATGACAAAATTTATTTACATTTATAGCCTAGTGGGAAATATACAATATATATATATATAAAATAAATACTAATACATATATACACACACATTATTATCACAAATACACACTTACACTACATGTATACATACAATACACACACCAATCATATACATTGATAATAAATTATAAAATATGAGAGTATATCAATTTATGTAGACTCATATTTTGTTTATTTGGTTTGTATATCCGTCGTCTTATTAATAATATAAAACTTACAAAAATATGATTAATTTAACTATGGATGCTTTTCAGTGAAAACAAATAAATACAATTCTTGGGTAAAATTTTTTTTTTTTAAATCCTTAAATAATTCTGAAATGTAACATATTACCGAAATTATAGAAATAGTGAATTTTATGTAGATAGAAAAAATAAAATAAATTAAAAACCAAAAAAACAAGTGGTCAAACTTTTATTGGACATAATAGGCAGATGTCGATCTCCAAATTCCAAAAATCTCGCAAGAGCTTTCAGCACATGGACATGTCTCTCTTAGGGTTTGACCGTTGACTTTAAATTAATTATTTCCTGCTTTTGGTAAAAGGATAAATAATGAAAAATACAGAAGAGATAATGGGCTTCAAGCTATGGGCCTTTTATCATTCCCGAACCCGCCAAGTCACCTAGAGGCTTCCCTTGCCTTAGTCATTTCGCGAGCTACTTCTCCTGTAAACTCAAATACAAACATAGAAAACCGTTACATTTCTTGCATTCTCATGGAACCATAGATTAAGGAAGCAGTAGCAAATCCAGTTTGGTTAAATTTCACTTGATTTAGTTTCTATTCCTACGCCATTTATCAACCCAAAGAAACTCCTCATTATTCCTATGCTCATCAATGGAGTTAACGACTCTAAAAATCTCAACTTCCCCAAAAAAGAGCTTCCTTTTAACGATTTTAGTACTGGATTTGAAACTCCTTCTCTTAAAGGAGGTGGTTTTATCCTTAGAATTCAAATTTTTGAAATTCTCAACCACTATCTCCTCAAATTGATTCTGACCCAGCAAATGCCTTCAAGTTCCGAACACCGACCAAAGATGAAATTAGGTTTTTTTTCCGGCGAATTCAACGGAGTATTACTCTCAAATCTCCTCTTTGCACACCATTGCAAAAGGGGTTTGTTCAAAAGAATCACAGTAAGAAATTACTGTACCCATTTATCTTGCAAGGTTACAAAATTAGGGTTCATCTCTGTTAATCATTACAGATAAGAGAAACCTCATGTGAACATAGTTTTTTGTATTGGTCAAGACCAAGGAATAAACTAAAGTCTCTAGTCTTTGTCTACTGCAAAACGTTGACCTGTTCATTGGCATATATACAAGTTGTTTAAAGAAACTAAAAATTTCAAATTGATTAGTCTCTAGTTGTTAGATTCTGATTTATACGTTGTGAGCACAACAAAACAATATCCACCAAAGAGTTGACATTGTCTTAGAAGTTGACTTGGGAAAAAAACAAACCTCTTGTGCTCTTTCTTTGTTTTTGGCTATGGTGTTTCTCAGAAATGGATAAACCAGTTCAATTCTAGGACATGATGGATGCTTAAACAACAGAGATGATAGCAGCCATGGCAAGAATGAGTCTTCTTTTAATCTTCCTTTGTTGTATAGTTCTCATCAATCTTGCTTTTGCTCAAGAACAAACAGGTTTGGTCAAACAAAGATTATGTTCTTATTACATGATCCCTCTTTTGAAGCTAAAAGTGTATTTTTTTTAATATCTGAATCAGGTTTTCTTAGCATAGATTGTGGTTTACAGCCCGAAATCTCGAGCTACACAGAGCCTTTAACGGGGATAAAGTATGAATCGGATTCGAATTATACAGACAGAGGAACAAACGGGTTTCTGGCACCTGAGAATAGACAAAATCTGGTGCAAAGTATGTGGTCTGTTAGAAGTTTTCCAGAGGGAGTTAGAAACTGTTATACACTTGCAGTTAATAGCAGCTCTAAGTATTTGGTCAGGGCAACATTTATGTATGGGAACTATGATTCAAGAAACGAGATACCGGAATTTGATCTGTATTTGGGTCCAAACAAGTGGGATACTGTTAAATTGGGAACTCTTTTACAAATTGAGTCCAAGGAAATCATACATTTTGTGTTGACAGAGACGTTACAAGTGTGTTTAGTGAATACAGGAAGAGGGACACCTTTTATATCAGAATTGGAACTTAGGAAATTGCCGAATTCGTCCTATGAAACTCAATCTGGATCACTCCAGCTCTTTCAACGCTTGGATTTTGGATCATCAACGAATCAAACAGTCAGGTAATCACAAAAACTTTGAAATAAAGTGCAGTTCTGCAATATGTTGCTGATTTTGACATTGTTTTGATCAGGTATCCAGATGATGTTTTCGATCGTATATGGCTTCCGTCTATACCAGAAGGATCACAGCAGTTTAGTGACTTATCAGCTACTCTGGCGCGCGACACCACTGGTAGTTACCGTCCTCCAGGGATTATCATGAGAACTGCCATTATTCCAGCTAGTGATGGTGGTTCTCTAGAGAATGCTTCTCTTGATTTTAGCTGGACTGCAGATAGTTCTTCTCTTGAGTTTTATGTTTACATGTACTTTGCGGAACTTCAACAACCAAATTCTGAAAGTAGAAGAGAATTCATGATTTTGTTGAACGGTGAAGGTTTCTTTGGACCGCTCAGTCTTGATTATTTGAGAACCACAGTCTTGTTATCTAGAACACCTTTGAGAGGACAAAAGTTCGAGTTTTCGTTTCGTCAGACTCGGAATTCAACTCTACCACCCCTTATCAATGCTATAGAGATTTACTTTGCAAACAAACTTACACAGTCTTCGATGGATCAAAGCGACTGTAAGCCCCCTCTCATTCTTCTGCTGACATTTTAAGCTCCTGCAATTTCTTACTGTTTTGCCTTTGTGAACATTCTAGTTTCTGCTATGAGGAGTATCAAATCTGCTTATCAAGTTGAGAAAAACTGGCAAGGCGATGCGTGTGTACCTCAAGCTTTCACATGGGATGGAGTAACCTGCAGCTCTAATGGCACAGCCATGCCTAGAGTAATATCTCTGTAAGTGTAATACAATAACTCCCTTCTCATAATCAATTGTCTTGGCCTAAGTCTTTAATGGTGTATTACTCGAACAGGAACTTGTCGAATTCTGGATTGACAGGAGAGATAGTGTCTGATTTCACGCGTCTTTCTCAGTTGCAAACCCTGTAAGTTGTTCAATGTTATTCGAATAGTAAACCTCGGTATGATGTGACGATATTTGTATACTAAAAGTTGTGGTTTGCTCTAAATTTTAGGGACTTATCTAATAACAATTTGTCTGGACCAGTACCGTCTTTCTTAGCTGAACTTCAGTTCTTGAAACTCCTGTATGTATTTCTCAACGAGAACTAACAGTAAAGAACTCGTACTTTCTTGTAATAACAGTAAATGACTTTGCTCTATTGTGAACTTTCAGAATTTTGGATAACAATCAGCTTAGTGGTCCTATACCGTCTACACTCACGGAAAGAAACGGGTTGTCTATTAGGTACACGGAACACATTGATTTCTCAATCTATATATATGTTTGGATGATTATTTGATTGCTCATGATCTTTAGTATCTCTGTAGTTTCTCTGGAAATCCCGGTAGTTGTTCTGCAAGTGGATGTGTGGTTCCACAAAATGACTCGGAGATCAAGAAGAAGGCGAAACTTCCGAGCTTTGTAATTCCATTAATTGCAGCAGCTGCAGGGCTCTTTCTCATTATTGTCATATCTGTAGCTTTACTGCTTATCTTCATGAGAAAGAAGAAACAAGGTATGGTCTAAACTCTGAACTGTTCTATGCTTAGTTAAGTACTTTTTGAGTTCTAATGTTGTTGTTTTGCTACAGGTCAAACAATTCAGAGGACAATAACTGAATCAAGTGGACCGTCGTTACGAAGAAGAGATACAGGTTCTGCACGTCCAACATCGCTGCAGCGAAGAGAGACTGCTATTGCATCGCAACCATCTTTACAAAGGATAGAGAGTGGAATGACAGATTATGGAGTTAATGAAACAGCCATTGATGGGTTTGATTTAGAACCTGCAAATAAGAAATTTACATATGCTGAGATTGTGAGTATAACTAATGGATTTGATAAAGATCAAGGAAAGGTAGGGTTTGGAAGAAACTATCTTGGTAACTTAGATGGAAAAGAAGTAACTGTTAAATTAGTTTCTTCTTCACTTTCATCTCAAGGCTATAAACAACTTAGAGCAGAGGTAAGATTTAAAATCTATTTGGTCTCTTTTTCTCTCTAGATTCTTGATTAATGAATGGAGACTTAGAAAGAGTTATGTGAAATGCTAAGTGTAGGTGAAACACCTTTTCAGAATTCATCACAAAAACCTTATAACCATGCTTGGTTACTGTAATGAAGGCGATAAAATGGCGGTTATTTATGAATACATGGCTAATGGAAACTTGAAACAACATATCTCAGGTCTGAATTTGTTCTTTCTCTGTGCTATAAACACTCAAAAGACCCTTCATGATCTGATCTTTTACCGTTTGATCTTGCGCAGAGAACAGTACTACTGTCTTTAGCTGGGAAGATAGAATTGGGATTGCAGTTGATGTTGCGCAAGGTAAGTGTTTGAAATCCATTTGTAGATTTTGTCTGAATCTGGACTAACAAGTGGAATTAATTCAATGGTTACAGGACTTGAGTATTTGCATAATGCCTGCACGCCACCGATCATTCACAGGAATGTTAAATGCACTAATGTGTTCTTGGATGAAAAATTCAATGCTAAGCTAGGAGGGTTTGGTCTTTCTAGAGCTTTTGATGCAGCAGAAGGAAGTCATTTGAATACAGTCATTGCTGGAACTCCTGGTTATGTTGATCCTGAGTAAGCCCAAAACCTCGAAAAATCGAAAAATAAAGAAAGTCTCCTCCTTTTTCCGGTAAAAAGATTTGGTTTTTTTTCATTGTAGGTATTACACATCAAACATGTTAACAGAGAAGAGCGATGTTTACAGTTTTGGGGTAGTTTTGTTAGAGATCATTACTGCGAAACCCGCGATTATAAAGACTGGAGAAAGGATGCATATATGTCAATGGGCTGAATCTTTATTCTCAAGAGAAAGTATTGTAGAGATTCTTGATCCTAATCTTTGTGAGGATTATGATGTAAACTCTGCTTTCAAGACTGTTGAAATCGCCATGGCTTGTGTTCGTCAAAACTCAGGGGAAAGACCTAAAATGAGTCAAGTAGTGATTGCTCTTAAAGAGAGTTTAAGTGTAGAAATTGAAAGGAAAAAGCATTTGCCGGTTTTATCAACAGATTCAGTTGAAGATCTTGCTCTTGGTTTTGGTTCAAATCCACCTCCTCGTTTGAGATGAACAAAATTGGGTTTTTTTTTTTTTTGTAATGTTTGATTGATCTCTGTAAAATTTGTTGTCTCTGATTGGTTTTTTTGTGAGTTGATGATAAATAACAAATAAAATGTGTTCATACGACTGGCTTTACATAGATTTGGGATCTTATTAGGGTTTTGTGAGGTTAGGTCACGAATCCTCAAAGGCTTTTACTTGTGCCCTAAGGAATCATTCTCTCTGAAACCCTAATTCTTTCACTTAATTCGATCCTCTCGAATTCAAATCCGATCCTGATTTTTGCGTTCTGGGCTTCTCCGATTGTATCCATTTGATGTTTGTTGGCTTTGATCTCTTGGTTCATATCAAACATGGCGTAATCATTTCAGCTTTCCATCGAATAAGACACAAATCTTAAGAACCCAAAACAGAGTAAATCAGGTTTATAAAAAAAAAAATCAAATTTTGGGGTTTAGGGTTTGTAAACGAGTTCTTGAAGCAAAAAAACATCTTTCAGAATCAAAATTATCTGAAATTTCTTCTTGAAGATTCAGATTACAGTAACTTTAGTCTTCTAATTCTCAGGAAAAACCCCAAATTATCCGTTCTATTCAACATAATCTCTGTTTATACTCTAAATCTAACCCAGAAAAAACCCTTCAAGATCTGTCAAAATCCAAAAATCTTGGGAGAAAATTGCAACAATGGCTCCAAAGCACTTGGAGCAAACTTTCTAGCAAACAAAAAACAAACTTTGGAAACTTCATCATTGTATTCACATTCCGTAGATTTAGAAATCTCTCTAAGAAACGTTTCCATTACATCATCTTTACCAAAAGTAGCTGGATGAGCTCCTCCTCGTGACCAATCAGTCCATGTTAATGTCCGATTAGCCAACATATCTTGATGTTTTATAGACAACATTGTTGGGAAGTAATGTTCATCTACAAAACATGGAGGAGTACAAAACTCTTTGAATTTAGGATGATATATAACATCTTGAACAATCTCAATTCCAAGTTTTCTATTGATTTCAAACCATTGAGACCCTTTTCGCCATTGGTTAAGTTTAATCTCAGGTTCTAATCCTTCATTGTATCTTCCTCTTCCATAAGGTCCTTCTTCATCAATAGAATCCATGAAACTATATCTAGATTCAGATATATACCTGTAAATAAAGCCGAAACCGCGTAATGGAATGCAAGATTCAGATAACAGAATAAACCATTCATTAGAGATATCTAGTAATGCATTTGCTAGTAATCTTCTTTCTGCTTCACACATACTCATCTCTCCCCATGTCACATCCTTTAAGCAAAGAACATAAGGTTAAGAACAGTACAAAAATGGTGAAATGGGTCATTAAGTTTTTTCTGAAAGTACCTGACTTGGGATCTGTCTTCTGTAAAAGACAGATGATTTTGTGAAATCTGATTTGTAATTTGGTAAAGTATGAATATAGATTGAGTAAAGGCTTTTCTTTTGGCCTTTGAAGAATCTTTCCCAGAGAGGTGAAAATGGTAAAGGTCCTTTGGTAAGAAACATGAAGGCTAATTTGGGAATTCTCTTGAAGGGATAGCTTCTTCTTCTTGGCTCCATTGAAGCTCTCCAAAGCAATTCACTGTCATTCATGGTGTGCCAAGCACTTAAAGGAGGTTTAATGAAGTTCTCTAAACTAGGGTTTGATGCAGCATCATATACAGAGATCAAAGTGGTTGGAGCAATAGGAGTCAGATGTTGAATTCTCAAGAACTTGATCATATGCATACTTACAAATGAGATTCCCAGAGCCAAAACAAAGAAAAACAACAGAATCTGGAGAGTTCTCATTGATAAAAGAGCCCTATATTGATTTGTAGATCTGAAATTAGGGCTTGATGTAGCATTCTCTTTAACCCTTTCCTCCATTTCCATAATCTTGAAACTGAGATATCGTCAAAACGATAACACACAGAAAACTTTCTAGAAAGTCACCGTTTTGTTAATACAAGAACAGTAGTTTTGTGATATTACTGAAACACTTATGCATTCTTCCATAAACAAATCCCAATCTGATTGAAGAAAACCTAGAAAAGTCAAACGTAGGATGAAATCCAATCAAAGTTCCTGCAGTTTCGGAAGAGAATTCAGACAAAAAAACGGAGTTTGGTAACAATAAGTGATCAAAAACAGAGATCTGATTTAAGAAAATATTGAATCTTTAATCTTACAAGGTACCTGCATCAGATCTCTGTCTCACTTGTGTTCTTAATTGATCTTAATGTCTGTCTGGTCTGATGATTTTCATTTGTGGAACCTGTCTGGTCTAAATTAGCTATTACATTGCACAATTTATTAAGATATTTACATAAATGTAAATGAAGTAATTACTTACATTTTAATACTTATAACCGAAGATATTTATTTCAATCACAATAAAAATTCTCTAAATTCTAACACCACAGTAGCCAGAAATCAGCAAAAGTCATTAGATTCGTTATCTCTGAGTAAAAAAAGATAGAACTTTTTATTGATCTTTACATGGTTCTTTGTAAATACCATCAAGCCATGTAAAAGATAAGATGAAGAATATAAGCCAATATGGTTTAGATGGAAGACAGAAGATAAATGCAGACAAATCAGAGTTCATCTCTGTAACTTTTACTCAAATTTGAGTCATGAGATGATTCAAGAAGATATCTAGTAGCCAATGATGCATGAAGTGCAGCACCATAAGGTAATAATTCTTCATTAACCTGAAAAAATGGTGAATGAGGATTCGCCATTGGTGGATCATCTTTGTTTTGCATTCCAACGAAGCTAAAATGTCCAGGAACTGTTTCTTGGTAAAAAGAGAAATCTTCAGATCCCATTAATGGCTGCATTTCAACATAATTCTCTGTACCTAACATATCTCCTGATATGTTCTTGAAGAATTGATGCAAGTTTTTGTCATTTACAGTTGGTGGAAAAAAGGGTTTTTGATCTTCAAGAAAATCTACTGTTGCGTTACACATATGAACACTCGCTTGCCTTATGATAACCTGAAAAACTCGCCACGAGTTACGAATTTGGAGTTTAAAGTTCGGTCCGAAACTACAATATTATCAGTTAGGTGTTAGTTAAACAGAAGATACTAACCTCTTCTATCCGTTTCTTGAGTTGTCTGAAACTTTTCGTTGAAAATGCTCGGAATGTTCCACCGATAGTTACATAGTCTGGAATCACATTAAACGCGCCGCCTCCTTCGAATTTGGCTACTGTAACCACCTGCAAATACAAGAAATCAATCCAGAGATTGTACTAAAAGGCTAGAGATTGGAAGTAGCTTATACCTGAGAGTCTAAGGGGTCAGCTTCGCGAGAAACGAGGTGTTGTAAGCTGACAATAACATTTGAAGCTGCTAAGATTGGATCTATGGAGTATTGAGGAAGAGCAGCATGACCTCCTTTACCACTTATCTTAGCTTCAAAGAAGCCACTACCAGCTAACAATGGACCTTCTCTTGAACAAACTTGACCTAATCCCATTTGATTTGAAACATGTAATCCAAAGATTGCACTAACATTCTCCAATACTCCAGCTTCGACGATTTTCTTCGCACCTCCTCCTCCTTCCTCAGCTGGTTGAAACACTAAAACAACTGTTCCCTGATGAAAAATTTCCAAGAAATTGTACAGAATTCAGACATCAAGATCCTTCCAACACACAAAACTGTTTCAGACCCCTAAGTCCCTAACCTTGAGCTCTTTTTCGTGTTCTTTGAGCAATTTTGCAGCGCCGAGGAGCATTGTAGTGTGAGCATCATGACCACAAGCGTGCATCTTCCCTGGAACCTTACTTTTGTGTTTCCATTCCACCATTTCCTACACAATCCAACATATATCAGAATCCACTAAGTAATTGCAAATCATATATGAATCAGATCTCTTAAACCTCATCTACATTAGGACAATGAGTACTAAAGAATCATGAACAGCTTCAAATCCAGATGATCAAGCTCATAAATGAAGAAACAAGACATTGATAGATCCAGAAACAAGTTAAGATTAAATTAAAAACACTAAAAGCAATTGTTATACATGAGAATGTGAAAATTGAAATCAAATTCTCAGAGATTTAAGAAATTGAATCAGAAAAAAACCCTAATTTTTACCTGCATAGCTAAAGCATCCATGTCTGCTCTTAAAGCAACAAAAGGGGCTTCACCAGTTCCTATATACCCAACAACACCAGTTACAGCAACTGGGTACTTATAAGAAACACCCATTTTCTCAAGCTCTGTCCTTACAAGCTTTGATGTTTCTACTTCCTCGTAACCTAACTCTGGATTCTCGTGGATTTTTCTCCTGATCTCAACCATCCAATTAAAAACTTCATCTCTTTTCGCTAAATCAAGAAATTTTGAAGGGATTTGAGAAAATGAACATGAAATCGTGCACGAATTGAGCAAGTAAATGATCAAAATAATGTAAACCCATTTGCAGAAACTCATAGTGATAAAAAAACAGAAGAGAATTTGAGATCGAAGAAAACTCTCTGCGTAACAAAAAAGCAGAGAAAACAGGAAACAAAGAAGAGATATTTAAACCCTCAAAAACTCTAATTAAGCAGAGCCCAAAAACAACACGGGACCTTGAAAAAAAATTTAACTGCGTCTCTAAAATCTCGAAACTTTTTTGTAATTTTCGTCAATCCCAAATCATCAAAACACATTTTTTTCTTATGTTATAAAACCAAAATTGATATTTTTGAAAGAGATTGATGTGATCTTTCTCTTAAACCTACTGAAATGAAATAAACCCAACAAATTAATTCAATTTTGTACTTATGTTTGGTGAAATTTCTGCATTTATGAGATTTTTGTGGGGATTTACAATACAATAAATGAAAAATATTACTAGTAGCTATCAGATTTAGTTGCAAAATTTACTCCAAAAAGTAAACTTTTTTTATTGAAAAAAGTAATAAATTTTAAAAAGTATCAGATAAAGTGATAAACCATAAATGAAAGATCGTATCTTTGACAACGCCTATTCGTAATGTAACTGATTTCAAAATCTTTTTTTGTGATTTGGAAAATCAACGAGAGTATTTTACCATTTTAGGGTTTGGTGACACGTGAAAACAAAAATTAAAATTTTTTTTGTCTGAGAACAAAAATTAAATAAATGATCGAATGGTTCCAATTTATATTGGTATTGAGTTGTTGAGCTGTCCCCATTTGGTGATGATATTATTAACATAAGTACAAACACGTTTTGCACGTGTTTAATGGATTTATTTTATTTATTTATTTATTAATTATAGAAGTAATACTTTAAATCGTATCATACCACGTGATAATAAGTTACCTAAACTATTTTTAATTAAAAAATTTTAATTTTTTTTCTCAATTAAAAATTTTATTTTAAAATAGAGATTATATTATTTTAGATTTTAAATTAGTTTTTGATGAAAAAAATCTTAATTATTAAAATAGTCTTAAAAATTTTAATTTTGATAATTAGTTTGTTAAAATGTTAACCCATTCAGCTTAATAATCTTATTTTTTTAAAATCGAAATTTAAATTTAAAATTTTAATTATGATTAATCAAAATCTATATTATATTTTTAAGATTATTTTCAAATTTAAATGTAATGTTGTGTTTTATAGTTTAACTAGATTGAACCCGTGCGCTAATGCACGGGTAAATATCATTATTAATATTAAAATTAAACATTTAAAATATAATGTTATTTATAGTATTTAAAATATATTAAAAACATGCAAAAATTTTAATTGTGTATTAATGCAAAAATAATAATTGAAAAACTATATTTAATATATAAAATATTTATTTTGATCAAATTTTTATAATTTTTAAATTATATATTTTATTTCATATAAAAAATAGTTTTCGATAAAATTAAATCTATTTGATTAAATTAAGAAAAAGTTATTTTTGAGTTATTGTTTTTTCATATATCAAAACACAATTTATGATCACTATTATTTTTTTTAATACAAAATAATGTTGACAATAAAATATAATTGTTTATGAAAGATTATCATCATAATTATTGACAAACATAAAATAATATATAAGTTTTTTTTTTAACCCTACCAAATTTGTTTACTGAATTCCTATTTCTTCATGCCCAATTATTTGTATGAAAAACACCTAGAAGCTCATAAAAAATTATGTTAGTGTTACCTTTATTATATTCAATATAAGAAATAAGGTGCATACAAAAATATGTGAAAAACTAAGAGAAGTAAGAAAAAGACCTACCGATAATTCTTTAGCGATAAATATATGTTTCCTCACTCCAAGTTATATAAGTGAACTGTGAAGATAACTGAAAATTAAATAAAAAAGGAGAATTTTCTCAATGACCCAAAAAACACTTTTAATTTGGAGACTAGCCCATGTTTTTTAGGGTTTTGCCAAATAACCCATGGTTAAATTAAAGACCAAAAAGTTCACACTATTTACAAATTTGCCATTAATGAAATAATAAAAATTAAATGTAATTAAATACAAAAATACCTTTATACCCTTCTTCTTCCTCAAATTCATTTTCTCCATTAACAACCCTTTTTCTCCATAAACTCTTTTCTTCTTCTTCTTTCTTCTTCTTTCTTCTTTTTTCTTCTTCTCTCTTCTTCTTTCTTCTTCTTTCTTCTTCTCTCTTCTTCTTTCTTCTTCTTTCTTCTTCAACCCTTTTTAGCACGAGTTCATTGAGGTAAGCTTTTTGCTTTTTTCGTTTTTTCGTTTGGGTCGTGTATTAGGGTTTAGATTCATGGGTTTAAGTTCTTTTAAGCTCGTTTAAGTTAGTTT
>KE152388.1:107372-119375 GCA_000411095.1 Aethionema arabicum | reverse complement strand
TGTAATTTTGGTTTAATTAATAATGTTTTTTATTTATTTTTTTTATTTAAATACAGGGGTATTTTTGTCAAACTATATATAATTGGACTTAATTAGAATATTTGAAAAACATGGGTTAAAGTCCAAATTAAAATGGTTTTTTAGGTCATTGAGTATAATTTCCTCAATAAAAAATATGTTAGTGTTGTTGAAAAAGTAAAGCCTAAATAAAATGTTATAAAAACTTGGATGAGATGAAGATATATAAAGAAATTATACAAAATTTTGTTTAGATTTTTAGGAAGATTTAAAGGAATTTTGTTTCGCTTTTATTGATATTTTTTTTTGTTGAAAAGAAAAATTAATTTGTTCCGATTTCTTTTCAAAATTTAAAATATAAAATTTAAATATAAAATTATTTAATATATTTTAATATTGCATAAATTTTTTAAAAAAATTGTTAATAAAATTTTTTTAATAAAATTTAAAATAAATAAAAAATTGTGAGCTCGACATTGACATTTAGAAGAGAAGACTAATTAGACTAGATTTGATTTGACTAAGATTTGACTTCTCTTTTAGTATAATTAGATTAGATTTGATTTTAAAATTCGTGTTGTTAGAGTTAAAGTCAGGTATGTTTGTTTTCAGCCCGAGTTCGAGCAGAGATGCCTGCACAAAGTTCTCTCATGTGTATTCAATTTAATTTTGGAGATTGGTTGGTAGGTTGATGAAATTTCGGGGAATCTCTACGAAGTTATTGAACATATGCATCGATTCTCTCTGTAAATTTCGGAATTTGGAGAAAGCTGAATCGTTAGTTATAGATGGAATTAGATTGGGTGTTCTTCCTGATGTTGTGACTTATAATACTCTGATCAGTGGTTATTGTCGATTTGTTGGGATTAACGAAGCTTACGATGTGATAAATCGGATGAAAGAAGCTGGAATTAGACCTAATGTCGCTACTTATAATTCGTTGATCTCAGGAGCTGGAAAGCAGTTGATGTTGGATCGTGTCCTCCAAGTGTTCGATGAAATGCTTCACTCAGGGATATCTCCAGATATGTGGAGTTACAATACTTTGTTGTCTTGCTACTTTAAGCTCGGGATGCATGAAGAAGCATTTCGAATTCTTCATGAGGATATTCACCTTGCTGGGTTGTCTCCTGGTGTTGATACTTATAATATTCTGCTTGATGCGCTTTGCAAGAGTGGTTATGTTGATAATGCCATTGAGATGTTTAAATATCTAAAGACTCTGTTTAAGCCTGAGCTAATGACTTATAACATTCTCATCAATGGACTTTGTGAATCCAGAAGGTTTAATTCCGCAACAGGGATGATCAAAGAACTCAAGAAATTAGGTTACACTCCAAATGTTGTTACATACACCACAATGCTAAAGCTATATTTCAAAACCAGGAGGATTAAGAAAGGGCTTGAGTTGTTTTTTAAAATGAAGAATGAAGGGTATACGTTTGATGGGTATGCGTATTGTGCAGTTGTTAGTGCTTTGATTAAAACAGGAAGAACAGAAGAGGCGTATGAGTATATGCAAGAGCTGGTGAGAAACGGTACAAGGCAAGATCTTGTTTCATACAACACATTGTTGAATCTTTATTTTAAAGATGGGAACTTAGATGCTGTAGATGGCCTCTTGTGGGAGATAGAGATGAAAGGGTTAAAACCAGATGACTACACACACACAATCATAGTCAATGGTCTGTTAAGGATGGGTCAAACAAGAGGAGCTGTAAAGCAGTTAGCATCTATGGGAGAGATGGGTCTGCAGCCAAGTCTAGTAACTTGTAACTGTTTGATTGATGGGTTGTGTAAAGCAGGTCATGTAGATCGTGCGATGAGGTTATTTGAGTCAATGGAGGTTAGAGATGAGTACACTTACACGTCTGTTGTGCATAATCTCTGCAAAGACGGGCAAGTAATATGTGCTTCGAAACTGCTCTTGTCATGTTATAACAAGGGAATGAAGATTCCGACATCAGCAAGACGAGCAGTGTTGTCTGGTTTACGGACTTCAATGTCTTACCGCGCTGCGAGGGAGACTCATAGCAAAATTAAAGCAGCTATTGAGTGTGATGCACTAATGTATCCTTAGACAGTGAAAGTATCTTGAGAAATTCTTACTTTCCTGATTCATACATGAGCCTAAGGACCCTTTTGGCTCAAGAACAAGTCTGCATCTTCGAGGAAGAATATATATATATATACATCCTTTTACAGTTGCAACATGCATTTCTCCAGAATCTAAGGCTATATTTGCTTGCAGACAAATGTTCTTACAGAAGCAATAAATTTTGGTGAACAGTCCAGCCGACACAAGCCAGTTAAAGAGTTTTTTCAACACAATAGAACCTTGTAAGTGTTAAGTTACAGTTTCTGAGAATTTTCTGAAATTCAATGATGAATAGAGAACAAGAAATAAAGAGTTTATTCCTCATGACTTTTGACATGAACTTGAGAGTAAAAAACAAGCAATTTTGAATGATCTGAAGCAAGAAATTCTCTAAAACAAACAAATTTAGTAACAACTAGCAGCAATCTCATCTCTCTCCTCAACTAATCTGAGTTTTTTTTTCCTTCAATTTTACACCTTAACCTCTAAAGGCTACTGGTATATATACACTCTCACCTAATCTGAGTTACAGTGTTTGCACCCTACCAAACCCACCTGGCTCACCTAAAAGCAAGGCTAAGCTTCAAACCCAGACAATTAAAAGGGCTAAACCAATGGGTGAAATGTAAAACTAACCAAAGTCTCTCCCTTTCTATCTCATGTATTGCCTGCAGATGGTAATGCTCTATGCACTTGTCTTGCTGAGCCTTTAAGCACTTCGTTTATTCTACTGAAGACTACTTTCAAAGGTATACAAGCTACCACTGTTTCCTTTGCATTTTCTGTTGTTTGCTTCTTGTTTCGCTCGTTCAGCTTCTGACTTGTTAGTGCAGAGAGCCGCCTTGTCTTTTTGGATAACGAGGATGATTTCTTTGACTTTGTTGACTTGCCTCCTGTAGCAGTATGTGACTTCTTTATCTTAGCATTCTTTTTAGACAATGATTTCAGTTTCTTGACTACTTTGGATGTTATGGAAACAGCAGGAACACCAAAGTGACTGCAGTAATCTTCTTCCAAGACTTCAACAGTTAAAGGATGACCAACAATGGCTTTACCATTGAACTTACTCATATGTGAAACCAGAGGAACATTCCGCGGCTTATCATTGCCTTTTACAATCTTCACTTCATACAACGCAGACTTTTTCCCTGAATTTCGCTTTTCGTTACGTGTCTTGGAACTTAATCGATCTTGTGGCTTTGATGGAGAAGAATGAGGTAAAGAATTGTTAGTTTCTGCACCATACACGTTTCTGCTAGCTTCTTGTTTTTTACTCATTTGCCTTGAGTTTCTCTTTCCTTTTAGCTGCCATTTAGAAGTTGTCTTCTCAATCTCGTTCAGATTACAATCAGCTTGTGTAGCGAGTGAAGTTATACAAGGAGTTCCATTGATTCCCTCGGTTTTAACCAATTCTTTATGACTACTTCGGCCACGCCGCCTCGCTAAACCAGAAACATGAGCTTTCTTGGATGAGGAAGTTGTGCACGGATCTGAACAACCTGGAATAGAAATTAGAAATCAGCATAAGTGGCAGTTCTCACAAACCAAAACAGAGGCAGCAAATGTTCTAAGCCAGAAAAGGAAACCATTAGATCTCGGTGATCAAGCTTTGAATCCTAACAGGTTCTTGCAACTAGAACAACCGAAAAAACTGAAATCATAGATTCTAAGGGGTTTTAGACATTAATACCTGCAGAGTGTTTTCCTTCTCCAGTTACTAGAACATCTAGTAAACGATCAGAAGGGTCATTCTCCACTGAAACTGATACACTGGAGATTTCGCTGTCTTTCGCTTTGTTGTTGGAGGCCCCAATAACATTTTCAGAACCGTTTAACGAGGCAGCGTTCTCGCATGAAACACCGGTGCTGTCTGAGTTATTGTTGATTACAACAGATACACTTTTCATGGACTCAACTGACTCCATTCCTGATATTTTGCTGTCTTGAAGCTCTGGAAGTGGCGAACAATCAGAAGAGGCAACAGGAACAGGTACCATAGCTGTACTCTCTAACACCTTTGTCAACTGTCGCCGTCTATTTCTCCGTTTAGAGTTATCATTAGCATTTACGCCTTGTGATCTTTTTCTTGTTAGCGATGCGGAGTGTTCCTTATTCCCATTGGCAAGAACTCCATTTGAGATAGAATTGTTGTGATCTTCATCACATATCAAACCATTTTCTTGCCTAAGTTCAAGAATTGCTCCATCCTGTTCTTTTACTTTTGATTCCATACACATTGCAATATCTTCAAGCCCTCTCATTCGCTTGATTCCTTCAGTTCCTTCATCTTCTGAGTCATTTGGTGTTCTTCTTCTCTTTCCAGAGGTAGGCTGCACCTTACAAGCTTCAACAGTACTTATTTCTTGGGAAGACATGCTGGATTGCAATAGCTCAGGAGCTAAATACAGTTTATCTTTAGCCTCTAGTGGTTCACCTGAGTCTTCATTGCCTTTAGATGAGCTAGACAAACTACAATTCTGTACAGGATGCTCGGGATGGTCGTTTTCTAGGTGCGCAGTCTCAAGCTCAAGAGCTTGGAGAATAGCAGCCTCTCGGCGAGTATACTTAACAGCTTTCTTATTAGAGTTTGCTGCAATAGCCTTTGCCTTCTCAATGCAAGCTTCATACTCTCCGCAACGAAATGGCTTCACTCCCTTGGGCTTTTCAAGATCATACCAATCCCTGGATTGATAGAACAATACTTTAATCCAACTAAGAAAGTAAACTACTTAAGACAATGAATTTCAAATGCCGGGAACCTACAAGAACTATGAGAGATGAAGGAGAAGCAACATCAAACCCAGGCTAACACAGTTTAAAACTCTACTTCTGGTGTTTAGAACTCAAGAAATCTAGCTCAAATATGTTCTTGAAGAGGTATAAAGGAGAATCACTAGTTCTAAAGGCACAATGTTTCAAGATGTAGTATCAAGAACTACAGAAGCAAAAGAGATTTCATCATTTAGACAAAACCAAGGACAAGTTAAAGACTGAAAAAGTGGAACAGAGAAAAGAGTACTCACACACTAACATCATCACGGCCTAGAAGCTTTATTGGCGTTCCAGCTTTTGGAGATACCAAAGAGCTCTCAGGTAACTCATCAAGAACCATAGTCTGGCCTGGCCACCAAGAACCGTTACGGCGGCGGACCCAAACCAACCCTCCTACCAACGCATTCAGCGCCTTTAAACTTCCCTCATCATTAGTCTCCATCAAACAAACACTTACAACCCCCAAAACTTCTTACTCCTCCAAATGACAACAGGAGAAACAAAAAGAAGCGAAACCCAGAAACGAAGCGCCAAGAAACCCTCAAACTGACCTAAAAGTCAAAACTTTACAACTTGAAAATCTCCTTGAAGTTATCTTCTTTCATAAACAGCGGCAAGCGGTAAATGAATCCCAACCGAAAAAACTCACTGGAAAACCTTAAAGACCCAACATGCAACCAAAAGAGCACAAGGTAAAGCCCGTTGAACAATGCAAAGCTGGTGGTAAAGGGTTTTCTTCATGAGAAGAAAGAGAGAGAGATCTGGGAAGAAACCGGTACGGTACCGGATAGCTTTTGGTCTACTCTGCGGCGTTTCTTCTCTAAGTGCGAGTCTCTAAAACTAATAGCAATAAAACGGCATTTTCTTGGAGTTTGAGAAGGGTTTTTGCTCCGGCGGTTTGGAGAAGAAACACAGTGAAAAGAAGAGAGGCCACGGAGAGGAGAGAGAGAGAAAAGGGTTGGTTTTTTTGTTTTTGTTGGCTGATATTCTGTTTTGTAAGAGAGAGAAGAGGAGGTAAAACACATCCAAGGTAAGCCAGACTCTAGCTACAGACAAAAAACGACAACGTTTTACACCTCTGGCCTCTACTTTAGGTCATCTTTTCCTGGATATTCAGACACATCTCAAGCTTCAACAAAAATGTCAAAATTTGGTCATTATGACGGTGTGTTCGTTCAAAACCCGGTGTGTAAATAAAGGAAAGGGACAGAGCATAATTCATCAGTATTTTTCTTTTTCTCTTGGTGATGTTAACAATTTGAATGTACACAAAATGTGAGGTCTTTGGACAATGGTTTTAACTGTACCAATCCAAGAACAAGATGGAGAAAGTAAGAACGAAAAGAAAGAGCACAAGAAAAGTTCTGCTGCTGCTGTTTCTTTGAATTGCTTGAGAAAGCTCTTTGTTTCCAAGCTCCACGTTCTTCGTTGCCTCAACTGCCTGCATTGTTTTGGGTTAACGTTAGCGTCAAGCAGAGTGAGAAAACAGCCATTAGGTACACACACAAAGATATAAGAACCATATCAGTTTGTATAAGTCCGATTCAGGGATAAGCAGTACTTCTACAGAGTAGGCAAACCCCAAAACCTACTAGGCTAACACCTTAGAACAGCTGACAACAGTGTCAGTTTGAATTTCACATGGTTTGGTCTTCAATTTCAATCATTAAACTGAGGATACAAAAGCACAATGTTCCTTTCTCGTTTCTACCAGACTATAGTTGAATGCCACAACAAGAAGTACTGAATCTAGTAGCAACCGAAATTAAACTTTAGCTAGTTGCGAGAGGCATTCTCTGAAATGAGCACTGACTTAAGAGAAGTTATAAAGTCCAAACCTGGTCATATAGAAGCTCTATCTGTTGAGCTTGTTGCAGAACATGTGTTGCCATCAAGTGGTTCAATGCAGACATCTCCACCATCCTGGTTTCTGTCTGCCTAGCACCATCTAAAAGACTACTTAGCTCTACCTGCAAAATTAGATATCCAAGATTTAGCAGAAGTACAAAATCCATGCAACATTTGAAGAACACATAGATCTTGTTACCTGAAGGGCTTGTGTTTCGTCGTCCAGAAGTTGTTGTTGTACTCTAAGAGGCTGGGATTGAAGTACATCTGATTGTATAGACTCCGGGTTTTCCAAAGATGTGTTAATTGGACTAACTTCCTTTATGATCTTCTTGGGTTTTCTTCTTGGCATAGCTCGGTTAATAATATCTTGGAAACGGGTAGCTCTGAGCTGGTCAAATTGTGCAGTGACTGAATGAAGTTTCTCACTCAGAATCAAAACCTGCAAACAGAAAACCACCATTACATCTACTTATCTAGATACTTTGAAACGAAAATAGAAACCAAAGTTCGGTTACTACATTGGTTTTTTATCATACCACTCCATGTTTATGTGCTACTGTATCAGCATTGAAGTTATCCCCTGGTAGGCCAAGCCATCCTTTGGAGTTTGCTTCTTCATTTTTTATGCTGTTTTTCAAAATATCAATTTGTTCTTTGCAAGCTTTAATAAAAGCAGTAATCTGAAAAGAAAAAATGATTTCACAATATTACAACAGAGTAGTAGACATAATTCTCCTTCCAAGCAACAGAAGATGGAGGACTTTATGATCCAAGTTCCTCTAGTCTACCTAAGATTTAGTACAATATCATTTTCTTGAGCTTTATCAAAGTTAAGTTGCTACTTTTCTTATGGATCCATCATTCCATATGTTGAATTCTAAAGCATAGATTGATCGCAACAACTTCACAAAATCATAGATTACTTACTTCTTGTTCAATGCTATCCTTTTCCTGCTCGGTAGTTCGGTGCAGATCAACGTAATCCTTTCGATGCTTCCACATAAATTGATCTAACTCCTTGATGCTTTCCAGCTACATTAACCATAGCAGCAGCAAACGACATATAATTCAATAATGCAACTTGAAAATCGAATCAAATGGAACAATATCTTTCAGAAAATGAAAAACTCAAAATGCTGAATCATGATTACCGTTTTCAAAGCAGCTCTCATGAAAGGGGACCTCTCCTTTGGCTTATGTATAATAAAAGACGCCATTGTTGCCGCAACTTTAGACTGCAGCACAGGAAAAAACGAAGCAAACGAATGTCAACGAAGCAACAACCCTAAACCCTGAAAATCTTAGGTTATGATGATCAAAAATCCGCAATTCCTCTAAATTACATGACATATAACCTCGATCCAATAAATTAAGATGGGAGGAGCTCAAACCTCATCATAACCAATGAAAACGGCGGTTTTCCGTACAGAATCCTTGAAATCCTCCGTTCGATCTCTGAATCTCGACATCTTGTACAAATTCAGACCCGATCACTTCTTCTTCTAAACCCAGTTTTTATCTACCAACCAATTAGGAGCATTACAACCGCAATTTCTCAAATTTCTGAGAGGGTTTTTGCTCCGGCGGTTTTTGGAGAAGAAACACAGCCGAAATGAAGAAAAGGGTCACAAATAGGACCGGAGATGAAGGAGGAGAGGAGAGAGAAAGATCTCGTTTTTTTAGATTCACTTTGATGAAAAAAAACACATCAAATACGGCACAGAAATAAACGACACCGTTTTAGAACTTTTTCTTGTCTTCTCTCCTTTAGGTCATCTCTTATTTCATCGCTCTGGCCACGAAGCGACAGTGAGTTCAAGAATCAAACATCTCAAAGCTTCCTCAAAGTCCCAAATTTCGTCATCATGACGGGTGAGTTCAACCAAATCCCTTCTCCAGTTTCTTAGTTTTTTGATTAACATCGATCTTACCCCTTAGATTGTAGTTAGAATCATCGGAGAAATGAGTCTTATGTACATGTGAATCCAGGGATATTGATATTGCTATCATCTAAGCAGTTGCTCGGCAATTAGATGCCGATTGATCTCAAATTCTGATAATTGATTTGGGAATTTATGGTGCCCTTTTGTTCTCTGTCTCTTGTAGACTATAAGCAGGAACAGGATATGGAAATTGAAGCTCTTGAAGCTATACTTATGGACGAATTTAAAGGTTTCCTTTGAGTTCTCATTATCTTTACTTTCCTTGTTACTTCAATCATTGAGCTGATTTGAACATTGAATTCTTTACTATGTGACAGAAATCCATTCTAGTGAAAGTGGGCTAAATACTTCAAATAGATGCTTTCAGATAACAGTGACTCCTCAGGTAGAGAAGATCATTCATCTCTTTCTTCCATCACTTGTTACTGCAGCTTTTTCCAGTACATCTTAAAAGCAAAGCATTTGTTTATTGGATTTCCTTGAATGTTTTATGCTATCTGTGTTATATATGAAGTTAAGTATCTTCTAATTTAGTGATTTGCTATTCGCCTGATCGCCTGTTTCTTCTCTTGTCTTAATAGGATGACGATATGGAGGAGGTAGCAATCCCACCAGGTTACTGTTCTCTAAGAGACTCATAGTTGTATCGTATGCATCTCCTGTACTCTCTTTTTCTTAGAGTTTTCAATTTGTATTGCAGTCCAGCTAGCTTTGGTTTTCTCACACACAGAAAATTACCCTGACGAGGTTCCGCTTTTGGACGTGAAAAGGTATTTCTAGATTGAACCATTAAATCAAAGCTAATACAGCAATGTAAAGAGACTCATGTGGTTAGAGCTTTTCTCCAGTATCCGAGGAATCCATCTTAGTGACCTCAGCACCTTAAAAGAGAAGCTTGAACAAGAGGTAACATCTACACACAACTTTATGGCTACTTAGAATTTTTCAGTTGAGGTTTTCTGATGAGTAGTTTAGTTATTCTCTCGAACTAAAACTTCAGTACATGGCTTAATACAAAGCTTACTTCTGACAGGCAGCTGAAAATCTTGGTATGGCCATGATCTATACGCTACTCTCATCAGCGAAAGACTGGCTGTCTGAACACTACGGGCAAGATGATGCGGCTGACATTGCTGAGGAGGAAGCTGCGAAAGAAGATGAGGTATTGTTATTTGCTTACTAGTTTGGATGTATAAGCTACAAGAAGATGGCAGTTTGGCAGTTTTAATGATTTGTGCTTCTCTTTTGTTCATGACCTTATCCTTTCTTCTGATTTGATCACTTCCTATCTAAATTTCTGCACAGGTAATTGTCCCTCATGGAGAACCTGTAACACTGGAGACATTTGTGGCATGGAGAGAGAGATATGAGGCAGAGCTTGCACTTGAGCGAGCCAAGTGAGTTACTTTCCTGCATATTATTGTTCATTTGCTATCATACACTGATGGATGGCCATTGTTCGCCGCCCGAGTTGCTTTTTTAATCTGTGGCCGTATATAAACTTCCAGGTTGATGCCTGAATCTGCTCTTACGGCACCTAAGGAGAAGAAACTTACTGGAAGACAATGGTTTGAAAGTGGCAGAGCAGTATGTGTCATTCTCATTTACTAAAAACTGCAAAGACATAATCAGATTCTTGTTTAAATGTCTTTTGTCTAAACAAATTATTGTGTCTTTTTCCAGAGAGGAACAGGAGCTGCTGCTGATCAAGAATCTGAGGAAGAAGATGATGAAGACATTGACTTCGAAGACGAAGATTTCGAAGGTGAAATAGTCTTTCTGCTTGGTTTATCAAATAAAGTAAGCTATGCATCTCAAAAAACCATTTTTATATATACTTGAAACAGATGACGAAGAAGACATGCTTGAGCATTATCTGGCTGAGAAATCTGATTCTACCATTCCTGCATCAAGAAGTTGAAACAAGAAAGCTTTATACAACGATCTTGAAGCTCTTTTCTGGATAGAGATCTGGATTCAAGAGAACGGACCACAAAATGCACCAGCAATCAATCTCTGTATCCTTAAGTTTTTCGAGCTTTGATCTGCTCCGAGTATACCTTGAGAATCACTATGTCTTATCTTAGATTACCATCACTAAAATTGAGAAAATTTCACTGATTTTGTAGCTTTTTGTTTAGAATCAGTTTAAAGGATATCTCTGTCTGGAACTTAATCAATGGAAAGCTGTGTTTATTGTTGGGAAATCTTAATGCTATCAGAGTATATATATTTCTAAATCATAACATATGTTTGCATCTAAATATGTTACAGAGAGTCCAATCCAATACGTCTGCAACTTGTTTTTTTCCATGCAGTTTAAAGACTAAATCCAGAACAGGACTCCAAGATGCAGGACACTATGCAGCCGCCATTATAACACCAAATGAAGCTTCTGCATCTGTTCTAAACACAGCCTTGGTCTGTCATGGCTTGAGCTATGTTCAAAAAAGCAGCAATTGTTGCTCCATGTAGAAGTGCCCTGTCATCAAAACAGTCACATACAGAACAGCTTAGATCAATGCATAGTAAAGTGACTGGTCTGGTGGGTTATGAAAAACTAACTCAGNAACACCAAATGAAGCTTCTGCATCTGTTCTAAACACAGCCTTGGTCTGTCATGGCTTGAGCTATGTTCAAAAAAGCAGCAATTGTTGCTCCATGTAGAAGTGCCCTGTCATCAAAACAGTCACATACAGAACAGCTTAGATCAATGCATAGTAAAGTGACTGGTCTGGTGGGTTATGAAAAACTAACTCAGGATTTTCTTTGGGGTAACCAAAATCATTTGCTGCTTTAAGAGCTTTCTCATAAGTCTGCTTTAGAGCTTCCTGTAAATATACAGAGAAATTACCATTTTAATAGAATCAAAAAAATTACAGGGATCATAAATCAAGCCACCATAGTCACAAGAGATGTTACCTGTAATCTAGATTCAAAATCTTCTGCTGACCATTGCATAGCATTAGATTCACGTAGTACTTCAATTTCTCCAGCAGCAACCTTCAACAAAATATGCAATTTAATGGTTTCAGTTCATTTTCTGCATTAGAAACAAATACAGCCCCAGAGCTCTTAGCAAAAAATAGCTTACTCCTCCAGCTCCAGCAGCAATGGCAGGAGCAATCAGAACATTTGCCTTTCTGAAAACATCGACTGCTTCAGCTGTACACGGCATGTTAGAACCTGCAGAAAAGCAAAACCATCCTGTTTTAGAACAAGGGAGCAAATAATAGCACAAAAGAGAGACTAAACAAGAAAATCTGTACCTTCTACTAGTAAGCGACAGCCTGCGTTGACGAGATTTATAGCATCAGCTTG
>KE152388.1:67961-90867 GCA_000411095.1 Aethionema arabicum | reverse complement strand
ATTTGATGTCTTAATTCCATTATAAAGAACCAAACCGCACATAGTGCGGGTAAATTGCTAGTATATATTATATGGTAAATTCCAATTATTTGTTTTTTTTTGTTAAACCACAGTTTTTTGCTGATTTATTTTCATTTATACACAAAAAATATTTATTACTAAACATATCAATTTTTAAAAAAAAATTAAAAAATATGACTTGAGTCAACATTTTAAAATTTTAAATTTAATAATTTCCATGAATACAATAATTTAATCAAATATTTATAATCTACCTAATAAATAAAATTTGATCTGTAGTAATAAAATAATAAATTGAAATATTGTATATATTTTTATAAATCTTATAGTAGACATTTATAGTACAAATAAATGATAAAAAGTCAACAAAAAGGGTTTAATTTCACATTTTTCACACATTTAAAAAGATAAAAAAAAACATACGTTAGGAAAGACAGCTTACCCAAACGCCACGTGGAAAATGGCGGGATTGGGAAAAAATGACGAAAACAACCTTACGTACAATTAAAGTGTAAAATTACGAAACTAACCCTTTCACCAACCCCCAAATCAACCCCCATGTGGTCCTCTGCGTCACCGTTTCTCCGGTTAGTTCCTATATGAATTCCTCCGATCCTCTCTCGTCTTCCTCAGGCCAAAGCCTAAAATTCCCAAATCAAAAACCCTAAAATTAACAGTTTAATTCTTTCAAATCTAAGTTTTAATCAATGGCGCCACAAGAAGAAGTGAAATCCGCCATCGTCGAAGAGCAAAAACAGATCACTACTGACTTCATTTTCCGATCAAAGCTACCAAATATCGAAATCCCAAATCATCTCCCTCTCCATGAATATATCTTCCAAAATATCTCCGATTACGCCTCCAAACCTTGCTTAATCAACGGTCCAACCGGAGAAATCTACACTTATTCCGACGTTCACCTCAATTCCCGACGAATCGCAGCTGGTTTTCACAAACTCGGAATCAACCAATACGACGTCGTAATGATCCTCCTCCCAAATTGCCCTGAATTCGTCCTCTCATTCCTCGCTGCTTCTTTCCTCGGCGCTACATCAACCGCCGCGAATCCTTTTTTCACTCCGGCGGAGATCGCGAAACAAATCAAAGCATCGAATTCAAAACTAATCGTAACCGAATCTCGTTACGCCGATAAAGTAAAAGAAGCTCAAAACGACGGCGTTTTAATCATTTGCACCGACGAAATCTCAACCTCCATCCCCGAAGGCTGTCTCCGTTTCTCCGAGTTGACTCAGGAAACAGAGTCAGAAATCGAAATCCTTAACTCGCTTCAAATCTCCTCAAACGACGTCGTTGCTCTCCCTTACTCCTCCGGCACCACCGGACTCCCAAAAGGAGTTATGTTAACTCACAAAGGACTAATCACAAGCGTAGCTCAACAAGTCGATGGTGAAAACCCTAATTTGTATTTTCACAGTGATGACGTCATCCTCTGTGTTTTACCTATGTTTCATATCTATGCTCTGAATTCGATTATGCTCTGTGGTCTCAGAGTTGGTGCAGCGATTTTGATTATGCCTAAATTTGAAATCAATTTGTTACTTGAGTTGATTCAGAGGTGTAAAGTAACGGTTGCTCCGATTGTTCCACCGATTGTTTTAGCGATTGCGAAATCGCCGGAAACAGAGAAATACGATTTGAGCTCCATTAGAGTGGTGAAATCTGGTGCTGCTCCACTTGGTAAAGAGCTTGAAGATGCCGTTAATGCCAAGTTTCCTAATGCTAAACTTGGACAGGTGCGTCTCATTATTTATTAATTTTAAAAAAAAAATTATACAAAATCTATTAAATGAAGGAAAAAATATTAATTGAAAATATGCAGAATTGTAAGATAATTTTAATTTGGGGGGACTGCAAAATATTGAATTTTATGCAATCTCGAGGTCCAAATGGGAATGATAAAAATCTACAATATGAGGATAATTTAAATTTTATTATAATATTGTATTAAATAATAGAAGGATGAAATAAATAAAAATTGAAATAGTCAAACATGAACGTTAAGTGATTTATGAAATGTTGCAAAAAAAAAAGTGATTTATGAAATAGTCAAACATGGACGTTGAATGGTGGATGAAAGTAATTAAAACCCTAATTAATATATATATTAACGAAATCTTGCAAAGAAAGCAAAAATTTATGTTTTCAAAACGTGATAATATTTGCCCAATTGCAAGAAAGTTATAAGAATATATAAAATAAAAGAATGTAATATAATTATCAATTAAATTAAATTATGGAAGACCAATAGTTATAAGTTATAACATGCGTTATAAATACTTTATATTTTTCATTTTTGATAGAAATTTTTCGGTAGTCTTTCGTTCTTTAAATTTTGTTTTCAAATTTGAAAAAGTATGTTCTATTGTTATTTATTTTTAATTTTTTTCAAAATGAAAAGTAAATAAGAACTTTTAAAATTTGAATAGTTAATATTCAATTTATTTAAATATATATATTAAAAATTGAATAATAGATTATTTGAAAAAAATAAGTACCTATAAAAAAATATTCTTCTTTTTCATAATCAAAGATCTTTTATTTTTAAAAACTAAAAGTAAAAAAAACATTGAAAATGGTCTACGTGATAAATGTAACGAATAAATATGACTTAACGTAACTAAACAACCTAGTTATATTTTAAAAAAGAAATATTAATTAATGATTTTATTGGGGGAAAAAGAACAATCTAATTATATACTATCTCTATTTTTATATTATAAACTTTAATTGCAGAATTTAAATAAAATTTTAGGGGAAAAAAACAAAATTAAATAAAAATAATTAAATTTGAAATTGCGTATGAACAGGGATACGGAATGACAGAGGCGGGACCTGTACTAGCAATGTCGCTAGGGTTTGCAAAAGAGCCATTTCCGGTGAAATCAGGAGCTTGTGGAACAGTAGTGAGAAACGCCGAGATGAAATTAATCGATCCAGAAACCGGAGATTCTCTTCCAAAGAACAAACGCGGCGAGATCTGCATCCGTGGTGACCAAATCATGAAAGGTTACCTGAACAATCCGGCAGCCACCGCGGAAACGATTGATAAAGACGGTTGGCTTCACACCGGAGACATCGGAATCATCGATGACGATGATGAGCTTTTCATCGTCGATCGATTGAAAGAGCTAATTAAGTATAAAGGTTTTCAAGTTGCTCCTGCTGAGCTTGAAGCTCTTCTCATTGCTCATCCTGAAATCACTGATGTTGCTGTTGTCGCGTATGTTGAAAAAACTGTTAAAATCTCTTTCGATTTCTCGATTCTGCTTTTTCTCTGTTTTTTAATTTGGTTTTTATACTTGGAATCTGTAGAATGAAAGAAGAAGCTGCTGGTGAAGTTCCTGTTGCGTTTGTGGTGAAGTCAAAGGATTCGAAGTTAACAGAAGATGAAGTGAAGCAATTTGTATCAAAACAGGTAAAACAAAAAACAAAAAAATTGGGGGCGAAAAAATCTTTTTTGCAAAACAGATCTTAATTTTGTTTTTTAGCGAAAAAAACCATAAACTATCAAGTTGACGAAAAAACTCATGAACTTCGTTTTTTCGGAGAAAAAATCTTTCAATTAAATTGACCGTTAAATTGACATTAGTATCTAATTAAAAAACGATGATTACCATTTAAACACATCGTTTTATTTAATTAGAGATCAACAATGATTTAACGGTTGAACTAATAGAGAAGGTTTTCGCTATAAAAACGAAATTTAGGAGTTTTTTTGGCAGGAAAAACAAAGTCGAAGGGTTTTTTCGCTGACTTTATGGTTTAGAGTTTTTTTCGTCAAAATAACAAAATTTAAGGGTTTTTTCGCTCAAAAATCAAAGTTTAAAGGTTTTTTCGCCAATCTAATATTTTAGGGTTTGTTTCGAAAAAACAGATAGTTTAGGAGTTTTTTCGCCGCCATTCCTAAAAAAAACATTTGAAAATCAAAATTAATTTCATGAATTTGATGGTTGATTGAGAAATGGTGATTGAAATTTGTGTGAAATGATTGAATCAGGTGGTGTTTTACAAGAGAATCAACAAAGTGTTCTTCATTGATTCAATTCCAAAAGCTCCATCAGGGAAGATATTGAGGAAAGATTTGAGGGAAAAATTATCAAATGGGTTAATTAACTAAGCAAGATAATGATGATTTTGATGTATATAAATATACAATGCTTTGACCCAAATCAAAGGGAAATAAAACCCTAATCATTACAAACTAATGTTTGTTGTTTCCTTTTTTTGTTATTGTTATTGTTGTAATCACCACCATCTTGGACTTGCTTAATTCACCTTTGCATTAATAAAGCTTGTTTTTTTTGTTCTTGAGTTTCATGAAACATGGTGTTATAGACATGATTTACCTAATATTTTTATTTATTAATGTTGATTAACTCATATTTTAGGAAAATGTTTCAAATATATATCTATTTTTTAAATGAGACAATTTATTACTAATTCATATACAAAATACTTTGGATTGGTTTGCCTCCAAAAGTATGCAAGTATATTACTTGTGCAATTTCATGCATCTTATATTTTACAAAAATAAAATATTTATGCACCAATAAAAAAATATTTTAAACACTTTCTTTATAGTTTACATATTAGTGCTAATCTTTGGTATGTTTTTTGGTAAATCTAATCTTTCGTATTTGTAACAAAACATTTATATTGACCAACAATTTGGTGTATATATTCATATCAAATTTTTTTTTTTTTAAATGAATAGATCATTCAAATTCAACAATTTGATTGATTATGCTTAAGATCAGTCTTGTTCACATAAGGTAAAGCCACATATATGTAAAGAACACATGAATTGAAACTAATAACTTAGAATCTTCCTTAACATAATTCTTTGTCCTTAAAGCTTTTTAGAGTATACTTATATGTACTCGAAGACTTGTAACATACCGTTCTCGTACTGATTTTGATGTTCATATTGTAGACATTTTAGGCTGAGTAGAGACTCTGAAGCTGCACATGAACTGCACTTAAACTACTATGGAATATGTGATTTGGAACCTCATGTAGAGAGAGGCAAGGAGAGACTACAAGTAAAGCAGAGACAAAAAAAAAACATTTAATCAAAACTCTTTTCAAGTAAATGCAAGACACAAATTTGTCTAAGAACAAAGCTTTTATGACATATATAAACATTGAGAATTGTAACCATAAATGGAAAGAAACAAAAACCTGTCCTTTTAAGATGCAAATTTCAGAAAGCTTATAAAATAGCAAACAAAAAAGAGTTAAACTTTTAATGAAATTGAACAGAATTTCAATAAAAGCTTTCATTGGATTATATATATAAGCATAAGAAAGATTTCTCCTTTGTCATTTTCCATTTCTAGCAAACATTTAACCCAAAGATATATTGAAGTTGAGATCAACTTCTATGTGCCCTAAACAAGATTTCAATAAATCCTAAACCTTTCCCAAGTTTTTACTCTCCTAATCATCAGATAATCAAACCCTCCTTTTGATGGGAATGAAAAGCTTGCTCAAAATTGTTAGAGAATAGATTGAGAAGAAAAAAACCCAGAAATTTGAAGATTAAAGAACAAGAAAATATAAAGAGAAGGGATGGAGATTGCTACGTGGTTGGAGAAGAAGACGATGGCAGAGGACGAGGTGGTGGCATGAGTTGATGAAGATTCTGTGGAGACTTGTTTTGGTTTGGACTTGCTCTTAGTATAAATGGATGTTGTAATAGCTGCATAGCACTTCGTCTTTTAGCTGGATCTTTCTGCAAACAACACGAAATAAAGTGACGAAACTCTGGAGATGCTGTTGGTGGAGCTTCTGGTGGCTTCGCCATACAAATAGCACACATAAGACTGGACCAATCACTTTGTCTTCCCCCTGGGAAAGGAAACCTCCCCAAGTAGAACTCAAGGATGCTTACTCCTAAACTCCAGATATCTCCGGCGTAGCCATTGTACTTCCCGTGGTTCAAATCGGTGTTAATCCGCTCAGGACTCATGTAAGCAATGGTTCCTACAGAGGAATTGCAGGGTTCAATGGTCTGTGCAAGGACTCGGCTGACTCCGAAATCTGCAATCTTGACGTTTTTGGCAGAGTTTATGAGGAGATTTGAAGGTTTGATGTCACGGTGGACGATGTGACGGCTATGGAGGTAAGCTAAGCCACAGAGAACTTGGCGAGAGAGATCAGACAATTGTTGTTCTTTCCACACATGAGCACCTTCTAGAGATCCTTTATCCATAAACTCAAGCAAAACTTGGATCTCACCGTTCATATCAAACATCTCGTGACATTTCACCACATTAGGATGGTTAACATCATGCAAAATCTGAATTTCTCTACAGATCTGTTGCCTCACAGTATCCTCATGGTTCCCATGAATCACCTTGAGAGCATACACACGCGAAGTAGGACGATGAACCACTTTATAAACCTTTCCCCCAGCTCCAGACCCGATCTTGCTTCCACGCTCTAAGTCCGAATAGTTTTTCGCCGCTGAATCGTTGTCAGAGTTCATAGACGACGACGAAGAAGAAGAAGAAGCCGAACCACCAGAAGATGGCGCAGAACCCCTACCGGAAGACGCCGAACCACCAGAAGATGGCGCAGAAACCCTACCGGAAGACGTCGGTGGGAGAGGAAGAGGTACAGCAAGGGAAACATCGCGTTGAGGAACAGGTAAGGTAAGGTCAGGACGCTTACGCTGACGAGTTTTTACAGCTCCAGCTACTCCAGGAGGCGATTGAATCGGTTTCATAGCTTTTTTCTTTCAACAGATCTCAAAAAATCAAAAAGTTTCACACAACTCAATTCTTCAATTTCTGATTTCCACGATCTGAAAATTCCAAAGAAAAAAATCGAGTAAAAGCTTAATAAACATCACCAATCAAGTCAATAGTCGTCGTCATCTTCGTCTTCGACCTTTGTCGTCTTCCTAGGGTTAAAGCTAGACTTTGATTCGTTCTTCGCAGCACACCGATCAAAATCAATAAAGAGAATGAAGATTCGTCGAAGAAATTGAGAGGTTACACTGAAACGAAACGTTAATTTTTCGGGAATTTTAAAAAAATAGAAAAAAGGAAAAAAAATAAAAGTACCCACGCGCTTGGTGAGCACGTGAACAACACTCGCTAACGTTGAAATAAACCAGTGGTTCTCTTGACTTACACGTTGATTTTGTTTCTGTAATGCAATAAACAATTAAAAATCGTTAAATATTTCCAAATGATTTCCTAGTATAGTAATATATATCACTAATAATTTGTTAAAAAATAATATCTCTAACAATTTTGTATCTTTTCAATTTATATATATCACCAATATTAAAGATTTTTTCTTCTAAATAGAGCGTTTATATTTACCTTAGATTTTTTTTGGAAAAAAATGATTTCGTAGATATTCAGGAAATGAATCAAATATTTTATTTATCTATATTAGTAACTTTATCAACAACCAAAAACGTTATACTTTAATAAATATTAATATTACTAACCATTTTCAGCGTTTTACACAAGATTTAAAAATTGTATAAAAAAATATTGAATATAAATAATAATCCAAAAATTTTGAATGTTTTTTACCTGTTAAAACAAACGAATCTCTCTTTGTGAGCTATATATATATAATCTTGAAATGGGTTTGTTTATTTGCAGACAAAAAATATAAAACAAAGTCAAATGTTTCATAAGAGATTAGAGAGGAAACAAGAAAAGAACACACAATACTCCATGTTTTCATTATTAAAAGCTTGGGGAAGGGTCCTTACTCTTCCTTGCTGCATTCCTCACCTCAAAAACCTTCATCTCCAATGTCAAATCTCAAATCTCAGGTTTCTCTGAGCGGGTAACTGTGTCAAGAAACAACAAGAAACATGAGTTTATTACACCATAAGTAAAACTTGTGAGTGGTTAATTGGTAAATCTAATCCATTTACAGATGGAGTCAAACTAAAAACAAGATGAAATCAACGATTTTGGAAGATCTAAAAACACTTTTTGAGTCAGCTGTATGTTCATTGAAGCTTATAGAGTGGTGAATTGGTAAAGATGAAACCAGTTTTAGATAGAATGAAACTAGACAAAAGATTGAAACATCTTCTTCTTCATCTAATTTGGAAAGAAACTCTCTTGAGGAATCAATATCTTGCTTCTTACACACTTCAGATAGCTAAGGGAGATTAATAGCAATCAAAAGGTTAGATTTCAAATCGTTGTTATGGTTTCTTATTTTCAGGTTCTTGATCTCACAGTGTAGAGACTAACTGGCTAATTTCTACTGATTTTTGCTGCAATTATCGAGAATTCAACAATTGAATATTGAGACACTGTAGAAATTAGAGGCAGAAGATACAAAAATCGTCAGATTTGTGAAATTTTTCCAGATGAAAATTCATTTCTCTGTTATGATCTCGAGTTCAGGTATCTAATTACCCCCAAAACAACCCCAACGCATAAAATCGGGAAAACCAAGAAGAGAACGATCCTAGATCACGCATGATTCCAGCAAATTAAACACAGTTCATAACAAATGTGGATCATATACGATATATATGGAGACTTACTGGGTTTCTGAGCTTTTCCTTCTGCCCATTTGGAGACAGAGAAGTGAACATTCTCGCGACTAAGGGCTTCAGCTTTGTGAGGCTCCTTAAGGCAATTTCTGACGAGATTCGCACAAATGTTGGAGTAAGTGATATAAGTCATCCCCGCTGCTCTCCAGAATGGAACCGCCGCATTCGATGCCATCTCTGATCTTCGTTTTCCGATCGTTCTGTTTCCTTCAATTCGAGATTTTAAGCAAAAACGATTTCCCCGGGAAAATTGTTAGAAGTTTGACTGATTCTGCCCTAATAATATTTTAACACGAGCTAGGCCCATTGGGCTTTTCAAGTATAGATAAGTAATCTAAGTAATTAACTTATTACTAAAAAAAGTGATTAAAAATAATTACAACACGAAGCTAATTTGATTTCTAATTTAAAATCTAATAGATTTAATTATTCTATAAACTACATAATTAAATTTTGATTTAAATTGTATCTTCATTTTCATACTTCATAATGATTTGTAATAATATCTTTAAATATTACCATCATTTAATTTTTTATATCATTATAATATTTCAATCATAAAAAAATTATTTAATTTTTATTGATATTCACTATAAGTCTATAATATTTTAGGCATCACTTTTTTGAGAAATTATCTAAAATATTCTAATTCAAGAAATTTTTTGTAAATTTATCTTAATGTGTAAAGGTATACCAATAAATACACTTAAATAGTGTTAGTACATTTTTGTAAAAAATACTTGAATAAGAACATTTTTAAAAAATCTCCATTTTTTATTAGTATTAACTCCTTAACACAATATTGTTCATTTGTAATGTTTTGATCATAATTTTTTTGTTATTATTATGATTAATTTTAATCCATAACACAAATTCATACTAAACTAATATATGTCGGTAATACGCTAAACTAGTGGTAAATAAATCCTATTAAAAATTAATTTATCATAAATAATAATTGAGATTAGTTAAATTTATAGATGAAACTACTACAAAATAAAAAATATTTCTTCTAAATTTGAATTCTTCACCAATCTTTTACCCACTTTATATCTACTCAAGTCACTGAAAATAAAAGCTCTAATATATCTTTTATTGTCCTTTTGTTAGTTTTATCATTGTTTCTTGGAGTTTACTCGAAGACTAAACCAAACCCACATTTGATGTCTTAATTCCATTATAAAGAACCAAACTTTACTTCTTGGGTTTAATAAATTTTCTTACATTTTCTTGGGTTTAATATCGTTGACTTTTAGTTGATCAGAATAGAGAAAAATGAGAGAGTTATTGTTGATCTGATTAAGAAACAAGAACAAAGATTTGATCTTTACTTTTAAGTTTAATGATTAAAATCTTTTTAACAATTCTTGTACTTTTAAAGACCAAATCCGTTTTAACGATACTTAATATTTGGTGAGTTTTGGTAAGAAAATTGACAGCCGTTTTTTGAATCTTTTTAAAATCCATAAAATCAAAAAGTTTAAAAAACAGAGTAAACACAACAATGGCGGATTTAAACAAACTTAAAGATATGAGAAGTTTATTACAAAATGAGATGAAGAAATCAGAATCTCTTTCATTGGTTTTAAACAAAACAAGTTTAAAACTTGAAGAGATTAATCAAAAGGTAATGTCTTTAGAATCTGATGTTAAGAAAGAACAATGGAGATCTTCTCTGTTTTCTGATCAAATTTCTCACACCATTGCTCCAATTTCTGCTACTCTTCGAGTTCTTTCTTCGATTCGTGACCTCGAAAAATCTCTTTTATTGTCTTCTCCAAGTTCTTGTCTTATTTCTTATGTTTCTGATGTTAAACATCTTCAAGAAGTGATTAAACTTCTTTCAAGTAGTTGTGTTCTTGCTCTTACTTGGCTTGAAGATACACTTGAGTTTCTTGACAACAATGGCATGCCTCAAGATAATCCTTGTAGATTACGTTTCAAATCTTCAATAAAGTTTCTTCAAGATCTGAAAATCAATAAAAGAGAGATGATTTCAACGCCATTGGAGAAGCTTGAAAAGGAATTTGAAAGGATTCTTGAAGAGAATCAAGATTATGGATCATCAGTTCAAGATTTGTCTACAAAGTTGCAGGTTATTATTCAGACATTAAAGGATCATAAGAGGTTAAGTAAATCTGTAACTATTTACATTAAAGTGAGGAAAAAAATCATCAAGAAATGGTTTAAAGTTCATAAAATAGATTATGAAGAGATAACAATCACAGAAACTGATACTATTCAGGAGATTTCAGGTTTTGTAGATCAATGGAGAATACAAATTGAAAAAAGTGTTAAAGAAGTTTATGAGTTTGAGAGTAATCTTTGTTCTGAAGTGTTTAAAGATGCTATTATCTTCGGCGAAATAGCTTCAAGATCAGGAATCTTGAATCTACTTAGATTTGGTTCAAGAATCTGTAAGTGTAAGAAAGATCCATTAAAGCTTTTTAAGCTTTTAGAGGTTTTCTCAACAATGGATACCTTAAGATATGAGTTTAATCAGCTCTTTAATGGAGAATCTTGTTCCGAAATCCGAAAAGTCACAAGGGAGCTTATTCAAAGTCTTGTTAATGGAGTTTCTGAGATCTTCTGGGAGTTAACTTACCAAGTTAAGCTACAAAGACCAAACTGCCCTCCACTTGAATCTGGAGTACCTAAACTTGTTAATGTAGTAACTGATTACTGTAATCAGTTACTAGAAAACAAGAACAGAGCAATCTTGTCCAAGATTCTTGAAATTGATCTGAATTGGAGACATAAAAAGTATCAAGAAGAGGTTTTAATTGGTCAAATCTACAACATTTTAAGAGAAATTGCATTGAATTTAGATTCTTGGTCAAGTTTCAGTACAGAAACAACACTTTCTTGTGTCTTTATGATGAACAGTCACAGTCATTTCTGCAGTTTAAGAGATTCAAATCTTGGTAAATTAATGGGAGATTCTTGGTTAAATGCTCATGAACAGTATAGAGATTATTATGCAGGGATGTATGTAAAAGAAAGCTGTGGAAAACTCATGTCAAAACTAAACAAAAAAGCTGCTTCATCCACCATTAAAGTAAGATTACAAGGTTTTTGTGAAGCTTTTGATGAAATGTATAAGAAAGAATCAAATTGGATTGTTGAAGATGAGAAAATGAGATTGAAGATTTGTCAAGCCATGGTGAAAACTGTTGTGCCAAAGTATAAGAGTTGTTTAGAGATTTTTGTTGCAGAGAATCCATGGAGTTCTGATCAAGAACTGATTTATACACCAAAAGGTTTAGAGATGAAGATGAAGAAAATGTTTCAGAACAGTGAAAGTTCTTACAAGAAATCTAAGTTTGTTCATAAAGTTATGGATTCAGTTATTAGTCAGAATAGTAAATTGACTTTAGAAGCTATATGATATGTGTTTTTAGATAAGATTGTGAAAATTTAATCTTTGATCTTGAAATCTGTAATGTACTAAACATTTGATCAACTAATGCTGACTTTAGACTTTGTAATATCTAAAAATTATATTGTTTTAGGTTTTATATAATCTAATTTCTATATATATATATATATATCATATTTATTTTGGAAAAAAGTATATATTTTAAGGAGAATTAAAGTAGGTTTTGTTGTTAATTTTTATCACACCTANAAGATATATAATATATATATATATATGTGAAAAATGGATTGTAGTAAATTTTAGATATTAATAATACTGTAAGATATTGCTATTTTACATAAAAATATATTAAGATTATATATTGACAATACTATATATAAAAGATCAATATAGAGTTTAATTTGTAAATTGTAATTATATTATTTAGTTCCTATACAATAAAATAGTTTTGTTAAGATGAATATATAGTATTTAAATCATGTTGGCCGTTATTATTTACTTTTTTTTTTATATTAGTTCAATCACAAGTTTTAATTTATCTTTAAATCATTAAATTTATTGACTAATCATTTTTACCATGTATAAAAATGTAGCATAATTAACCCAATAAATTCACAATAATTTGCGTAATTAAATTTAAAGCAAAGTTAAAAAGTAAATATATTCAACTTTACATCGAATGTGATTATGTGTAATTTTGTGCTTGATATTATTTGGTATATAATGTAATCTAATCATTCCCCTTTTACAAGATTTGGAAATGTTTTTTTACATAAAATATTCTATATATGGAAATAATGTTTTTTTTTATTATTCACACCTCTTTTACATAACGATCATTAAGCTTTGTACAAATATGTTCATTATTATGTTTTTTGGTCTACCACTATTGAATTTATATTTTAATAAATAGATTTATATATTATACGTTTTTTCATCACATATTTTTCATTTATTCACATTTAATTGTTTGTATACTATACCTAATTGCACTTTTTAAACCGGAAAATCTTAATTACCACAAATTGATTTATTACGTACTTTAAATTTTTTATATCAATCTTTTTACCTTCAAAAGTTTCATAATTTTGAGTAACTTCAAAAAGTTTCATAATAATTACTACTATTATTAATATATCAATCAATTTTTTATTTATAAATATATTGATTTCCAACATGATTTATTACCTAGTTTAAAAATTAATTAATAAACTAAGAATAAAAAAATTTACCACTATTTAGCTTAGGGTACAAATCCGGTTAACGAAACCAATTGGTACAGATCCGGTTAACGAAACCCAACCCGTTAAAAGTAAATAGCAGTGCAGTATTCACGGCGAGAGTGTCGGTGGCTGTGTTGGGTCTAAATATATAATTGTATTATAACAAAGACTTCAACACTGACATTTAACACCCAAAAGATAAAAAAAAAGTCTTTTTTGACAAAATCATCAAATAAAGGACTCAGATTTGTCTTAATATTTCGTGAAAAATCTTGTCTTTAATCGACTGTCTACATCTCATTTCCCTTTTTGTTCCCAATTTCTTCTTCAATTTCCGGTGAAACCCTCTCAAAAACCCATTTTTAAAGAGAAGCTTTTTTTTTCTTTTGTTGTTCTTGTTTGAAGAAGAATAATGGGTTTGGATTTGCGGCAAGTAGTGGCTGGAATTCTCACCATTACCATGTTTGTAATGCTTGGACAGATGCTTCATAGGGATTACTACGATGCTGTTCAGGTAATTTCACATCTTTCTCTGCTCTTATACGATACTAATTCAAGCTAATTTCAAGTGGGTTTTGCTTTGGATCGTTTGTTTTTGATGTCTAAGAAGCAGATCTAGGTTAAACAAGCTTCAATTTTAGTCCTAAATTGTTCCTTTAGTGCGTTGTAGGGTTTTGTAAGACCCAAAGGTTTGATTTTGGATCGAATGTGGATTCAATTGAGTCTACAAACTCCAACTTGGAGTCAAATGGGTATCTGCAGATCATACTAGAATGATTGAATCTGCTGTTTTTGAGTCTAAGTTACTGTATAAAGCTTCAAGCTTTTACTGTTGTAGCTGAATATCCAAATGCTTCTGTTTATGCTACAGGAGAATGCTCAAGGAGATGCACATGATATTGAATTCCATGGATCTAAAGTATCAGTACAAGATGGACTTGGTAGCGCCATTGATGGGATGAAAGGTCCTTGGATGGAAGAAAACCATGAACTTAAACCTTGCTGGTCATCAACTTTACCTGGTATGATCTTTTCTCCGTAAAGTTCTGTCTTTTGCTCAATCTTCTCTGCAGTTTGTGATGTTTCTTGTTTTGTAGATGACGATGTAACATCGAAAGGATATGTTACGTTCTCCTTAACAAATGGTCCTGAATATCATGTCTCTCAGGTATTTTTTGGTAGAGTTTCGTCGTTTCTTGGTTTGGTAAATTCACAAGAAATTGCATCAAGAAATTGAGTTCCAAAACTGTGTACAGATTACTGATGCTGTAATGGTGGCGAAACATCTTGGAGCAAGTCTTGTACTTCCTGATATAAGAGGAACAAAACCTGGAGATGAAATGTTAGTGAATTTCCGCAATTTCATAACAGTTTTCGTTTGCTAAATCGGTGTCTTAAGCTAACAAATTTCGATGTTTTATCAGGAACTTTGAAGATATCTATGATGCAGAAAAGCTAATCAAAAGCTTGGAAAGTGTAATCAAAGTTGTTAAGCAATTGCCTAGCCATGTATCTTTAAGAGATATAGCTATTGTGAAGGTTCCAACTCGAGTAACCGAAGAATACATCAAAGAACATATTAAACCCATCTTCAAATCAAAAGGGAACATAAGAGTTACAACTTATTTCCCTTCAGTGAATTTGAGGATATCTGCACAGGACGGTGAAACTGATCCTGTGGCCTGTTTGGCTATGTTTGGTTCCTTGGAACTGCGATCTGACGTCAATGAAGTGGTCGAATCGATGATTCAAAAGCTTAAGAACCGTGGACATAAGTCTGGTGGTAGATTTATAGCCATTGATCTCAGAACTGAGATACTTCAAAAGAAAAACTGTCATGAAACAGGTGTCGCTGGATCCAAATCTTGTTACAATGCACAAGAGATTGCTTTGTTCTTGAGGAAGCTTGGATTCGATAGCGACACAGCGATATATTTAACGCAGCCTAGATGGGAGAGTAGTCTCAATATTCTCAAGGATATCTTCCCCAAAACGTTCACAAAGGTACTAAAAATCATCATATACTTCATTTGTTTTCTTCATTGCTGATCTTGATTTGTTAACAATGGCAGGAGGGCATAATGCCAGCGAATAAGAAATCGAAGTATCTTGAATCAGAAAACTCTGAATATGAAAATGTTATTGATTTCTACATAAGTTCAAGAAGTGATGTCTTTGTGCCAGCAATACCTGGTCTGTTTTATGCTAATACTGTGGGGAAAAGGATTGGTTTAGGTAAGACACAAGTTCTTGTTCCAGCTGAGATCTCAGGAACATCTGGTCTTGCTACTGATTACATATCTCCTTATATTTCAAAGAAGAATCACTTGGCGTATTCATGTTTTTGCTAAAGTGTTGTTTTCTAGAGGAGATTATGAAGAAAAAAATGGGTTGCTAAGGATTATGAAAAAGTCAGAATCCATGGAAGAGTTACTCAGGAAATGTGTAAGCAAAATCTAGTTCTTGGGTTTTGGTTTGTTTACTTATAAGTTTAGTTTAATACCAAATTCGATTTTAGTCTTGTTCAGGAAAAGATTATAGTTGAAATTATAATTCAAATCTATATTGGATCATAGCTTTTGCATCCTATTTTCATGTTCTTTATGGCCTCAACACAGATAATGCTTGAAAATGTTGAATTTAGTGGCTCAAATTGACATTACCCAACAAAAAAATTGTGTTATACAAATTTGGATTACACCTCAGCTGTTTCTACAAGTAGTTTAGATTTTGTCAACAATTTTTGCTCAAACAACACTCTTTATTTGTCCCAAGCAAGCTACAGATTTTTGATATTTTTGTGGCTTTCCCATTTCTTGAGCCCAAGAGAATAAGACGAGAACAAAACACAAGGAAGTGATCTTAAAGTATGAGATTATAGAAGAGGTTGATCTGTGGGATTGTGTGCTTCTATGTCAACGTGTTGAATTCCAGGTACAAGTTCTTGAATCTCTTTCTCTAGCCGATCTACTTCACTTCCTAAAGCTGTTACAACTTCCTCACCGTAGTTTGACATGATCTTGAGCATTGCAGAGTCATCATCTCCTCTCTTTGCAGCTTCCCGGAACTAAGTACATTCAAAGTTTTCAGATACTTTATCAGTAACTAACTATGTTGTTTATTCAGATGTTTCATCAAGAACACAAGGCATAGAATACGCTGCAAGATTATTACCTGTTTTGCCCACTCTTCACGACCAGTTCTCTTGAGATAATTTTGGACAACAATCTGGCCATTGAAATCTGTTTGCACATAGCAATTAGAATAAAGTTATCTTCAATCTCTTAAGGAACAAACAAAACAGTTCTCTTGAGTTTTTTAACCAAGAATTTGTAGAAAATAGAGCAGAAGAAACAAAACAGTTCAAGAAACTCACCTATTTCAGCTTTGAATCTGAAGGAACCAGGTCCAATTACTTCACTTTTACAATCATATAAAGCATCTACAACCTACACCAAAGAGCTTATTATTAGACTATGTTGATATTGCAAAGGGGTATGACTTATGAGGCTTTTTGAGTGCAGAATTGTACCGAATCGTTCTTTAAAAACTGAAGAACTTTTCGCATGTCTTGATCATCCATTGCTCTTCCAATCAAGGCATGACGATTACGTTGAATGAGAAATATAGCCACCTGGTTTATCAATGCTCTTTGGTTTAGAAATGTGACATATAATGTAATATCATTAGATAAGGAGGATCCAAAACATACCATTCCAAGTAAATTGCCAACTACAATTGATCCTATAGGATCATAAATTGGATTTCCTGTCATCTTAACCGCAACAAGCGATGCAGCAGCAATCGCCAAACCTGCCACTGCTGCGCCATCCTGCATAATTTTACGATATCTTACTTAACCAAGAATTAAAAAAATATATGTTCAAGAACAGATCGAAAAGCAAAGTGATACCTCTGTCATGACAGCAACCGAAGTAGGATCATGACCACGCCATATATAATCCCTTATGGTCATCCCTTCTGATGCAGCTCCCTTTTTCACAGCTTGAATAGCAACGAGAAGTGAAGCACCTTACGACATAAAAATTACAGATTTTGTTCAGCGTGTAGGCTTGAAGCATTACTAGATGAATTTCACGACGAACACAAGATGCAGAAAGATCAGTAAGAAGATGATTACCTTCGATTATGAAAGAACCACCAATTACTAAAGCTGCATATTCCATATTTGGAGGTGGCTGAAAAGGATTAACAAATCAATGAACATTCACAAGATCAAACTTCAAATGACACCAAATTTCCTTAGTAAGCACCGTACCGAAGAAGTCCACAAGTTCTGTACTCCATTAACTATGGTAGCACCAGATCCAAGACAAAAGATGCCAACAGCAGATATCAAGGACCATACAAATCTTTCTTTTGAGTAACCATAGCTGATCAAAGTGAAAAAAGTTGGTCTTAGAATGCTTTAAAACAAAAGAAACCCGTTCTTTACTTCTACCATAAACACTAAGCATATGCGGTTAATTAAAGACTCACGGATGAAGTGCATCTGGTGCACGTCTTGAGCTACTGAGTCCGTAAGCAAGAAGAGCCTACATCACCAAAATGTATCAGTTTCTCTACTCCCAAAAGAAAAAACATAACAGCAACCGCATCCGTAACAAACCTGGTTAGCAAAATCAGCAACAGAGTGAACTACTTCAGCCATCATAACATGGCTAGAACTTGTCCACCAAACCCCAAACTTAAGAGAAAACACAAGGAAGTTACACCATAGTGCAGTAGTCACAGCTCTTTGACTGCAAAATGTTGACAAAAACATAACTCAAAACAATGAACAAGTCTACTTAAAACCACAGTCTCATACTCATACATGATCATACGCAGATACTACATTAGTGAGCATTACCTGTGTTGATCATTAATCTCAATTATCTTCGCTTGTTTAGCTCGTGTGAAGAAACCTGTAACCGAGCAAACCCAAAACAATTTCTTGACACTAAGTATACAAAAATGAAAACTTTAGGTTAAAAGAAGAGAGGAAGACATACTTCGATGAGACGAAGAGTAGGAGTCAATTAAAGGAGTAGTATCCCTATCAAGGGAAACAGAACATCGTACGGTTAGGCTTTTGATTGAAGAATTGGCTGATAAAAATCCTCTCAAATGCGAATTGGAACGGATTAAAGAAGTAAAACTCCGATGGGTTTCTGTAACTCCATCGTTTTCTTTTAAATTTAACAATAAGTGAACTGAGCAGCCGCCGCCACTTGCTCTGCTGTAACCCTTTCTTGGAGAATGAAGGAGACGAGAGAAGAGACGTTGCGATGATTGCATTGCAACGTCCTTAGAGCATACAAGTAAGGTTTTTTCAGGACAAAAAGGGTTTCCCGGAAAAATTCCCAAAGGAGATAGCTTTGCTGGCAGACAATCGGGATTCGATTAAATTCAGACCTCACGGAGTGAGAGAAATTTCTATATTGGAACGAAAAAGAAATTAGAAAAGGAGGAGACTTTGGATTCAGAGACGAAGAAAGGATCTTCGTATTTCATTGATAGGGGTCGACGGCAGTCTGTTGTTCCAAGCGTGTCGCCGACGAAGAGAAGCAAAAGTTTATTTTTTTTGTTCTCACTCCGAAAAATCTCTTTTTTTTGTCAAAGAAAAATCTCTCTCAAGGAAAAAATAAGTGATCGTAGTAAAATGACACATTAATATGATGATATCAATCACTCCATATATTACTCAATTTTATAAATTTTATACAAATAGCTGATAAATGTTTTATATAAATTTTATATGAAGTAAACCTTAATTGTGCAGATAAGAATTAAAATTAAAAAAAAAGAGTAATTTTCGAAAAAGTCAAAAGATAATTTTAAAAATCAAACAATGAAGAGATTTTCATGATAAAGTGAGATATTTCTTATAATAAGAACAAAAAATTAATTTTTTTTTGTGGCTATAAAAACTGAAGATATTTTTCTATGCCATTGAAAACAAAGTGGTCAGTTTATTTTTTTTTTGTCACAAAAAAACTATTTTAAGATATTTATTTTAGTTACCATTTTCTTTGACTAAGTTTGACTTTAGAGATGCCAAAACAGTTTTTGAGTGTAAGAAACCAGAGAGCATGATCAATGGAGCCTATGAAACATTAAAATCATGGAAAAAACAAACATTACAGAACAGTATCGAAGGCTACATCGTCTTTAGATTTAATCTGGATTTAACCTAAATCTGTCTCAGAATCTTTCAAATGAAAAAGATAAAGCTACAAAGACCTGAGGGAAGATGTTCATACTCTGTTGAATTTTCTTCTTGCTTATAATATGGTAAATCTCAACCAAAACAGTTCTCATGGAGAGTTGCTAATGTTACCAGCCGCCGCTATCATCATTTGATCAGCTTCAAGATTTGCTTCCTGTAAAAAAAATTGATTCGATATGCAAAATACAGTCTTTTATGAGCAAACCAAACTTCAAAAAACGCAAGTTAAACAAAATTGCTTTGTCAAAAACTGATGTGGCTCACTTCATTCTTATTTGCAGGTAAGTTTTGGGGAATTTGAGGAGCACATTTCGATAAGTCTTTAAGAGCACCCTGAAGTTATAATGTCCGAGAAAATCTTGGTCATTTAGACACAGACAGTTAAATAAATCCAGCAATATAGTGAACAGGAAAGTATTAGCTTACTTTGTTTGCCCACATAAGTCCACAAGCGTTGCAAAGTGTTCTTGGACCTTCAGGTCCACGCCGCATCATTGGAGTTGATTTCTCGCTGATTCCACAGTGTCGACACCTTACAAGTTCCAAAACAATTTGAAGGAAATAAACTCAGATATGTTCTTAGTTAACTACAGTATGCTACAAGCAGAAAAGAATCACTTAGATGACAGTAGTGTGCTTCAAAGTAAGTGTCCTCTAACAATATAAGATGTTTCAGTTCCAGAAAACAAAGATAAGTTCATCACAGACTGTACACTTCCTGATTAAATGTTAAATTTTTGTAAATTAACATGTCTTGATAAGTTTCAGAGGAATATCAAACATACAACGTTTTTGTATGCATAAACAACTTCCATACAAACCAATGATTCTCTATGTTTAAAGCTTGGTCCAGATAATAACTGATCAGATAAGCATTTATAAACTTACGTGGTCTCTTGAGTCTGAGCCTCGGTCCCTTCTATGGCCCAGTTTTGGCTTGAACCCCAGCTCGAACCAGCAGATCCAGCTTCATCATTGTTTGACTTGGCAGATGTGAACTGACCTTTATTGCGTTGCATCCTGTATACCGCACAAAAAGAGGGATCTCAAAAGATGTTTAACAACTAAACCAAATTGTTAATTTAGACTAAATTTACCTTAAAGCCACCTCCTTACGAACTGTATACCTAATCTTCTTGTCAAAATTCCTCCCTTTTCGTTTCTCTCGAAATCTGACTAAAGAGGCTAACCGTTGTGGGAGACTGAACCTTTGGGGAGTACCAGATAAACCCTGGTCCATCAATTAATCAGCGACACATCAAGAAGTAAACTTATTTCTTATAACGATATCAAATCTGTTATTACCAATTCCCTGTTGCTCTGATGAGGTGATCCTAAGGCTGTAGGGAGTGTTTGAGGTAATTCACGTCCACCCAACAATAGAAGCACAGCTTGAACCTGCAGCAGATGCGATGACCACAAGCTTTCTAGCGTAGTTTACGATAAAAAAATGATTCATAACGTAAGGAAATACTCAATGAACCAACTCTGTAACAACGTTAATTACCTTCTCAGGCATGACACTGTCGAAAACATAAACTTGGCCTTGGAAAGACAAAGTCAATTGATCTCCCTGTTCATTACCGCGGTTGACAACTTCTCCACGGCTATCAGCTATATTTCCAGGATGAGAGGGAATGTCTGTTTCCACTCCATCACTCATCCCACCAGCATTGCTACCATCAGCATGTTCGTCAACCATACCATTTCCACCATGGATGTGATGCAAGGAATGATGGTCATATTGCACCATTTGATCTTGAGCTTCCCCAATGTGCATTCGAGCATTGCTTCCATGAAGGTCGTCCATGGTCGTTATTCATAAAATCTACTATATCTGGTTCCAATTGTGAAACAAATAGACATTAAAACTGGAAATCTCGTAAGTAAACACCTAAGTTACAAGAGCAGAAAGGGTTTTTGGAGAATCAACATGCTAACTTTCGTTTCTCATCATTGCTTACTGGTTAGTCCCACTTTCTTCCCCAAAACAAAAGTGTTTAAGAAAATCAACATAATACAAGTATGAAAAACTAAGGCATTATCAGCTCAAATATTAATTCTTTTCAAGTATATCAGGTTTCACTAGGTCAACACCAGATGTAAGTCAATACAAAAACGAGGAAATCTTATGGATGAAATGTTCTTTTAAAATCAGCACAAGCTTCAAGATTCAATGGAGAAACTAAGAAGTCAATTGAGAAGGCATCAGCTTCTGTAACACAAGCACATGAACAGATCCGATAATCTCAAGTAGCAGTAACCAAATATCTAATTTCAAACAATAAACGAAGCAACACACTTCATACAGCTTCACCCTTTAGCGAGCAATTCAACCTATTGACATCAATAAGATCCAACCTATAAATCCGAGCTTTCTAAGCATAGAGAGTAAAATGAGCATAATAACACGAACATAACATACCAATTCCAAAATCCCCGTTCTAATTGCTATAAACCAAGAAAAAAACCCTAAAAAACAAAAGCAAATCCAGCAAAATCAACCACGAAAGTACCCACTGCCTATATCACAACCCCCTCTCAAAAACTTTCTAATTACGATACGTAGTAGACAAAAGAGGAGGTCAGGTGGGGGTACCTGGCAGTGCGAGTAACACAACAGAGAAATAAATATCTTGAGCTTCGACGAGTATTCAAAATACAGCGACGGAAACTGTGGGGCAAGATGGTAGCTCGTTAACGGAAGCGGAGGGGATTTAATGCGCGGCGGAGAACGGAGACAAACGGCCGGAAGACCGGCGATATAAAGAAGATGAAGGAACGAAAAGGGTCACCGAAGAGAGAGATCGAAGGTGGAGAGAGAGACCAGAGAAGCTAAAGGAGATCGATTTATTATTATTTTTTATTTCGGTAAACATTGAATATTTAATTATATATTTTTTTCGAAATTATATATAAGAAAAATAATTAATAAAAGCGACGATTATATAAAATAAAACTTTACTCTAAAAATGGAGTAAATTATCTAAATAGCAATTTTGTGGATGAAGTGAATTTATTGCTTACCAAAAAAAAGAATTCCGTACATTTTTTATTTTTTCATAATTTAAATAAAATAAAATAAATCTTGCAAAAAAAAAAAAAACATATTTTTGAACGCGCTTTTTTCACGAAAATATACTTTTCTGTGCGTTTTATAATATTTTTAAAATTGAATATTAAGAAAATATAAGTTATAAAGTTTTTATTTTATTTATTTTCCATTAATGTTTTAATTAAAAATCGAATCTACCACATAACTTAGACCATCAATATTGGTGGTCTCTCAAGGAGTCTCTCCTAATTAAAATATATAAAAAATAATATAATAATAATATTTTAATATAAAATAGTGAGAATTTGTTGTTTGAGTCTCTCATTTGAGAGACTATAAATTCTCAATGAGAGACTCATTTAACATTTGTCAAAATCTAATTGGTTTAAACCAAAAATGTAATTATTAAAAAAATTTAAACTAAAAGTTAAAT
>KE152388.1:36291-52055 GCA_000411095.1 Aethionema arabicum | reverse complement strand
TATCATTGCAGATGTTGCAGAATGACCCAAAAACTTTGATGAAACTGCAGAAATGACCATAAACTTTGATGAAATTGCAGAAATGACTATAAACTTTGATGAATTTGCAGAAATGACCCAATATCATGGAAGAGAAGACTTAAGAGCGGCATGTAATCTTTGATAGAACGACTTAGATGCTTTGAATTTTGTATAATTAAATTAGATGTTGCTGAGAAGTAATTTAATGAAAAATAAAATGTATTCCCCTACAAAGGGGGAAACTGTGAAATTATTGGAATATAGGGCAGGAAACTGAAGATTCTTCTAAATATTGGGGCGTTTACGAAGTTTCTAAAAGTTTGAAATTTGTGCGGGGGCATTGTTACAGTTTTCAAAGAAGAAAAAAAAAAGATAGGATGACTTTTTTTACCGTTACTGTATCATTGCAGATGTTGCAGAATGACCCAAAAACTTTGATGAAACTGCAGAAATGACCATACACGGTTATGAATTTTCAGAAATGACCCAATATCATGGAAGAAAAGACTTAAGAGCAGCATGTAATCTTTGATAGAACGAATTAGATGCTTTGAATTCTGTATAATTAAATTAGATGTTGATGAGATGTGCTCCTATAAAGGGGGAAAATGTGAAATTATTGAAATATAGGAGAAGAAACTGGATATTCTTATAAATATTGGGGTATTTACGAAGTTTCTAAAAGTTTGAAATTTTGTGCGGGCATTGTATATTGTTACAGTGTTCAAAGAAGAGACAAAAAAAAAATGAAAAAGATGATTTTTTTTTTTTTTTACCGTATCATTGCAGATGTTGACGAAACAACAATCATATTGCAATAATTCCACCAAGAATCCTTTCCGATTTTCTCACCATGGCGGAGACATCCGCCGCCAGCAGAGTTCAATCTCCGTCGTCGAATTCATCGGCATCGTTATCTCCTATAATGAACTTACCTCATGACCATCTCTTAACCATCTTGCTTCTTCTTCCTATAGATTCAATCCTCTCTTTCTCCATGACCTGTAAGAGATACCGTGCTCTAGCTTCCTCTGATAGTCTCTGGGAAGCTTTATGTGAGAGGGAATGGGGTCAATTATCGGTGGATGCGTTAAAATCATCATCTCTATCGAATTCTCTGTCGAATTCTAGAGATGGATTCTCATGGATGGTGATGTTTAGAGGAGTTTATTTGATGGATTCTGTTCGCTGCCATAGAATTTTAGACCTAGATGAAGAAATTTCGTTGCCAAACCCTAGGGCTTCTCACTCTTTGAACTTCGTTAATGATCATCTGGTTTTGTTTGGTGGTGGATGTCAAGGAGGTCAGTTTAGCTATCTTCTTCTGATTCTTAACTTCTTCAAAGAGCTTATCTCGAAATCTGCAGTCAATTTCAATATAATTCATATGATTTTGTACATTTTCTTGATGAGTGTGTTCGCCACACGACCATTTCTTTACTGAATTTTGCTGCTTACTTTTTGTTTGATGAGTTGCTTCAACGTTTTGGCTTCTGCTGTGTATAGATTTGAGAGCTTTTGTGTATTTTTGGTGTTGCAGGACGCCATTTAGACGATACATGGACAGCTTACATTGGTGAGAGTCAAGAAACCATGTTAAAGTGGAAGAAAATCGAGTCAGGTTCTCCAAGTGGGAGATTTGGTCATACCTGTGTTGTTGTAGGTGAGTACTTGCTATTGTTCGGAGGAATAAATGACCGTGGCGAGCGCCTAAACGACACATGGATCAGACGAGTTTCTCGCCATGAACATCTGTCTTGGAAGTTCCTAAGTGTTGGAACTCTTCAACCACCTCATCGTGGAGCTCATGCTGCTTGTTGTATAGCTGATCACAAGATGGTTGTACATGGAGGAATAGGTCTTAATGGTGTTAGACTTGGAGATACATGGATTCTTGAGCTTTCAGATGATTTCAGCTGCGGGACATGGCATAAGGTAACGTCTCAACCATCACCACCGCCACGGTCAGGACATACTTTAACCTGCATTAGAGAGAATCAAGTGGTTTTGTTTGGAGGTAGAGGATTAGGATATGATGTTCTTGATGATGTTTGGCTTTTGGATATTCAAGAACAGTGTGAAAAATGGATAGAGATCTTTTACAACTTTGAAAACGTACCTGAAAATGCTTCATTGCCTCGAGTTGGTCACTCTGCAACACTTGTATTAGGAGGTCGTCTCTTGATTTATGGAGGTGAAGATTCTTATAGGCATAGGAAAGATGATTTCTGGGCATTGGATATTAAAACTATTCCTTCTTCAGGTCTGCAACCACCAGGAGTTTGTTTAAACGGTTCATCAGCTTGGAAAAAGCTTGATCGAATCTCTTATGGTCCAAAAAGCAGATCGTTTCATCGCGCTTGTGCTGATCGATCAGGACGATATGTATATGTGTTTGGCGGTATGGTTGATGGTGTTCTTGAGCCTGTAGCATCATCTGGTCTTAGATTTGATGGTGAACTTTTCATGGTGGAACTTGTTCTTGGCTTCTCCAACTTAGATAATCAACAAAGACCTGCAAAAACCATAGAATAGTGGTGTGCTCTTTGTCTTGTACTTAAAGACTTTTGAGCTACCGTTAATGATGTTTGATTCTTTCCTCTTTGTAAAATAGCAAGTTTTCTACACAGACGTGTAAAAGCCATCTCCAGAAACCAGAAATGAAACCCATCATATGATCAAATATCAGAAGAAAGACTCAAAAAGAAGTTGAAACAAGAACTTCTATTTAGCTTCTGATTCAGTTTACAATATACAAATGGCGTCACAAGTCATGTATATATATGTAATGTAAAGAATGCAGGAGATTTCAAAAATGGTCGTATGAAACAGAGATTTCAGATTTGCTTGCCTCATGAGTGAAGTATAAGTTTGGTTCTCCACATTTCTCCAATGACTTTCTTTGGAGCTGGATCATCTGGACCTTTGTCTCTTTGTCCTGAAGTGAAGTATATACGCCCATCCCAATACCCAACCAGTGTAGTTTTCACCCGGTACGGTAACTTCCCGATTACATACCATTTCTGTAGAGCAAAACATGGTATATGTATGAATAATCAGAAGCTGGACATGTTTGATCATATAGGTTTTCGAGTTTTACCATTGTATTGAGGTTGAATTGGAAGATTTCACCAACAAGAACCATCTTTTTGGTTTCAGGATGCTTCTCTGTTGTTCCTCCAATGATTACAATAGAGTTATTAACAACTTTCCAAGCAAATTCAATGTGGGAATCAGGCTTTGGCATCGGTGGCATAACTTTCCACTTCATTTCCTCGTCTAGCATGTAAACATCACTGAATACCACCTGAACCAAGGTTGAAGATAATATGATACAGAGCTTGGTTTAACCTAGAACAGTTTCTCAAAGAAACCAAAAGCAATGGTAAGGTATTGATTACCTCCATACGCCGCGAGCATTTGAAAATGGGAGAACCTGGTTTAGCCATGAAATCACCTTCTTGACCACCAAGAACAAATAACCGGTCATCCGCTACAACACATGCCCTACAAAATCACAAACGAAGCTTAGGATTCCGCTTTTTTCATTGGCGAAAGCGAGTTTCAGAAACATGTAGACCAACCTGTGCGGTCCACCCCGGGGAATCGGAATTTCACTTCTCCATTCATTTTCCGTTGCTTTCCCATCCTTCACCGCAATACTCCAATGTTCAAGTCCCGGTGTATACCGATTCTCTTTGCTTCCACCCATCACATGAAGTCTTCCTCTCCACAGCTGAGTCGCCGGTGCATACCTGCAGATGCAGAAGCATACAGTATAGCATCCAAGATCAAGACAATTTTCAGACAGAACCAACAGTTATAATCTATCGGTATCAGTCTTACCTAGGAACTGGTAAAGGAACAAAGTCGGTCCATGTATTAGTATCAGTATCAAGCACAAATGTTTTAGCTGTAGGTCCTCTACATTGAGGACCATATTGACCAGTGACGATATAAATGAATCTGCCATCAGTTACCATCCCTAAATGAGAGTGAGCCATTTCTTTCGGCATATCGAATCTTCCTCCCCATGTGTTATCAACAAAATTGTAGATATCAACATGTGAATGTACCTGTTTCAAACACAGAAACCCTAATTGATCCAACCAGAAGACAAATGCTACATAGTTCTTGAGAAAACGATGAAGGAATCTTACGAGATTTATAGTTCCATATCCTGCAAATACATATAGAAGATTCCTAATTTGTATTGCAGCTCCATCTAAACGAGGTACAGGAGAAGCTGCCATTTTCTCCCATTTCAATTCTGGAGCAGGTAAATCTTGAAATGTTGCAGATAATTTCCTTTCCTTAACATTATCACTCTTCTTCTTTGTATCTTTTTCCTGAAAACAGCTTACGAAAGTTAAAATCTGCAGTTACTGTTTCAAAAAACCTAGTGAGCTCTGAAATTGATCACCAGCTATGGAAATTGAGTATAATCTTTTTCCTGAAAACAGCTTACGGAAGTTAAACTCTGCAGCTACTGTTTCAAAAAAACCTAGTGAGCTCTGAAATTGATCAGCAGCTATGGAAATTGAGTTTAAATCTTAGCTAATTCCTTTATCGAGATCTAAGTTTCTCAACAATAGATCCGAAATAACTAACTTACGTTAACTTTCGGTGGTGATTTTCCGACGCCGGAGATGTCGTGAACGATGGTACCGGAGGATGGGAAAGATAGTCCGGCGGACCAGTAAGAGATCGCGGAGGAGGAAAAACGATGAGAACTAGCCCAGAGAAAGTCGGCGATAAGTCCTAAAGCTAGAAGCGCGAGACACGAAATCAACACTACCCTTCCGTTCTTCTGCTTCCCGCCTAACCTCGCCATAGCTTCCTCCCTTTCTCTTTCTCTTCACTCTTCAAATCTCTTCAAGGGTTTCTCAAATTTCAGATGAATTTGAAACCCCCTTCGGTTTCAGACGACGGATCTTGATCTCAGTGACGCAGAATTTTAACTCCTTTTGTTCCTTAACACAGATAAATTCTAATTTATGGCCTTTCTGGGTGATAAATATATACTGTACACGGTTTCATCTATTTAAAAAAACGCTAACCGCAATTTCTAAACGCAAACGCAATTTCCGGCTTAATCGATTTGTTAAAGGATTGATCTTGAGCTTTGAAGCTTAGCTTTTAGTTTAAAGGGTTCAATCTTTAGAACACATTTTGCTTATCATTGTTTACAATTTCATCTTAGCATCAAACAGGACAGCTCCAAGAACACATGAACAGTAAAAGATCCAGATTTGTCCAAATCCGGGGCTCAAAACCGGTAAAAATCATCTAAATTTCACTTTCTGTACTGTTTTGAGATTAGTTGTAAAACCCTAATTCGAGTATCAATTACTGTATTCCTAACCTTACTATGTAAAAAACCTCTTATTTACTTTCTACATATGAACTATATCTTCTACTTTCTTTTTCTCGTCACTCTTTACTTTTCTGCAACCAAAGGAAAACGAAGCTGAGAGTTAGCAAAAAGGAAACACTTTTAAAACAAGTTTCAAGCTCATTCCATGGCGGAAAAATGCTCACCTTTCACTCATACCACTTGTTTCTTCCTTATTTTCTCCACTATCATCTACAGTAGTGGATTTCTCTTTCTCAGACTCCTCCTGGTTAGTTTCATCGGAGTTTTTTGTGGAACCAGGAGCAGCAGTTTCAGGAGGAACAGCAGTTTCTTGCTTTGCGCTATGATAACAAAGCAGCAGTTAAAATCAAACATAAAGAAACACTTTTAAAAGTTTCAAGCTCAATCATGGCGAAAAAATCCTCACCTTTCACTCATACCACTTGTTTCTTCTTTATTGTTTTCGCTATCATCTACAGGAGTGGATTTCTCTTTCTCAGACTCGTCCTTGTGGGTTTCATCGGTGTTTTTTGACGAACCAGGAGCAGCAGTCTCAGGAGGAACAGCAGTTTCTTGCCTTGCGCTATGATAACAAAGCAGCAATTAAAATCAACATAAGGAAACACTTTTAAACACAAGTTTTAATCTCAATCCATGGCGGAAAAATGCTCACCTTTCACTTGTTTCTTCCTTATTTTCGCAGCTATCATCTACAAGAGTGGATTTCTCTATCTCAGACTCTTCCTTGTGGGTTTCATTCAAGTTTTTTGGGGAACCAGGTAAGTTACCAGTAGCAGCAGTCTCAGGAGGAACATCAGTTTCTTGCCTTGCGCTATGATAACAAAGCAGCAGTTAAAATCAAACATAAGGAAGCACTTTTAAAACACAAGGTTCAATCTCAATCCATGGCGGAAAAATGCTTACCTTTCACTCATACCACTTGTTTCTTCCTTATTTTCTCCACTATCATCTACAGGAGTGGCTTTCTTAGACTCCTCCTGGTGGGTTTCATCGGAGTTTTTTGGGGAACCAGGTAAGTTACCAGGAGCAGCAGTCTCAGGAGGACCAGCAGTTTCTTGCCTTGCGCTATGATCATAAACTAGCAGTTAAAATCAAACATAATAAAACACTTTTAAAACAAGTTTCAAGCTTAATCCATGGCGGAAAAATGCTCACCTTTCACTCATACCACTTGCTTCTTCCTTATTTTCTCCACTATCATCTACAGGAGTGGATTTCTCTTTCTCAGACTCTTCCTTGTGGGTTTCATCCAAGTTTTTTGGGGAACCAGGTAAGCTACCAGGAACAGCAGTCTCAGGAGCAACATTTTCAGTTTCAGGAGCAACATTTTCAGTTTCAGGAGTAGTAGTTTCTTGCCTTGCACTATTATAATAAACCAACAGTTAAAATCAAACATAAGGAAGCACTTTTAAAACAAGTTTCAAGCTCAATTCATGGCGGAAAAATGCTCACCTTTCACTCGTTCCACTTGTTTCTTCCTTATTTTCTCCACTATCATCTACAAGAGTGGATTTCTCTTTCTCAGACTCCTCCTGGTGAGTTTCATCGGAGTTTTTTGTGGAACCAGGTAACTTATCAGGAGAATCATTTTCAGGAGCAGCATTTTCAGTTTCAGGAGGAGTAGCAGCAGTTTCAGGAGGAGGAGCAGTTTGTTGCCTTGCAAAGCAGCAGTTAAGAACAAAGTCAGCTTATTTCAATGGCAGATATAGCAGAATCAGAAACAGAACCAATGATTCTTGCTACTTATACCCTTTGTTTAGATTCTGATTATGGACTCGTTCAAGCTGTTTCTTCCTTAATATAGTTATACTGCCATCTGTAAAAAATGATAAGCCAAGGAAAGGCCAGTGACAATAAGCTTCCATGGATTCATTCACTGTTGTGTTTCTGATTGAAAAAAATGAAAAGAAAGTGATTACCAAGAACAGGGAAATCAACATGTGACAAAATTGCTTTATTCTTCTTTTCAGCTTCTTTAACATTCTGCTTCCATGGATTTGATGATCTTCTCTCAGTCTGCTTCTCTTGTTCTTGCTGCTGTACACTCTTTGTACCAGAACCACTAGAAGAACCGGTCTCTTGAATCCCTAAACTACTCTTTTGCAAATTGGCATCATCCTTGTTTTCACACAAAGAGAAATCACTAGAAGAAGAAGAAGAAGTGGGGCAAGAACTCGAATTGGAGTGGCTGCTGCTGTCTGAACAGGGAGTTAAAGAAGGAGTGGCTGCTGTAGAAGAAGAAACGTTTCCTCTCTCAATCTGCTCGTCTGGTTCTTGCTGCTGTACACTCTTTGTACCAGAACCACTACAAGAACCGGTCTCTTGAATCCCTAAACTACTCTTTTGCAAGTTGGCATCATCCTTGGTTTCTGACAATGAGAAATCACCATCTACGCCACTAGAAGAAGAAGAAATGAGACAAGAACTAGAAGTGGAGTGGCTGCTGCTGACTGAACTGGGAGTTAAAGAAGGAGTGGCTCCTGTTGACTCCAAGAATGTATTCTCCCTGATTATTAAAGGAGTGGCTGCTGCACAAGAACAAACGTTTCTTGAGTACCAGTTTCCTCCTCTTCTTCTTGCTGCTGTTGACTCCAAGAATCTCTCAGTCTGCTCCTTTTCTTCTTCTTGCTGCTGTTGTACACTCTTTGTACCGGAAATTAACGAAGAAGTGTCTGCTGCTGACGCCAAGAATCTTGACCGAGATCGAGACGAACGTGGTGTCAGGAAATCACTTGGAGTAGGACCAAAGAGATCATCCACGCCACTATAAGAAGAAGAAGAGGGCCAAGAAAGTGAATTGTAGTGGCTGCTCCTGACTGAACCGGAAGTTAAAGAAGTAGTGGCTAATGTTGACTCCAAGAATCCATCCTCCCAGCTTCTTGACAAAGATGGAGACGAAGGTGATGGCGAGAAACCACTTGAAGTAAGACCAAAGCCACCATCTCCGCCACTAGAAGAAGAAGAAGAGGGCCAAGAAAGTGAATTGAAGTGGCTGCTCCTGACTGAACCGGAAGCTAAAGGTTGAGACGAAAATGTATTCCCCCAGCTTCTTGACAAAGGTTGAGACGGAAATGGCGACCGGAAACATCTTGGAGAAGAAGAAGAGGGACAAGAACTCCTCAAATTGGCTGCTGCTGGCATCAAGAATCTATTGTCCGAGATTCTTGGTGAAGACTGAGACAAAAATGGCGGCGGGATACGACTTGGAGGAAGACGCAAGATAGATTTAGCATACTCACATAAAGACTGCAACGTCAAGGGATTTCCATAAGCAAGATCACTCAAATATCCCTCACTGAAAATTCTTTCCAACATCAAATAATTAATGATACGTTGAGCGTTCTCTCCTTCTAAAGCTCTAATCTTTTCCTTGATTCTCGAAATCCGATTTGCTCTTACCATTTCCATGGTCCTCATCGATTCTGGAAAACGCGAAAAGCTTTTTCTCTGTAAATTCTTGGGATTTTTTTTTCTGGGTTTTTGATTAAATCATCAATCTATCAGTTTCCCGCTAAGAAAAAAGTATGAATTTATAAAGAAGAGATTTTTTTTTTAAGAAGAGATTTTTTTTTTCAAGAAGAGATTTTTTTCCCGTTGTTTTTGTTATGGGGGGTTTGAGGTTTTTAAAGTGAAAACAATTAATTATTAAAAAAAAAGTTTTTGTCGCCAATTAATTATTTAATTTTGTGCCTAAGATAATCGTTAACATTAGTTGACAAAAACAAAAATCGTTAACTTTAAAAAATGGTTTAATAAAAGGCTTTAAAAGCCCAAATATAGAAAAAAGCTAACCGTAACTCGTAAACGCAAACGCAATTTGAGCTTTAATCGATTTCTTAAAGGATTGACATTGAGCTTTACAACACAGTAATGAACAGTAAAATATCCAGTTTTGTTCAAACAGAGGACTCAATAACTGGTAAAAATGGTTACAAAATCATCTAAAAGTTACAAAAGAAGAGAGAAAAACAAAGAAAAATCATCTAAAAGTTGCTGTATTGTTCTTAATCTCTATACATTTTCATGTAAAAAAAAGCTTTCTTTACTTTCTAGATATGAACAATTTCTTCTACTTTCTCTTTATTTACTCCTCTGCAACCAAAGATGTTAAAGAAAACAAAGCGGAGAGTTAGCAAAAAAAAGGAAACATTCTTAAAGAAGTTTAAAGCTCAATCCATGGCAGAAAAATGCTCACCTTTCCTTGGTTCTTTCTGCTAAACTGTATCTTATCTTCACCGCCATCATCTAGAGCATTGGATTTCTCTTTCTCAGACTCTTCCTGGTGGATTTCATTGGTGTTTTGCGGAGAATCAAATAACTTCTCAGGAAGCAGATACTCTAAACTCCTCTCTTGCCTTGAACAAATATAGCTTATTTCAGTAACAAGAAGACTTAAGCTTGACAAAATTGCAGAATCAGAATCAATGATCCTTGTTACTCATACCTTTTGTTTAGATCCTTATTATCGCCTCGTTGAAGATGTTTCTTCCTTTTACCACTATGTTCTGCCAAAAAAAAGGTAAAAAAAGACTGAGAATAGAGAAGACTTAAACGTAGATTTGAAAGAGAAAACTGCAGATTATTACCAAGAGGAGGGAACTGATCATTTGATTCAATAGCAAGATTGTTTTCATTCTCCATTTTATTTAACTCCAGCTTCAAAACCCTTCTTCTTTCTACTTCTAATTGCATTTCACCTTCTCTTCTCTTCGCTTCTTCTGTTTCTGAAAACTTTCTTGGTTCTGTTGTTATCTCTCTGGAGTCACTTCCAGTAACATTTGATATTTTATACCTGTAAGTGGAATTGCTTCACCAAATTCATAACAAGAAATGGAAACACTAATTAAAAGCAAACATAAGTTAACCTTACCTTCGAACTTGGATCTGTAAGCCACCGATGAAATGAATATTCCCACTAGCTAATATGGTTTCCACAGTTTCAGCATCAACAAAAGTGACGAATCCATACACCGGGTTAAAGTGGTTTAGAATCCTCAGTTTTTCCACTACTCCAAATTTGCTACAACAAATACAAGAAACATCATCACTATTATCCCATCAAACACTTTTGGTTGCAGGAAACTGTGTTACCTAAAATACTTGTGAACATCTTCTTCAGATAAGGAGCAGTTAGCATTACATTTAATGTAAATTACTCTAGTGGTAGACAGATGTTTTCCTGGATTCTCTTCTTCAAATTGTTCTGGCCTTTGTCTGAAACAACAATCACCACAAGAAAACCAAGAATTAACAGAGGAACTAAGATACTTCACACACAAATTCAAGCCCAAAAGCTCAAGCCTATTTTGTCAAATCTTGAAGTCTTTAGTAACAAAATCGGGAAACAGCACATAAAGAGCACAAAATCTAATGATTACCTTTGTGAATTACGCTGTTGTAGGAGGAAATTGGTGTCTTTTTCATGTGGCATTGACGAACCATAGACCTCCTCCATTAACTGAGCAGTGGTCATTTGAGCTTCTTTCCTCCTCATCATCTCCATTTGCTGTAGCTTAATGAGATTCATCTCACTTGGTGTCCCAAATTCATTACCTAAACCGCCCTGTGGAAACCTATAACCGCCAACAAATCCTGAATTATCTGTCTGGAGACCATAGGCTGAAGAACCATAGGCTGCCATGAACTGAGCAGCGGCCATTTGAGCTTTTTTCATCCTCATCATCTCCTTCTGCTGTGGCCTAATGAAATCCATCTCACTTGGTACCCCAAAACCACTAGGAGGACCAAATCCATTACTTAAACCGCCCTGCTGAACCCTGTAATCATCTGATTGAAGATTATGATGATCATTAGCTGAAAATCTCCTGTCGTTCAAATGAGCATCAGTCTTGTTCCTCAAAGAAGAGTCGTGGAGAAATGAAAAGTTGTTACTCAGTTGTTGTTCATCAGGTAAATCACCACTTCTATTGATACCATCTACATCAGAATAAGAGGGAAACGGCAACGAACCGTCAAGAGACTGATTAGAATAGAAATTAGGGTTACCGTAGAGTGTGCCGGAAGGAGTTAAAGGGGGATTAGGCCTCCCGGAAGAATCCAAGAACTGATTCCCCAACGTTCTTGGAGAAGGCTGAGGCAATGGTTGGCGATAGATATAATCATTGGGTCTAGAAGTAGGATTCAATGGCGTCGCACGATTCGAAGTAAGACCCAAAGCGGATTTAACAGCGACACAGAAAGACTGCAACATAGTATCAGACCCAGAAGCAAGACGGATCAATTTTCCCTTATCAAAGTCTTTCAACAACAAATAACCCATGATTTTCGAAGCGTTCTCTGGATCTAAACTTCCAATCCTTGCAAAGATCGTGAAAATTGGATCGTTGGATTCCATGGCTGGAAAACTTCGATTTTGTTTTAGGTTTTTCCCAATATGAAGAAGAAGACGAAAGCTTTTTCGCTGAAAATGGTGGGGATTTTTTCTGGGTTTAGATTAAATTCGTAAATGTATCAGTTTCTTTGGGAACTTTGGTTATGATTTTATATCTTGTGAAAAAAGGGTTTTTTTCCCGCGAAAATAAGAGTATTAATTATTTAATTTTGTTAACATTAAAAAGGGATTTAATTTAATAAAAGGCTTATAAGCCCAAATACAGGCCCATATAAAGCCCATTTTAAACTCTTCGTATAAAGCCCTAGCGAGAAAATCTAGATTAGAGAAAAAGCTCCGTCACCTAAAAGAAGGGAGAAAATAAACGAAGAGGAGTCTGAACGGTGAAAGGATCTATCGACGGCGACAGTCATGGCGAACATAGAATCCGAAGCAGTAGATTTTGAGCCAGAGGAGGATGACTTGATGGATGAAGACGGTGCAGGAGTTGACGCTGCTGATATTTCCCCACGCGCGGGTCATCCGAGACTTAGGTCAGCTATTGCTGGCGGAAATGGCGAATCAGCGCAGCTGAAGAAGACTAAAGGGCGTGGTTTCCGTGAGGATAAAGATTCTGATCGCCAGCGTCGTCTTTCATCTCGTGATTTTGAATCACTTGGTTCTGACGGCGGTCCTGGTCCTCAGCGATGTAATTCTCTCAAATCTCACTGCTAGCTCTTTCTCTAGGTTAAGTTATATGTTTTCGAACTTGTTGATTTCTGATTGTTTTGTTGTTGGTTGATTTGTGCAAGTAATTTGCTCTAGGGTTGTTTATTACACCATGGGATGCAATTTGACCTAAAAGTGTTTTTCCTGAAATTGCTCTCAAAGTTGTTTGAAAATACTTATACTGTAAAGGATTGACCTAAACTGACCCGAATGCAAAGACTGAACAAAGTTTCTGGGAGTAATAAAACGTATAGAAATGTTAGTGAAAAAGGAAAAAGATGGAAACTTTTTGTATTCTGAGCTTACGGTATACATTGGTTGTGATTATATGGTAACCAAAACTTAAGACTGTTATGTATGATTTGTTATCTGGATTATGTGTAGCCATTGAGGGATGGATTATTTTAGTCACTGGAGTTCACGAGGAAGCACAGGAGGAGGATTTGTCAAATGCTTTCGGTGAATTTGGGGAGATAAAGAGTTTACATCTGAATCTTGATCGCCGTACTGGTTTTGTCAAGGTAAGGACTCTTGAAGTTGTTCTCTGTGATTTGTGTCGTTTTAAAATCACTACATTGCCTCTTATAATGAATATAAGAGGTGTGATATTACTGTTTTTGTCCCAGATACTACTCCTCTTTCACACTTCTGTTAAAATTATATGTCGTTGAGCATAAGAAATGTTAAGCCGAAAATAAGTAGTGTTGAGGTTACACAAATCAAGTTTCTCCGCCACTTTATCCTTTTAGTTCTTATTGAAGTTCTACTAACTTTGCCTTCTATCCTTTTGATCAGGGTTATGCTTTGATAGAATATGAGAAGAGTGAAGAAGCACAGAGTGCTATTTCAGCCATGAATGGTGCCGAGCTCTTAACGCAGATTGTCAATGTTGACTGGGCCTTCAGCAATGGACCTAGTGTTGGATCATTCAGGAGAAAGAACCCGAGGTTTGAACATTCACTCTCTATTCTTTATTGCTTCTGATGATCCATATACTATGACTTATCTTCTCTTTTGGTCATGAAGTCAAGTCTTGAAAAGTAACTAGAGGGTTATTTACCTCATATCTTTGATCCTATATGTACCCTTTTACTCACAATTTCGTTCAAGTCATTTACTCATATGTTTGATTCTCAACTTTTCTTGGGTTATTGTAGGTCTGGGAGATCACAACGTTCTCGAAGCCCGAGAAGACGTTACTGATTCGATTCTCTCAGCTTCTGGGATTCTATGTCTTATCTGTAAGGTACGGATATATGTCTGGGAGTATTTGACTTTTGTTTCTGGGTTATGTAGGTTGTCTGCTTCTTCTGTTGTTTATCTATGCATTGTGCACTACTGTCCCGTTTTTAACACCATGAGATATGTTTTAATGCTTCTGGTTTGAGAAAAAAAAAAACATTTGCTGATGAAGATGTGCACAAACTTTTGTATGGTTGCTTTAAATTCATTTCTTTATTGCTTCATATTGAGAAATTGACCGTAAAATATGCTAATTCAAGTTTATTTCATTATAATATATGCTCTAGTACATGAATATATATGCCAGTTTGTGTAAAAATGTCATCACATGTTGATGATATGTTGTGTAAATATCTAGCAAAGTTTTCATGCTTTTTTTGTTCTTTTGTTATAGATGATTCATCTATGTTTTGTGCATTAAGTAGTGTCACATTAATTTTGTGTGATTAATATCTTTATAATTGCATTATAAATGTTTTTTTTTTTCAAATAATATTTGATTATATTGTACTTGGTTATACTTTTGTTTGTACTGCCAGATTTTTAATTGCAAACCGTTAAAACTGTTAATTTTTATAACATCATATCTTTCATTTTATTTTATATCTTTTGATATGACTTTACTAGATTCAGTTGAATTTAAAGTCTGTGTTTCTTTTCTCTTTTTAGAAATGTTTTTCATTTGTTATATTTAACTCCAATCACAAAATAAATAATCTAATACATTTTTTCAATTTTTTAAAATATCTTCTCAGTACGGTAAAGTTTTAAAAAAATCTAAGGAGGATAGCATTTTAGAACATGTTTACTTTTCCATTTTTAATCTAATGTTAGAAAATTAATGTTGACATTTAAAAATATAGTTAAAATTTAGAGGTACAGGAAGATATATATAATAAATAAAAAAAAAGATATAAAGGAAATAACTAAAATGGTGGCAACTACCAAGCATTTAATTATATTTCCTTTTTCATTTAATACCTGTGATGACTTCTTCCTAAGTCACTTTCTCCTTTTTTTGTTGTTGTTTTCTAACCAATAATTTCAACAAAAAACTAATATTATTTTTTAACAAATATTGTCATTTCATTAATCAAATCTATTAAAAACACTTTGATATTAATAATTTAATTTACATTCTGTTATAATGTTATATTTCTATACGTTTTTTGTTGCCATACAAAACATTACTGTTTGAAGTTTTTATAAGTAATTATAGACTTTATTTTATTTTATTTTGTTACATTCATTTTGAAATTGAAAAAAGTAACATTTTCTTGTTCGGAAGCATTAATTACTAAAGGACCGACATACACACAGAGTCCACGCATATAGTGTCTATATGTATAAATTAATTTTGGAATTTTCAATAACATAAAAATAGTGTATAAATTCTACTATTAAGTATTAATTGGGTAGGGGATATACTACACATAAATTTGAACCTCTCTTTACAAATCTCATTTAATAACGAAAATGAAAACTATATATATTATATAATTATTAGTATAAAACTAAAAACTACCCATTAAATGTAATTAGTTGTTTGTTGATTGTTGCTAGCACCTAACCAGAATCATATTCACATTACAAATTATAACATTATAATCTCTTATCATTTTAAACATTGTATATTCTCTCTCTCTCTCTCTCTCTCTCTAGTTCTTGTTTCTCTCTCTAGTTCTTGAAGAGTAAAGACACTAATGGAGTTAGAGGGTTCGAGTAGCGACGGGAGTCGTCATCCTCCTCCGGCGAAAGCGGCGGGGATAAGCCGTGGAGCTTACTTGTCGTGGGAAGATTTAACGGTGGTTATACCAAACTTTAGCGGTGGGCCCACAAAAAGATTGTTACAGGGTTTAAATGGGTATGCTGAACCGGGTCGGATCATGGCTATTATGGGTCCTTCTGGATCCGGCAAATCTACTCTTCTTGATTCTCTCGCAGGTTACTCTAATTTTTTATTATTAATAATTAATCATTATAAAATAAATTATATTTCTTTTTTTTTTTTTGACGGAATTTATACTTCTATTTTTGAAATCAGAAATATTTTTTTAATTATTT
>KE152388.1:0-36018 GCA_000411095.1 Aethionema arabicum | reverse complement strand
TTGTGTTTTATTGCTATGTATATATATATATATATATATTATTTTAAAAAATTAGAAATAAGATCTAATGTTTTTTTTAACAAAAAATAGAAATAAAATAAGAATTTTTCTTCCGTAGAATTTTGCTGTTTTTTTTCGTTTAAATTTTAGACCAAATAAGGGTCGAATTTATTTTGAAATTAAGCGTTTTGGTTTAAATTGGTTCGGTATGAAAATAGTTTTTTTATATTAGAAATATTTCGATTTGGTTTGGTTTGGTTTATGTTCGGTTTGATTTAGTTTTGAATACAGAAAGTCTAACTAAACCTTTAATTTGTAAGAATTATATGTATTTAATTCGGTTTAATTGCAACTAAAATTGGGTGCAATATAGCCACTAAATTCAAATTTAGCTTGATATAAAATTAATTCCAATCTTTCACAATTAATTTATCGATTTTATTCCAATTTTAATTTAATTAATCTCAAATTATTTCAATATAGGAAGACTAGCAAGAAACGTGATTATGACCGGTAATCTTCTATTAAATGGCAAGAAAGCAAGACTAAACTACGGCCTCGTCGTAAGTCTTTACAATTTAACCCTCAAATTCTTATAATCTTACACAAACAGCACCCAATTTCTAGATTTAGCATTTTTACCCACATACTTTTGTTTTAGGCTTATGTAACCCAAGAAGACGTTTTGATGGGAACATTAACAGTGAGAGAGACAATAACATACTCAGCTCATCTAAGACTCTCAAATAAGTTAACAAAAGAAGAAGTAAGTGACATTGTTGAAGGTACAATAATGGAGCTTGGTCTTCAAGATTGTGCAGACAGAGTTATTGGTAATTGGCACTCTAGAGGCGTTAGCGGTGGTGAGAGGAAACGTTTGAGTGTCGCGTTAGAGATTCTAACGCGACCTCAGATACTGTTTCTTGATGAGCCTACAAGTGGTTTGGATAGTGCTTCTGCGTTTTTTGTGATTCAAACTCTTAGGAACATTGCTCGAGATGGCGGGAGGACGGTTATTTCGTCGATTCATCAGCCGAGTAGCGAGGTTTTCGCGCTTTTTGATGATTTGTTCTTGCTCTCTGGTGGTGAGACTGTTTATTTTGGTGAATCTAAGTTTGCTGTTGAGGTAATTACAATGTTTCTTGTGTCATAAGTTTTAAGGGCTTTAATTATTGTTTTCTTTTGTTTGGGGTTTTAGGGTTTAGGGTTTTAGGGTTTTAGGGTTTAGGGTTTAAAGTTTCACAAGTTTTAGAGATTTCTTGGTTTTGTGTCACGAGTTTTAGTGTTTAGGATTTCACAAGTTTTAGAGATTTCTTGGTTTCTTGTATTACCAATTCTAGGATTTAGGATTTCGCAAGTTTTAGGGCTTTTTTGGTTTCTGAGTCACATGTTTTAGGGTTGTGTCACAAAATTTAGGGTTTAGGATTTCACAAGTTTTGGGGATTTTCTTAGTTGTGTCACAAGTTTTAGGGTTTTCTTGGTTTCTTGTGTCATAAGTTTTAGGGTTTTCTTGGTTTCTTGTATTAAAAGTTGTAGGGTTTACTACTTTATTTGGTTCCTTATGCTCAAGTTCTAGGGTTTTCTTGATTTCTTGTGTCATAAGTTTTAGGGTTTTCTTGGCTTCTTGTGTAACAAGAATCATGGTTTTGGAAATTTTGCAGTTCTTTGCTGAAGCCGGATTTCCTTGTCCGAAGAAACGGAATCCGTCTGATCATTTCCTCCGATGTATTAACTCTGATTTCGATACTGTTACCGCTACACTTAAAGGATCTCAGAGGATTCGAGTAAGAACAAAACTCCTAAATCCTTAAACTTTTCAAAAATCTTTAGTGTTTTTGAATCAAGAAACCTTCAAAATCATTGCAGGAGACAGCACCTTCAGCTGATCCATTGATGAATCTAGCAACATCTGAGATCAAAGCAAGATTAGTCGAAAACTATAAACGATCAGTCTATTCAAAATCCACAAAGTCAAGAATCCGAGAACTAGCAAGCATAGTAAGCAAATCAAATCCTTTTCAATCAAATCTATTTCAAGAATCAAAACAAACTTGTTTCCATTGATTTCAAGATCCAATTCAAGATTTCTCTATTTCGTGTTTTTCTTTTCAGTCAAATCCATTTCAAGAATCAAAACAAATTCTTTCTAATGATTCCAAGAACCAATTCAAGACTTCTCATTTTAGTGTGATTCTTTTCAATTGAATCCATTTCAAGAATCAAAACAAATGTTTTCTAGTGATTTCAAGAACCAATTCAAGATTTCTCAATTTAGTGTTTTTTCTTATCAATTGAATCCATTTCAAGAATCAAAACAAATTCTTTCAAATGATTTCAAGATCCAATTCAAGATTTCTCAATTTAGAGTTTTTCTTTTCAATCGAATCCATTTCAAGAATCAAAACAAATGCTTCATAATGATTTCAAGAACCAATTCAAGATTTCTCAATTTAGTGTTTTTCTTTTCAATTGAATACTTTTCAAAAATCAAAACAAATGCTTTCTAATGATTTCAAGAACCAATTCAAGATTTCTCAATTTAGTGTTTTTCTTTTTAGTCAAATCCATTTCAAGAATCAAAACAGATGATTTCTAATGATTTCAAGAACCAATTCAAGATTCTCAATTTAGTGTTTTTCTTTTCAACTGAATCCATTTCAAGAATCAAAACAAATTCTTTCTAATGATTTCAAGAACCAATTCAAGATTTCTCAATTTCGTTTTTTTCTTTTCAATCGAAATTCCATTCAAGAATCAAAACAAACTTGTTTCCATTGATTTCAAGAACCGATTCAAGAATCCTCAATTACGTGTTTTTTCCGGTTTTTTCGCAGGAAGGACATCATGAAATGGAAGTAAGAAAAGGAAGTGAAGCAAGTTGGTTTAAACAACTTCGAACACTAACCAAAAGATCATTTGTAAACATGTGCCGCGACGTAGGCTACTACTGGTCAAGAATCGTCATCTACATCGTTGTTTCATTCTGCGTAGGAACGATATTTTACGATGTAGGACATAGCTACACATCAATCTTAGCTCGAGTTTCATGTGGTGGATTCATTACAGGTTTCATGACATTTTTATCCATTGGAGGATTCCCCTGTTTCATTGAAGAAATGAAAGTGTTCTATAAAGAAAGATTGAGTGGTTACTATGGCGTTGCCGTCTATATCTTATCGAATTACATCTCATCTTTCCCGTTCTTGGTCGCGATTGCGCTTATTACAGGATCTATTACTTATAATATGGTGAAATTCAGACCGGGATTTTCGCATTATGCTTTCTTTTGTTTGAATATATTCTTCTCTGTTTCGGTTATTGAGAGTCTTATGATGGTTGTGGCTTCACTTGTGCCTAATTTCTTGATGGGGCTTATTACAGGAGCTGGAATCATTGTAAGTAGTTATGTTAGTTTTAACTACTTGTGTTTTGTTTTTTTGGAGATATTAGAGTTTAATGTTGTTATTGATTTTTTTGTGTTTTTGAATAGGGAGTGATTATGATGACTTCTGGATTCTTTCGGTTACTTCCTGATCTTCCAAAGATTTTTTGGAGATATCCGATTTCTTTCATGAGTTATGGTTCTTGGGCAATTCAGGTATTTGATTTTATTTGTTTTTAGCACATTTTCGATCCAAATCTTAGATTTGAGGTTTGTGAAACCTTAAATTTGAGGTTAAGCGGTGTTTTGCTTTAAAGATAAAAAAATTAAAATTTTTTTAAAATATATAATTTATAATATAGTCTTTATTTTAAGAAGATAATTAAATAATATCATAAATAATAATAAACATATATTTTGAAATTACCATATGAGTAAAATAAAACAAAATAATCTTACAACGTTGGGATTTTTGTGTTTCATTAACATATTTTTCAAGATTTTTTTTGTCTCGTTATTTCATTTTTTAAAACAGCAAGATTTGGATTTTATATTTTTGGCAAAACGGATCTTAAAAATAAATTTGGCGAAAAAACTCTAGACTTTGCTTAACCAGAAGCTAACCATATAAAAAAATTGTCACATATATATATTTTCGCCAAAAATACAAAATTGAAGGTTTTTTTTTCACCAAATTTATTCTCGAGAAATTGTTTCGCCAAAAAATACAAAATCTTGAGTTTTTTTCGGTGTCATTTCTTATATATTGTTTTCGAACAATATTCTTATCCAAAAACCAATCTTAACTCTAGATTCACCTTATAATATCTTTTTTTTTTGTTATAGGGTGCATACAAGAACGATTTCCTCGGTTTAGAATTCGAACCTTTATTCAAAGGTGATCCAAAAATGACTGGAGAAGAAGTAATACTAAAAATATTTGGAGTAAAAGTAACACATTCAAAATGGTGGGACTTAGCTGCAATCGTATTAATACTTATATGTTATAGAATTCTCTTCTTTATAATATTAAAGCTAAAGGAAACAGCAGAGCCAGCTTTGAGAACAATACAAGCTAAAAGAACAATGAAGACACTTGATAAAAGACCTTCTTTTAGAAAAGTTCCTTCTTTATCTTCTTTGTCTTCAAGAAGACATCAACCATTGAGATCACTTTCTTCACAAGAAGGTCTTAATTCTCCAATTAATTAAAATAATACATATTAAAGGATATTATTTATGTATGTATGTATGTGTTTTATACTTTGTATACACTTTTTATATGTTTTTTTTGCACATAAAATATTTTTAAAGTTTGTTTGTTTCTATGGGAATTATTATTACAGGGTTTTATAAATTATACTACTTGGTTTTATAAGATTCAAACGTTGGTAGTTCTGGAGAGTGAAGAATTGATCAATTTGTTTTTGTTTTCATAATTTTGTAAAAATATTACAAAATATATAGGGGTTTGACAATTGTATAGTTTAGAGAATAGTTTTATATCTATTTATGTCTTTTATCTAACCAATCTTAGATATTTACATATTTTATTTGTACTAATTCCGATTTTGACATTTGAGTACTCTGTTATGCATTTTTTACTGGTTTAAACAATTTTATAACAGTTTAAAAAACGTAAATCATTCATTTTTACAAGAATTTTAAAACCCAAATGTTTTATAAAATATTTTTTCAACAATCTTTTCCTGAAAATTCTTTTTTGTTTTAACATTCCTCTCAACAAAATCGTTAATTTTACTTTTAAGTGTTAATTAATCAAGGTATAGATCATTTCTGGAAAGGGTATGATAGTAATTTCAGAAAAAACTTTGGCCTAGAGTGGGAGAAGTTAGAGACCGTTGACGAAGAACCGTCGAATTTGACTGCTTCCACGCGCTCACCACAAGCAAACCAGAGTCATATAAATACACACAAACACACACTTTTGATTCGATAATCGATCCGCGACGATTAGACGAAAATCTCAGATCACACTACTTTTCCCGGTGAAATTCATACCTAAGTCGGAGAGAAATGCACGATTTCTGCTTCACAATCCCGTACGGATTACTTTTGATGGTTGGTGGATCTATGGGGTATTTTAAGAAAGGGAGTATCGCATCTCTCGCTGGTGGTGCTGGTACTGGTCTTCTAGTTCTTATCGCTGGTTTTATCAGTCTTAAGGCTTTCCAGAACAACAAGAAATCGACTCTCGCTTTGGTTCTCGAGACAGGTTTGTTGTTTCAATCACTCTTGATTTTGATTTAATCGGTTCTGGGATTAGATTCCGATGAAATTTAGGTTTAGAAATTCGAAGTACCTTCGTGATTCTGGTCATAGTATCGTTCAAGTTCGAGATCACACTTAGGTAATACTTTGTTAGTTGATATACATTCGGAAGTGTGATGATTACAATTTACAAGAATAAAACGAATTTTTGATGACTGAAATAATTAGAGTACTTTCGCGATTCTGGCCGTAGTGTCGTGGGAATTCGAGATCATACTTAGACTGCGTAGGTTTGATTAGATTGTGGTTTGGGATCTGGAATTTGGTCTTGTTACTAAGCTTTCCATTGAGGAAAATTCAAAAAAGCTACAATAACTCACTGTTTCTTTAGTTTTTTCTGAGTTTTTGGTAACTGAAACTCATCTGAAATTCTTGTAATACAGTCATGGCAGCTGGTCTTACGCTTCTCATGGGACAGCGGTACATGCAGACTCAGAAGATTATGCCGGCTGGTCTGGTTGCTGGTATCAGGTTACTTGCTATTCCTTTTCAGAATATGTAAAGCTTGTAAGCAAGTTTTTTAGGTGCCAATGCCTTTTTCCTTCTGTATTGCAGTGCTCTTATGACCTGTTTCTATGTATACAAAATTGCGACTGGAGGCAACCACATACCACTGAAAACTGAATGATGGTTATGCAGTTCTGGTGTCCAAATGGAGGTTTTGATCATCACCACCATTGTTGAGATATGTATATCAATTTGTCGATTAGAAAATCTGTAAGGTTTAGAGAATGTTGTTATGATTACGCTTAAAAAGGTTGGATTATCTTGTTCCCTAGTCCAACCTTGGTGCTTTTAGTATCTAAAAAATCATGTTTTGCTAGCCTGAATCTCCTTCTGAAAGCCATTTTCATTGGTTTATATATGATTCATATGAAGAAATCAAGCTTTTTGATTTACATTTAACTCTAGGATGAAACCATTTCTGTTCAAAAATCTCTGAGATGCAGGGTTTCTAGGATCAGATCATGCTGAGCAGCTATCATCTAATGTTAGAGTCCAAAAGATACAAAGGAAACAGTTAAAACCAAGACCAGTCTCTAAGAGATACTTATCAAAAAGTTTGCAGGTGAGATTGATCTTTGTTCTGTCTTCTAGCTTTCATTTCTTTCACTTGCGCCAGAATTTTATGTAGCTTCAAGATACGCTCCTCTATCAATGATGCCTGCAGCTTCAGCTGCTGCACGCCATGCTTATAGCTGTCATCAGAATCCACTCTTTCCTCAGCAGAATTCATCACTTTTCCATCACCAAGACCATCCTCACCAACATCATTCTCTACTTGCTGGTTAGATCTCGTAGTTTCTCCAATTTCAAGGCCATTTTCATGGAGCAAGCAATCGGTATGTCCCTGAGCTCCATCCTCTAGATTGATCTCTGCAGTCATGTGAATGTTTGAGTCATCAGATTGGTAAAGAACCATACTCTTCTGTGCTTTGCTTGCAGTTTCATCATTCTCTTCACTCTTTTGACTTGGACTTGATTCATTGTTCTCTGCCTGCAGTCTTGTTCTTTTTCCAAGTGGTCCAGCAGAGGAATCTCCTCTAGTAATCTCTACATCACCAGACCTTCTAGATTTAATCAATTGAGCAATGGTCATGTTATCTTCTTCATCATCTTTGTTTGATGATTCAACGTTAGAATTGATCTCTTCATCTTCAGGAGTTTCCATCATATTCACAGACTTGTATCTACGTCTCTTGTATCTCAAAACTACAGGTAACTTCATGTTATCTTCACTTGTTCTGTTCATCTTAGAGCCTAAAGGAACAAGAGTATGATCACATATGTTTCTTGCTTTGTATGATGGCATATGAGACTTTATGTAATCATCCCATGCTGCTTTTTGTGTATAGTTACTCCAGTCATCAGGACCAGGAACATAATCATCCATCCCGAACTGAGCCGCCACTCGATTTGGGAGGTAATCCACCACATGATTCATTCCAACAAGCTCAGAAACCTGTAAACATTGAGCAAAGGCCATATAATCATCATCAAGAGCTCCTTTCTCCGGGTAAAACTCAGGAAATCTCCAGTTTTTCACAGGTTTTGTGTAGGGACGCCATTCAAAACTATCTATTTTCGAGTTCTTCAGTAACAACCTAACATTACTTGATCTCTGTTTCAGGTCACACCATCGAACTAATCTTGGCTCACCCTTCAGCATCAGGTTAGGTTTTGGTTGTAGTTTCTTAAATCTTTCCCATGCCCAAACTTGAACTAATTTAAACAAGGATTTAAGCCTAATATTACTTGTAATGTCTGCTTCAGTGCAAGCAACAAAGTGTTGTTTCAACTCACTTAACTCTCCATATAAGTCAGCAAGAACAGCAGGAGCCAAAGCAATCATAGTACCTCTTGAAAGATGAACAGCAACTGGTAAAACTCGTTTTGAGATATAAGTTAAAGGTGATGGAAAAACAAAACTTGAAAGCCACAATACAAGAAAAGCCTCATGTTCAAGTTCATTATCACTGTTCATGAATCTCAACATCCATGATGACTGGTTTTCCAAGTAACTATTTTTATTTAACTTACCCCATTGTTTCTTCAGGTTTTCCTCGATCTTCTTCTCTTCTGAGCTATTTAGAGGAGACAAGAAAGGTAACCCTAAAACAGAGAAACCCAAAAGTACCCTAACATCTTCAAGAGTTATAGTTGCTTCACCCCATGGAAAAACAAAGGTTTTGGTTCCAGGACGCCATTTTTCAGCTAGACCAAGAACAAGATCTGTATCTTTATAGATTCTGTTAGTAGATGCCATGATTGCTTCAAAAACCCCAGCTTTTCTCCAAGTGGGTTCGTGAAAAGCAGCCATTTTTCTAGTCCAAAACTTGAACTTTTCATTAGCTAACCTCCACCCACTAAACGAAACACTCAAAGGAAAAGCTTTTAACTCAGGAGAAGGAACTGATTTTGGAATCTCAGATGAAGATCCATCAATGGAGGTGCCACAGGTACTTAAAAATGGAGATTTTTTTTTTCTAGGAAACCCCATGAGATCTTCTCTGTCTTTAACACAATTTTTACTAAATGCTGAATTCATTTTAAGTAGAAGATGAAAGCAAAGAAACGCCTTTTTTACTTTGTTTTCTTTTTCTTTGATTTTTTTTGTTGTATAATGTTTCAAATTACATGTCTGACCAATATATTGCACCAAAATATTGCAGGTTGCAGACGGTTGCGGGCTGAAGCCATATTTGTCCTTTTATGGTAAGTGAAAGAAAAGTAATAAATAAATATAACAAAAAAATAAAATATATTATCTTTTGTTTTGTTTTGCTATTAATATTTTATATTGAAGTTTAAGGTTTGACCTTTTGGTCTACAACTTCCATTTTTAGATGTTACTTTACCTATTCATCTAAGATATGAGCAGCAATTAATTCAAAAGCTTTATGTTCTGTGCTCTTGTCTTGCTTTTCTTTGTTTGATTTCTGCCATTAATCTCTGTAACGTCTTGATTCGTCCTTCCACTGAAATTGCAGTCAACTTCAGCTTTTGCAGTCTCTCTTCATAGCTAACATTTGACTCTACAGGCTTACTTTCATGTCTTTTGCGTGCAGCTTCTTCTTTTTCATCTCCATTAGAGCCAAGCTCAACACAAACTTCAAGATCATCAGAGTTGTTTTCAACTCCAACCTTCAATCTTTTGCTAAATCTGTCCTTAGAACCTTCTCCTTTGTCTTTCTTCACCTTTGATCTCAGATTTGGACTTAATCTCTGTGTTCTTGATCTTTTAAGTTCCACAGGAAAAGACTTCCGAAGAACAGAACTCAATGGGACAACCTTAGGACATACATCATCATCATCATCATCATCATAATGATCAACAGTATTACTTGCATTAAAAGATTCATCTTTCTGCAATATCTTTGAAGAACTCATGAATTTTGAAACTGATTTCATCCACCAATCTCTATATCTTACAGTAACATAAGGATTAGTAAGACGAGAAGGCATGTAAAGGTGTAAGCCATCAAGGGGCTTACTGTAATCATCCCAAGCTTCCTTTTCTGTGAAGTTGCAATCAGTAATTACCAAACCGGGTAGATCTTGAGCTAAACCGAACTGCATTGCCACTCGGTTCGGTAAGTAATCTTCAACAAAACCATTTCCTACAAGGTGAGAAACTCTCACACATCTAGCAAATGAAATGAACTCATCATCAACATTTTCATCAATCTTTATCCACATAGCTTCTTCAACATAAACCCTAAATGGACTCCAGTTCTTTACAGGTTTAGTGTAAGGACGCCATTCAAAATCATCAAGAATCAACCTTATCTTGTCTGATTTATTAGGTAACTTCTCCCTTTTGGAATCTCTTTAGGTTTTATTGGTCTTGTGTTCTTGAATCTCTCCCATGTCCAGACTTGAAGCAACTTAAACAATGATTTTAAGATGATTTTCTCATGACATTTTTTTTCTCTGGAGAAATCATGAATTGTTCCTAAATCTTTGTACAGATTTGCAAGAACACAAGGAGCAAGAGCGAGCCTCTCTCCTCTAGCTAAACGAACAGCAATAGGAAGAACAGTTCTTGAAATAGACCGACGAGATTTTTCTGGAAATACAAAAATTGAAAGCCATAGAACAAGGAAAGCTTCATGTTCCATTTCAACACCTTTATTCATGAATTTTGAAGCCCATAAACTCTGACTTACACGAGAATCTCTTCCACTTCTACTCTCTAATCTTAATTTATCCAGTTTTTTTGCAGCTTTTTTCATCTCTGAAGATTCAAGAGGAGTAAAAACTGGAGATCCCAAAACAGAAAACCCTAAAAGAACCATTACATCTTCAAGAGTAATGGTTACTTCACCCCAAGGGAAGATGAAGGATTTGGTTTCAGGACACCATTTTTGAGCAAGGGTCAAGATCAAAGAAGGGTCTTTAGGGATTTTGTAAGTAGATGCTTTAATGGCTTCAAAAATCCCAGCTTTTTTCCAAATGGGTTCATGTAAAGCTTCCATTTTTTTAAGCCAGGATAAGAAATGACGCTCTGCAAACCAACACCCAGCGAAAGAAACTCGTGAAGATAATGCTTCTAAGTCTAATGAAGAATCAGAAAGACGTTGATGAGGAAGCTCTGCTATTTGGTCATCAATGGAGGTAACAAAGGGTTTTAAAAATTGGGATTTTTTCAAGCTAGGCTTTTCTTTTCTTGATTCTAACACTGACACCATTAGCTCTTCTCTTTCTTCCATCAGATTCTCCATGTGAAGATTCAAAATTAGGGGTTATAAAAGGTCAGAACAAAGGAAGAGATTTAGGGTTTAGAAACTATGAAACATAAAACAGAGAACCCATTGTTGATATTTGTTTAGAAAAGCAAAGAGGAAAAATGGTTACTTTTTGTATAACGTTTCAAATTACATGTCTGGCTAATATATTGCAGGTTGCAGATGGTGGCGCTCAAATAATATTTGTCTTTTTATGGTAAGTTAAAAATACTAATAAATAAACACAATATATATATATATCCATTAAGTATATATATATATATTATCTTTAATGTTTGACTTTTTGGTCTTCAACTTCCATTTCTAGGTGTTCATTAGACTATACTTTATTCAAGATATGAGCAGCCATGCCTGAGTTACAAAAGCGTGAAATTAAGAAGAGATATGCCCTCTTCTGCAAATTACAAGTAGACCCTTTCATCAAAAGCTTGCTTTGTGTCTAATAAGTTACAAAAGAGATTATGTTCTGTTCTCTTGTCTAGTTTGCTTCATTTCTGCCATTAATCTCTGTAACGTCAAGATCCGTTCTTCCACTGAACTTTTAGTCAACTTCAGCTTTTGCAGTTTCTCTGCATAGGTAACTTTTGAATCCACACTTTTGCTTTCATGTCCTTTGCTTGCAACTTCACCATTTTCATCTCCATTAGCGTCTACAGAAGCAAGCTCAAGATCATTAGAGTAGGTAACTTTTGAATCCACACTTTTGCTTTCATGTCCTTTGCTTGCAACTTCACCATTTTCATCTCCATTAGCGTTTACAGATTCAAGCTCAAGATCATTAGAGTAGGTAACTTTTGAATCCACACTTTTGCTTTCATGTCCATTGCTTGCAGCTTCATCATTTTGATCTCCATTAGCGTTTACAGATTCAAGCTCAAGATCATTAGAGTTGTTTTCCTCTCCAACCTTCAATCTCTTGCTAAATCTTTCCTTAGGATCTCTCCTTTTGTAAGTGATCACCTCAGGTCTTTTCATGGTCAAAAACTCGTCTTTCTTCACCATTGATCTCAGATTTTGACCTAATCCATGTGTTCTTGATCTTTTAGGTTCCACAGGAGAACTCTGTGGCAACTTCTGAATAACAGAACTCAATGAGACTACCTTAGGACATACATCATCATCATCATCATCAACAGTATTGCTTGCATCAAAAGCTTCATCTTTCTGAGAACTCATGAATTTTGAAACTGATTTCATCCACCAATCTTCCTTTTCTGTGAAGTTGCAATCAGTAATTACCCGGGAAGATCTTGAGCTAAACCGAACTGCATTGCCACTCGGTTCGGTAAGTATTCTTCAACAAAACCATTTCCTACAAGGTGAGAAACTCTTACACATCTAGCAAATGATATAAACTCATCATCAACATCTTCATCTATCTTTAACCACATAGCTTCTTCAACATAAAACCTAAGTGGATTCCAGTTTTTTAAAGATTTTGTGTAAGGACGCCATTCAAAATCATCAAGAACTAACCTTATCTTGTCTTGTTTTTTAGGTAAATTCTCCCATTGTGCTATTCTAGGCTCACCTTTTGGAATCTCTTTAGGTTTTACTGCTCTTGTGTTCTTGAATCTCTCCAATGTCCAGATTTGAAGCAACTTAAAAGGTGATTTTAAGATGATTTTGTCATGAGATTTTTGTCTGAAAAAATCATGAATTGCTCCTAAATCTTTGTACAGATGTGCGAGAACACAAGGAGCAAGAGCAAGCCTATCTCCTCTAGCTAAACGAACAGCAACAGGAAGAACAGTTCTTGAAATACATGGACGAGATTCTTCAGGAAACACAAAAATCGAAAGCCATTGAACAAGAAAAGCTTCATGTTCGATTTCATTACCTTTATTCATGAATTTTGAAGCCCATGATTTCTGAGTTACACGTCTATCGAATCCTCTACACTCTAATCTTGCTTTTTCCAGTTTTTCCACAGCTTCTTTGATCTCTGAAGATTCAAGAGGAGTAAAGACTGGAGATCCCAAGACTGAAAACCCTAGAAGAATCATAACATCTTCTAGAGTTACCGTTACTTCACCCCAAGGAAAAATGAAGGATTTGGTTTCAGGACACCATTGTTGAGCAATGGTTAAGATCAAAGAAGGGTTTTTAGGGATATTGTAAGTAGATGCTTTAATGGCTTCAAAAATCCCAGCTTTTTTCCAAACCTGTTCATGTAAAGCTTCCATTTTTTTAAGCCAAGATATGAAGCCATGCTCTGCAGACCAAAACCCAGAAAAAGAAACTCCTGAAGATAATCTTTCTAGGTCAAATGAAGAAACATGGGGAAGCTCTGGTTTTGGGTCATCAATGGAGGTAGGTTTTAAAAAATGGGTTTTCATCAATTTAGGCTTTTCTTTGGTAGATTCACTCATTTTCACCATTAACTCTTCTCTCTCTTCCATCAGATTCTCCATGTGAAGATGCAAAATCAGAGATCTAAAAGGTCAGAATAAAGGAAGAGACTTTGATTTTGAAACTATGAAACATAAAACGGAGAAGGAGAAGCCATTTTTGTTTAAATTGAAGAAAAAGCAAAGAGTCAAAGAGGTTACTTTAAATGGTAAACAGTGTACTTTCTCTACTCATTCCAAAAGTATGACAATAAATAAACACACACACGCATATATACACACACACACACACATATACATACATATATATAGATATGTGTGTATATACACATACATACATTTATACAAATATTGTTCAACGAAAACCATCTCTTTTGTCTTGTTCTTCAGCTTCTTTATTAGCAGCTTCAACAGATTTAAACCAGAGGAAAACAGAAGTAGGAATCCCAGTCAAAGCAAAGAATCCAAGAACAGGAGTATAAAAGATACTATCAGAATTCAAAACTCCAAAAACTGGATTCTTGCCTACATACTCAAAAACAGAACCAATTGCAGCAATGGCAGTAATCGCTGAAGCAAGAAGATAAACATAGAATGGAATTTCAAAGCTTTCTTCAGACTTAGAGCCTTGACCTTCGTTTCTTGCCCATGGAGGTGGCTCATTGGAATCTGGATTTGCCCAAGATGGTTGGTTTTCTTCAGATTTTTTTGAATTCTTTGTTACAGATGTTACAAGTAATTTCCCAATTTTACGATCTTGGTGTAGGAAATGGCTGACGAAACTCTGGTTTGGGATTTGATTGTAGCTTGGAAATGATTTGGTGCCATGGCTTAGAGAAAAGATGGTCGGAAGAGACGACAGAGATGTCGCCATTTGAGGTTAGTGAGAAAGGTTTCTTATGAAAAGAAAGCTTTCGACTTTGGTCTAAACTCTAAAGTGATTCTTGAGATGTGAAACGATTTCAGCCACACGTTCTTGATATGGATGAGGGACACGTGGAGCTATAAAACACAACTAATATGATTTCACTCAAAATACATTTTTGAACTATTTGAAACATAATTCTTTAAAAAATTCTAAAAAATTTCTGTACCGATCTCCAGAACAGAAAGTTTTTAATTGTGAAGACAAAAATAATTTTTAAAAAATTCTAATTTTTTTTTTCATTTTTTTTTCATTTTTTTTTCAAATTTTATTCTTTATTATGAACAAAATTAGAGTAATTATTTCAATTTCAAGAGTTATGATTAATTTTTTTTTTTATTGTTTAAAAATTTGGGGGAAAATTTGTGAAGAATTAAACACATGGGTCGCGAGTTATATAATGTTTTGTCACTCGAAAGCTAATAACTTTTAATTTCACGGAAAATTTACAGCTATGCAGAGAGTAAAGTTCCGATCTTTGAAATTAAAAAGTGAATCTTTTTTTAAAAAGAGTGCAGTTTCTAAGTAAAATTCATTGATTAAGGATGGAAAATCAAGCGTTTAAGAGCTGTTACTGCGTCTTTGAGCGATGGTCACACTCTGTTTCTGCGTAACGACAAATCATCGCCACCAAAAACCCTACTTTTTTTAATCTTCTCTGTGTTTACTCTCTTCAAGCTGGGTACACTAACTCTGCTTAGGGTCATGGGGGTTTCTCTTACCTCCCATGATTTCCCTCTTCGCCAATTCTCACCTTCTTCTTTCTGGGTTTCGCGCCCTTCTTCTCTCTTTTCTTCTTCTGCCCCTTCCTTCTTCGTCTCTCCTCGTAAAACCCTTCGCAGGTCTGCAATTTTCTCTCTCCTTTCGTGTTTATTGTTGAAATTTAGTTCAATTTCGTCGATAAATTTGATTAATTGTACCTCAATCTGCTCTGTTTCGTAATCCTATAATCCATAAGGAAGTGATTGAAAACTTCTCTGATGTTTCATGTTTGCTTTGTTTAGTCTCAATTTTGATTAATTGTACCTCAATCTGCTCTGTTTCGTTTTTATGCACTTTGTATCAATTTATTGCTTTGTTTAGTCTCAATTTTGTTTTTGTGAATTCTGAATTACGATGTTGCTTCTAAAATTCAGGAAAGTGAGTTTCAGAAAGGGAAATAATGTTAAGTATTCGACTGCCACAGTTTGTGGTAGCTCCCATGGTTTACAGCAATCAAGTCATCAACGATCTTCTTCTGTTCTTGAGTGGAAGCTTCATCCAGGACCTAACATGGCAAAAATGGTTCCAACTTTTAAAATTGGAAGCAAAAAGGAAGTAGTTAATGAAACCAAAACTGTAAATCAAGTTCCTGGAACTCTAAGTGCTTGGAGAGAAGAAGCAAACAAGTTTAGACTTAGAGAAAGAAATGTAAAACTTAACGAAGATCAAGCTTTTCGAGATGGAAGTTGTTATTTCAATGGATTTGTTCCAGCTCTAGCTGATGTTACATCCTATGGAACTGGTCAGAATCTTGATTACAGGTTAAAATCAAGAAGTAGTAGTAGTACTACACTTAGAAAAGAATTGAATGGTGTTACACAGTGGAGAGACTCGTCTGGACCGGTTATAACATTACCAAGCAAGTATTTGGAGATTGATACAGACATAGATGTGAATCTTGAAGTGAAACAAAGATCAAAGTCTGTTACGAGTAACCCGCTTGAAGTTCGTGCAAATCTCAAGAAGATATATGAGAAGGTTCTTGTTGTTGATAATGTAGCTGCTGCGAAGAAAACCGTAGCTAAGCTCATGAATCAATACAGGAATCTTATCCATTCTTGCGATACAGAGGTAGATGGAACTTGTTCAGAAACTCTTATAGACTTAGAAAAATTGATTCTCCTTGTGATGCTGATGTTTCTTTCTGGTTATTTATAGGTGTCTGCCATTGATGTGAAGGATGAAACACCTGTAGATCATGGTGAATTGATATGTTTCAGTATTTATTGTGGTTCAGAAGCAGATTTTGGAAATGGGAAGTCATGTATTTGGGTAGATGTTCTTGGTGATAATGGCAGAGATGTATTAGCTGAGTTTAAACCTTATTTCGAAGACTCGTCTATCAGAAAAGTGAGTTCAAGTTACTCTTCTCCTTTCTAAATGTTTTCAAAGATCATTAATGAAACTCTGATAGGTTTGGCTTCTTCTTTCTTCAGGTATGGCATAACTACAGTTTCGATAGCCACATTATTAAGAACTATGGCATTGAGCTTTCGGGTTTTCATGCCGACACAATGCACATGGCGCGGTTGTGGGATTCGTCAAGACGAACAGAAGGTGGTTATTCACTTGAAGCACTTACAAGTGATCCAAAAGTTCTTGGAGCTACACAGACAAAAGAGGAAGCTGAGTTTCTCGGTAAAATTTCGATGAAAACTATATTTGGTAAGAAGAAACTGAGAAAAGATGGATCAGAGGGGAAAACCGTCATCATTCCACCTGTTGATGAACTTCAGCGAGAAGACCGAGAGGCTTGGATTTCATACTCAGCCTTGGATTCAATAAGCACACTGAAACTTTATGAAAACATGAAAAAGCAACTGGAGTTAAAGAAATGGTATCTTGATGGTAAGGTAATTACAGGAAAGACAATGTTTGACTTTTACCAAGAGTTTTGGTTACCTTTTGGTGAACTTCTTGTTGAAATGGAAGCTGAAGGAATGCTTGTAGATAGAGAATATCTGGGTGAAATAGAGAAAGTAGCTAAAGCAGAACAAGAAGTTGCTGTTACTAGGTTTAGAAACTGGGCTTCTAAGTATTGTCCTGATGCAAAGTACATGAATGTTGGCAGTGACACACAGCTGAGGCAGCTCTTTTTTGGCGGCATTTCGAACAGGTATTCCTCTCCTACGTTTCTTACTCAGCCTTGATTTAAACTGGTTTAGGGTTTAGGGTTTAGGGTTTAGAGTTTAGAGTTTAGGGTTTAGGGTAGTAGCGGTTTAAAATGAAGATATCTTTAAGGAAAATAGTCACATCTTGGAATGTTACCGGTAAATTCTTGAGAGTATAATCCTCTGAGCTTGTTAGTGCTTAGTTTTCTTGATACTAAGTACTGTTTATTTCTGTGATTAGTAACCATGATGAGGTGCTTCCAGTTGAAAAACTTTTCAAGATTCCAAATATTGACAAGGTTATTGAAAAGGGGAAGAAAGCACCTTTGAAGTTCCGAAACATCAAGTTGCATAGGATTAGCGATAGCCCGCTGCACACTGAAAAGTTCACTGTTAGTGGTTGGCCATCTATGAGTGGGGATGCTTTAAAAGACTTAGCTGGGAAAGTTTCTGCAGAATATGACTTTTTGGAGGATGTTTCAGCTGACGATATTTCTGGAGATGATGAAGATGTTATCCAAAAAAAGTCGAAAAAATTTGCTGAAACGGGCAGATCTGCTTATGGAACAGCATTTGCTGCATATGGAGGAGGTGAAAGGGGAAAAGAGGCGTGTCATGCTATTGCTTCTTTATGTGAAGTTTGCTCTATAGATTCTTTAATCTCAAACTTCATTCTTCCATTGCAGGTATTTTGCTTTGAAACACCCAAATTCGAAGCTGCTTATCTTAGTCTTATTGTATCCTCCAGACCGATATTTATGGAGTTTCTTCGTGTTCTCCAGGGAACTAATGTTGCAGGCAAGGATGGCCGCGTCCACTGCTCCCTAAATATCAATACAGAAACAGGACGCTTATCAGCTAGAAGACCAAATTTGCAGGTATACATTGGTTTCACTACTTATGGTCTTGTAATTGCGTCAAGAATTGTTTCTAAAGTTCTTCTTTTGTGTCTAGAACCAACCTGCCTTGGAGAAGGATCGGTACAAGATTCGTCAAGCTTTCATTGCCTCACCTGGAAATTCACTTATTGGTGCTGATTATGGACAGGTGAGGATCTGAATTCTTGTAGTTGTTGAAAACTTTGAGGGTTTTAAGCTGGTTTCATTTGTTTACTAAGCTTCCTTTGTCTTTAGCTGGAACTTAGAATCTTGGCACATCTTGCTGGTTGTAAAAGTATGATGGAAGCTTTCAAAGCTGGTGGAGATTTCCACTCGAGAACAGCCATGAATATGTATCCACATATTCGCGAAGCTGTAGAAAAAGGACAAGTCCTTCTTGAATGGCACCCAGAACCTGGTCAAGACAAGCCACCAGCGCCATTGTTAAAGGTGGATTATGGTTAAATGGTATTGATTTTTGTTTTTAGATAGCCATAAATCTTGAAATTTGATCGTTAGATAACACTGTGGAAGTTGCTTGACTAGCTAAGAAAACAAGTATAGAAATCTCTGCTAAAATTCAATCAATTCTGCCCAAATTACTCTTACCAGTTTTGGAAAATTTTCACTCAGGATGCATTTGCTTCAGAGAGGAGAAAAGCTAAGATGCTCAACTTTTCTATTGCATATGGGAAAACTGCTATTGGGCTTTCTAGAGATTGGAAGGTATAATCATCCTATTGGTTGAACATTCTTGATTCTTGATTCTTGATTCTTGATAAGCTACAATTGCATTGTTTATCTACAGGTCTCTGTTAAAGAAGCTCAGGAAACAGTTAATCTCTGGTACAATGACAGACAAGAAGTAAGGAAATGGCAAGAACTGCGTAAGAAAGAAGCTATGAAAGATGGATATGTACTCACTTTGTTAGGTAGGGCTCGTAGATTCCCAGCGTACCGCTCACGTGCTCAAAAGAATCATATCCAACGAGCAGCTATCAACACTCCAGTGCAAGGGAGTGCAGCTGATGTAGCAATGTGTGCAATGCTAGAAATATCAACAAATCAACGGTTAAAAGAACTTGGTTGGAAACTGCTCTTACAGGTTCATGATGAAGTTATCTTGGAAGGACCAACAGATTCAGCAGAGATTGCTAAGGATATAGTTGTGGATTGCATGTCTAAGCCCTTTAATGGAAGGAATATACTCACAGTTGATTTATCTGTTGATGCAAAATGTGCTCAGAACTGGTATGCTGCCAAATAATCCCTGAAAGTCAACACAAAAACACTTCAAGGAAGTCAATTTTGGTATGAATCTCAAGCTACTGTTGCATATACATGTTTATATATAGAAAGACTTTCTGGACTTGTGGGCTATGTAAATGGTTTCTTTACACTGATCATCTGAACTTGACGATGTTTGAATATAAATTGATTCCAATCAGTCGTAGACAAAGAGAGTTCTTTAAGAACTCTGTTTAATGATTCACAAGTGAAAGCTGCAGAGGAGAGTTTCTGTACAGTGTAATGTTTTTCTAACATTTACTGGTCGAAATGTTGGAGTTCAATGGACCAGTTAGATGCTAACTGGACCAAAATTTGGTCGGGAGCTAGACCTTCCCAGTCCTCTGGAGGATCTGTTGTTGAGGAAGCTTCGTGTAAGTTCAATAAAAGCTCTTTCTTTAACTCCAATGGTATTTCCATAAACTCTGCTCCATTTTCCTCACTTACTTCTAGCAACTATTGAGAATATGTAAACAAGAAAAACGTTAAGCTCAGGTAAAGACATGAATTTAGAGAAGATGAAGATCTTTAAACGAAGAAGAAGAAGGATCTTGTACCTGTTGAATCCAAGATAGACAGATGTCAAAAAGAGTATGATCAAGGAGGAACTGTGCAATAGCATGGAGAGCTTCGTTTCCAATGTCACTCGAAAGTTGATCTAGAGCAGGACCAGTTTTGTCCATCAACTTAACAAGCAAAAGATCATCACCTGTAGATAACACCTCAGCAAATGCAGTATCTATATCACCAACTCGAAGAGCATGCATCCCATTGCTCCAAGAAGTCCAGACAGGGTCTCGCTCTTGTCCACAGTCATCTTCATCCATTGCTTCGGCTTCAGGAATTGATACTCGCCTTGTCCTTGACGTTCCACAGTCGTCTCCGGCCACACGTATTGCTTCAAGAGTAGCTTCATCCTTCGAAGCTTGCCATACACTCCTAGAAGAGGTTCCTTCACCTAGCCTAATGTGTACAGATGAGTTTCTGTCCCAAGCTCTCCTGCTGTTACCAGAATATTCAGAGTCACCAGGACCAGAGCCGCGGGTCCTTCTTGTGCTGGTCTGAGCATTTCTTGAAGCTCCATAGTTAGGACTCTCCCATCCATCTACGTCAGACCTCCGGGATCCAACCACCCTTCCCCTTGCACCTGAGGAAGTTTCATTTTGGAAATTTAGAATATACTTCTTTAAAAGTGAGTAACAAGTGTAAAACCATTGGCAGCAGCTATACTTGCCTGATCGTATTGATATCTCCCTTGACATTTCTTCTACAATCCTCTCAAGACCTCTAACACGGTTCTCCAAACTTTTCATACCATCATGTGAACCACCCATGAAATCCTACAATGACAAGGAAGAAACTTAGGAGTAAATCTACTTGAAAACAAATCAATATTGGTGTTAAATCAAACAGTATCTGCAATATGTACTAAACAAGTGCCTTTAGAGGAAAACTAATTGAAACGAAGCTATATTTACTGTACCTGCAACATGTTCATTATGTGGGTTTGTTGTCTCTCTAAGTGTAATAATTGCCTTTGTAAAGGTGGCCAATTCCCTCTGGAATCCATGGACAATCTATCAAACTGGTTGTTGCTTATGGAAAATCCAGTCAGATTTCCAGGTGCCTCTGCCTGCATTGCTTCATTCTGATCTCCATTAAATGCTCTTAACCGTGATTCGCCTCCGATCATTCTTTCATCTACCCATTTCTCTCTTGCAAAATCTCCAAAATATCGTTGTTTTGGATGGATACCAGCTTGCCTAGCAGAACTTTTTGACCTGCACCTTGATCCTGAAGTATTGGCTTCTGATTCATCTTCTGTATTTGAGTTTGACGAGTCCTTTTGCCTATAGGGAAGAATAACTTCAACTGGCAAATCACCGGAACCTCTTTTTTCCAGCTTCTGGAAAAACTCTGGATTAAGATCTTTGCCAGTCAAACCGGGTGCTTTCTTCTTTAAGAAGAGAATTGCTTTTTCTTGAATACTTCCCGTCTGAACTTTTGGAATGGAATCTGAACTACAGCTCAAACCATCAGAAGAGCCTTGCATTCTCGGTGTTGTTCCCTCATAGGCAATTGAATCATTTTCTTCATTCCTTTCTAACATCGACTGCTCAAATGACATATCGTTCTGGCCATCAGATGGTCCAGATTCTCCGTTTTCGGCAATGTTCTTCCAGACGTTTAGTGCCTCAGACAAGCTGTCTCTAACAGGTTTTATCTGCAAGTCAAGCAAACACAGTCACTGTTAGGACTACACAAAGAAGCTATTTACTAAAATGAAACTTCACGATTCCAATCTGGTAGTTTATGACACAGATACAAAGATCAAAATCAAGCTGTATTACTGAAAAGATACAATTCTTGAGTACCTTATCAAAACGGCAGGCCTCAAGAGCTGTAAGTGTGGGCTCTGTTTTATCCGCAACCAACCTGCTAGAATGGACAGCCAAGGCGATTAAGGCATCAGCAGCTACCTTACGAGTAATCCAATCTGTACATCCTAGGCCCTCATGGATGCTGTGTAACAGTGATTCCAAACTCTGAGGCGCAATTGCTCCGACCTACAAGAATGTCCTAATATGTTATCAACAGAGAAGACCCAGTACGTTTGACCACTATGCAGATCAGAGATAAATCATGAATTCTGGGTCAGAAACTAATCCTGAGGACGTATAAATTGGACATCAACCAAGCAGTTACTTTTAGAAACTAAGCAGGCTAAGATAACGAATCTATATAAAATCTAAGAACCACATAGAAAATATCAGCCACATTGCACAAACCTGTGACAAGCTTCCAACTACGGGAATGAGGGAAGACTTAGTCATGTAATTGGGGCTGTTCAAAAGCTTAGCAATCCTAGGACAAAGCTTTTGAAAAGCTGCAACGGGAGGATCTACTGCAGAATCCACCATCTTTCCCATACAAATCGCAGCACCAGATTGTAAACTTCTATTCTGCTCAGACATGGCCTCAAACAACGGCTTAGCAAAGATCCCCACCAACGAAGTCCCAGCAAAATTTCCATTTCCCTCGTCAGTTCCCTTCAAAAACTGCGCGGAGAGCGAGCCAATTGCATCTCGACAGGCGTCTCTTACGCCAGGATCAGCGTCCTTGAGACGCTTAACAATATGAGATATGATTTTAGAGAGCTGGGAATAGGAGAAATCGGGATAGGAGAGACAGAGGAAGGATAAAAGGCGTATGGATTCTCTCTTAACAGGAGGTTTAGGATCGGAGAAAGAATCAAAAAGACAGTGAAGAAGCATTGGGAGGATATCAGGAGATTCAGAAACAGAAACAATAATTTTCTCAAGATCCTCAACAGCGATCTGGTAAGTAGCGCGATCACCGAGCCTAGATAGAGAGATTAAGATCCTCTGCTTCAATTCCACCATTGACGAGTGAGACGAGACAGATACAACCGAAGATCTAGCAGATGATGAAGCAGCATTGGAAGGTTTCATTGGAGGTTTCATGAGCTTCGCTGCTGTTTGTGAGCCCATTGCAAATACTAAGAAAGAGAAGTAGATTACATAGAAAAAGACTGGCCTGTAACTGTTAAAGCTTGATAAGCCAATATCAATGGCTGATTCGAAGATTTAGGGAGGTTTCCATTCAAAAATCAAATTTCAATCATGGAAGAAAACCTCTGATTTCCCGGCGACGAAACTAAAATGGCTGTTAAGGTCAGAAGTTGAGACCACGTCGTGTATTTCGTTACTTCATTTATTTTATTTATTAATTAATTATCGAAAATTATTTTAGTATATGTTAATTAATTATTATCGAAAATTAAATTATATTAATCCAATCTCAAAGTATCCGAAATCTAACGGTGGAGATTATTTTAAAAATAAAAACGAAAAAATGAGTGGATAATAAAGCCATCGAGTCTATTTTGCTGTTGTAGAAAGCTTAAGAAAGCAGCCATGGCTTCTTCAATCTCTTCTCTACCAGCAACACTCTTCTCCACAAAACCTAAGAACCATTCTTCGTCTCCAAAACTCTCCTCTCGATTTCTCGGAACCCGAAACTTAACTCTTCGGATCCGACCCGGTAAACTCGGACCCTCCAATGGTTCAAAAACCACTTGCTGGTTTAAATTCGGTAAGAACGGTATTGATGCTGAAAACGCCGGAATCTATGGAAGTCAAACTCGTGATGACTTTGACAGAGACGACGTTGAACAGGTTTGCTCCATTTCACTGTAAAATCAACAACAATAAGGTAAAAATGATAAGCTAAAGTCTCCAATTTTGGGTTTTTTAATTGCAGTATTTCAATTACATGGGGATGTTAGCAGTAGAAGGTACCTATGATAAAATGGAGGCTTTACTCAACCAAGAGATTCACCCAGTTGATATCTTGTTGATATTAGCTGCATCTGAAGGTGATAGACCAAAGATCGAGGAACTGCTTAAAGCTGGAGCTGATTACACAGTTAAGGATGTTGATGGAAGAACAGCGATTGATAGAGCCAACAGTGAAGAGATTCGTGACTTGATCTTAGGATTCTCTACTCAAAAAGCATGAGGTTTAGGCTAGGCTTGGCTTATGTGGCAGAGTTAGCTTCTGGTTCTTGAAACTGTTTTTGCTAGAACAAACTGTCTTTATGGGTTCCATGGATGAGTAGATTGTAAAATCCATCTTCTTCTTCCTTTTTGTCTGCTATGTCTAGTTTCTTTGTTGGAGGTTCCATGGCGTGTGGCATTGCTGCAGATGAAGATCTTTTCACGGGTAGAAATGCGACCTTGTTTGCTCTACAACTTGGTTTTACTGTGTCTAAGCCAGCTTTTGTAGTTCCAACATCTGTTTTTTCTGAAACTCCTGGTTTAGTATTGGAAGCAGCTGATTCAACAAGAGGAGTCAAACTCTCTTTAGCAACGTCGTCTGCTTCAAGCAGAAGTGAACTCTCTTTAACAGTAACACTTTTGTCTTCAGCTTCAAGCGGAGAAGGAGAGATATCTTCTGCAAGTACACAATTCAAGCAAATGAACAAATCTTTCAGTGAAGTAGCATAAGCTAAAAATTCAGCTAATTCTAAAAAACCAGATGCTGCAAATACAAAACCAGGACATGTACTAGGGAGCAGAAAGCAACCAAATAGTAATGATGTCAAGGTTCTTACCGCCAAGAGAAGAGACAGAAGTTTGATACTGTATCAAAGAATCCTTAGTAGCAGCATCTTCTGAAACATATTCTTCTGTAGGGGTACTCTCTTGATGCTGCAATGTCTTGACTAGAACATATTTATCGGTCTTCCACACACAATCCAGTACCGTGATGCTTTCCACATCCTTTGGATAGAACTCACGGTACACCTAAATTGTTTCAAATAGAGAAAACAGAACACGATTATGGGACTATGTAAGAGATCTAAGGATGTTAACCTGAGGAGCGTGAACTGACCTCAACCCCATCTTCTGATATCTTTATAGACTGCTTCTTTAGGGAGGCAGAGGTTACAGAATTGAAAACTGAAACAGCATCAAGTAATATCTACACAGCCAAAAGGATGAAGAAATTGAGCACATTATGCACACTAAAAGTAAAACAAGATCACTGTTGTACCAAAATATGATCCTGGATTGGAGAAACTCCCACACAATGTTCTTTCAATTACACAGAACATATAACAATCAACTTACCTGTTGAATTAACACGCGAAGCCGTGCAAGCAGTGCCAAAAATGTCACAGAAAATCCAATAAAAAAGGAACGGGCAAGCAGAGTAGATATCCCACTGTAGAACAAGTCAAGGTAGACAAAATTCAACAAAAGAACAATCATGCACTTAATTGAATAAACCTTTAAGAAAATTGCACTTTATTCAGTACCTAGCTGCCTTAAAGATGGGTTCAGTCATCTAAAACAAAAACAATGATCAGTTAGAATTATTCACATACACAATATTGAAGCTATGTAGCATAAGTTTGGTCTCGAGACTGCTCAAGCAGCTTATCTCTAACCAGGCCACACTACATAAACAAATAGATTAGAGGGTACCTGTGAGAGCAAGTGAAGAGCTCCAAGAAGTCGTTCCAAGATATTCGGTTTCCCAATATCAGATTTTTTCCACTTCAAGCTGCATACAGCAAAAATTACTAACTAAACTCCGTAAACTATTCGCAGATACAAGTAATCAACATTAAAATTAGAAGCAACCTCTCCAAAACATGGATTTTCTGTTTACTTCTTTTTCCAGAAATAACATGGAAGCAAGATTTCATTATCTCCTCCATGTTTGCTGTTCTCAAAAGTCTCAAATCCCTTCTCACCTGAACAATACAAAAAAAGTTAAGCTCAAAGAAATTCCTCAAAAACTAGTACCTTAATTTACTCGAGGAGCAGGCTAATCTCAAAACAATATGAAACTACCAGAATACTAGAATCCAATCAAACAGAAAAATCTGATATAAATACCTTAAGAAGGTACTGAAAATAGGAGCATCTCCTATGCTGGTTCTTATTCTTGTAAACCATTCTCTCAAACACCGCATGTTCTAGCTCAAGCTTACCCAGTAAACTCTTCAGCTTCTCCTCTAAAGTTTTGACTTGTATATCATCCATGGAGCTTTTTCTGTAATTTAGGAATGCGCCTCAATAAAACCCAGATTCTGGATTTGCTCTAAGTGCAACAAGACCAAAAAAAACCAAAATTTAGGTTACCTTAACCAAAATTTAGGATTTGCTCTAAGCATAATTCATCTTATACAATCTGGCGGCTAACCTAATCAAAATCAACGTTCTAATCCGGCTTATTTGTTGGAAGCTAAAACCCTAATAATGCTCAAATCCCTAAATCTATACACGAAATCTGAAACTCTAAAATCAATAAACCTCGTAACTAAAAGTTTGTGGAATAAATCTGATCCAGTATAACAGCAAAGAGAAGACAACTAACTAGTTAATGCTTACGAAAACAGAGACATGGAGGAGGCAATTCAGTGTACCTGGTCCGGTGTTGTCACGGCGATACTCCGATCCGGCAAAGAACACAGAGAAAAGAGTGCGAATAAACGAGGTATAAAAATAAGTATGGTAAAGTATGTATATTTAAGAAAATAATAAGGACCTTTTCTGCAAAAAGAATTAAATTTTGGGTTACTGTGTTTAACCTAACGACGTTAAAAGGTTCCGTTACCAGTTACAAATGTTGTTGATGACGTGTCAAGTTAAACCAAAATTTTGGGAATATGTAATATTTAATATTTTTTTTTCCCCAAATAAGATCGATAAGTTAATATTTAATATTAAGTTAATTAATTCTTTCTTTTTCCTTTTTTCTCATTTTCTTTCCTTTTTCATTAACTTTTTTTTACTCGACATTATTTTTTTTTAATTTTAATATAAAGGATTTGTTTTTTTTTTTAGCTTGTAAAGGATTTGTTATTAATTAATTTTTAAGTTTTTTCCATAGAGTAATAAACTAAAAATAAATTATATTTTTTCCTATAATTACTACATTATTTGTTAATGAGTTATGTATTCTCTTATATCTATATTCGTATATTAATATCAGTAGAATAGAAGATTTCATATAATATACGTTTTGCGTTATTATTAATAGTCTGAGATTCTATTTTTTTGTAGTATTTAGTCACATTTTCTAGTTTCAATTTTTTTTTTCACAAAGAGCCATGATATATATTAGGCAGAAAGACGATTAGTTTGGGTGATCAGCCCTTACAAAAGTTCTAGTTTCAATTAAAACCATTAAACTATTAAAATCAAATGAAAAAAAATATTTAAATAAAAGAGTCAAATCTTGATTATCTTAGAAATATATATTGCTAAAAGTTATTGCGCAAGCATACTAGTGTGACGAAAGATATGACGTAATCATATAAAATCAGTCGACTAATGAAAAATTTTAGATTATCTTAATTAATCTATTTGACCAGATATTTAAAAACATAATATGAATCTTATAATCAATGGTGTAATCTATTCCATTTCCATATAGATTTTGGTCGTGTATTCTACTTAAATAAAGTAGAATAAAAAAAAATTCTATAATGATTAACGAAAATATTTTTTTTTATTAAAGTATTTTAAACCTAAACTATTTTCAGTAGTAAAAATAAATCAAAAAGTATAAAAATAGTATGTTAAACCTTATAAACTTTTGTTATCAAAAAATTATAAACTGAAATTAAATTTTAAACACAAAATTAGTTTTTTTTCAAGATTCAATCCTAAAATACAATCTAAAAAGTTCGGTTATCATCAAATGAAAGTATATCAAATTATTAAAAAAAGCATTGTGATATTTTTTATTTAAACTAATTACCGAACATATAATTACATATATATTGAAAATCTATTTATATTTATGATCATAAACTTAGCTTATCATTAAGTATTATTACTTTTTTAATTCCTTTCTAAAATTGTTTATATTTCTTTAGGAAAATAAAAATTAATATATTTTTAGAAATAAATATCGAAAGGCGGCAAAAATGTTTTTAAAAAATAATATTTGGAAGAAAATAGTTGGTCCTCACTCGTTGAAATAAATAAATAAATTTTAATTTGGTCAATGATTAATGATAACGACATGTAATTCGTGGAGAGTTGGTAATAAATAAGAAGTGGTTTACATAAAATCGTGGCAAGCAGGCGAAATTAATTTTTCATTTAATTTTTATTGTTCGTATAAAACCACGAAATTAAATAATTAAATAATAGAAACGTGATGAAAGGTAACATACAAGCGGCAAGGTTAAGGGCCTTAATAACTCTATATATAATTAATTAATTAATCTATGATTTATGTGTATATATATGTTCGATCCACGATTGCACATTAATTTTTATATTTATTTTAGAATATAATATATAGCATAGCTTGGTTTACATATTTGAATCGTTATCCCCACTTTTCAAATTTTATATTTATTTTAGAAAATTACCGATTCTTCGTATACCGTGACGCAATTAAATGTGACATTAGAAGTTGCGTAAGCATGTTATATAATAATTATAATTACAATAGTTACTAATAAATTAAAATATAACGACCAAATATATGTTTTCTCTATTGAATTTTTACAATTTCTTATATATTTTTTTAAAACTTGTTAAATTTCATTAATTTAGCATCAATATATAAGTGTGTACATATATACTATCTATGATATCAAAATGTGATGTAGTGAAAATGTTTATTTCAGAATATAAAGATTTAAAATGGTTTAAATTTAAATATATAAGCGGATCCATCTGAGATAGTATTTATTTAACGATAATTTTGGTTAGTATGAAGGGAAACAAAAAATTGTAGATTTATATTAATTTGTAGAATTCAGAAAATAAATATTTAATTCAAAATTGAACCAATGGAGTAAACTTGGGCAAATCTGTAATTGATGATAAAAACGAATTAGGGACAAATGACTCCACTAATCATAATTTGTTCCGTCTCTGATTAAAATATTAATAATGCGACAAGAGATAATGTTTATAGATAAGTATGATTAGTGATTATGCAAGAATTTCATTTTTTTTCATATGCTGATTAAAATAGATTGATTGAATATAGAAAATATAATTTTAAATTATTTCAATTTTTTGGTTGTGGTTTTAGCTGTAAAAACTAAAATAAATTTGTTTATTAAACCATATATATTATCATGAATTTTGTATGTAATTAAATATTTTGCATAAATAAATATGACGCAATTAATTAAGTGTGACATAACTATAGGATAACGTAAGCATGAAAATGTCAAATTATTTTGACCTAGACTGGATTTAGTCATAGTGAAGAAGATTCTAAGTAATAATAGTTATAAGAAATAAAAAATAAAAATATGTTTATATTATATATTTATATGTGGTAGCCACTAGCAAGTAGTCATGAATCATGACTGCATATATATCGTGTCGTACTCTTTTTTTTTTCTTTTATATCGTGTCGTACTTATCAATCCCATTTTATATATAATGTGAGAAAATAATAAATATATTTTTATTAATGGAGAAATTTAAAGAAATTCATTAGTTACATATTTGTTTTTAAGAACATACAAAATTAATAAATTATAATGACATTGTAATGAAATTTATTGTTTATTTTTATGGTATTTTATTTTCTTATAACAGTTTCTATGGTATTTAAACGAGATTATGATATTAAATCTTGAACTATTTCAGAAAAACAAAATTTTGAACTATTTTTATTTCGTAAAAAATAAATATCATTATCAAATGATCGTTTACATGTTCAATTTTAATAATTGATTTTTTTAAAACCTAAGTGGATTTTTATATTAAAATTCAATTTTAAAGACAAAATTAAACTAAGAAAATATATAATCCAATTTTTTATATTAATTAAATTGTATTTTCAAGATTTATATTAATATGCACAATCTATAAAACTAAATTTTAACAATTAAATGATTATCTTACATAAAAGTAATATTTCCAATTCAGTAGCACCTTTACAAGAAATTATAATATTGTTATTAAACAAAATAATTAAAGAAAAACTGATTTATATATATATATATATTTAATATGTGAATATATTATAACGATGATATAAATAGAAATATATCTCACAAATAGTATAGTTTCAGGTGCTAATCATGGATTTAACAATTTGGTCTAATGAAACCTAATTTAGAATTCTACAAAATTATATAACTTCTAAAAAAATGTTTAATCTATGTAGATAAATTATGTCATGGCTGACCACATTATTTTTTTATTAATACCCTAAAATAAAAATAAAAAGATGATAATATAAATAAATAAAAAATAAAAATAAAATCTAACAAGGAAATAGTAGATTCCACTTGGAGAACAAGAAAAAAACGAAACGTGCAGATTTATATTGTCTCCACTAACTCTACACAAAGAAGCAGTCATCCATTTTCTACATTAAATTTATATTACTCAACATTATTTCCCATTTTAAAAACAAATATTTTTACAAGTTTCCTTTGTATTTTCGTTTATTTAAATTTATACTAAAATATCTGATGGTAAAAAATATAATGAATTTATGCTTATATATGAATTAATCAAAGTTATATTTATTTTCACTACTTTAAAGATAATTATTTTATTTTAATAAATTACGTTATAATTTTGGCTTTTGTTAAAATATGTTATGTTCGAAAATGTGCGTGTATATATATATATATATATAACGAAACACAAAAAATAACTTTTCAAAAATATGTTTGTTATTCTCCACTTGAGATTTTTTCTTTTGGCTAATGTAATATAATTTAAATATAATAATATCTAGTGTCTGATAAATTCGAAAATTAGTTTAGACTTGGGTCCAAAAATTTATATTTTTTAAAATAAAAATAAAATAAAATAATACAAACGGACCAAATTATGCCACACCTTCTCCTTTCCATGATCTTTCTCACTTAATTGCTATAAATATTCAAGCAAATTTAACAACAAAATCATTTGACAAACAACAAAAAATTCTCAATCTCTAAATCCCCAAAAAAAAAATTGAATTTTTTTCAAGCTCTAATGGAAAATTCAGTGAACAGTTGTGTACAAAAGAGATCATTTTCTAATCATGAACAATATGAAGAAGAGAACGAAGAAAGTAGTTCTTGGATTTGTTATTTTGATGATATTGATCGTAATAACGATGAAATCAACAATGATAATGATGATGATGATGATGAAATGAGTGATATTGATTATGAAATGTGTTATTATGATGATGATGATGATGCATCGATGATTTCAGATGCTGCATCTCCTATCTATACATCAAAGATGAGTTATGTTACTTATCGAAAATCTAATAAAAGAAGAATCATTAATTATCAATTTAAAGAAGAAAAACAACAAAAAAGAGACGATGAAGATGAAGAAGAAGAAGATACGGCGTCGTCTCCGAGTAATAACAATACAAAGGTTAGTTTAAAAAAAAAAAAAATTACTGCATAATAATTCTAAAGTTTGATTATTTCGTAATTAACAAAACATAAATTTTATAATTGTTGTTTAAATTTAAAAAAAATTAAATTATGGTATTCAGAAGGAATAATTTTAAAAATATTTAATACTTTTTATTTAAACTATATTAATTGATTTTATTTTTTCTAGCAACAAAATTATCCATTTATAATAATAAAATATATATAAATTNTTATTATATTTTATCCATTTATAGTAATAACATATATATATATATAAATTAGTGTAACTTTGAAAAAAATATTTGCATAAGTGTATTTCGTAAAAGTTTTCTATACAAAATTGTTAATTTTATATTATTTTAAGTTTCTCATTTATTATTTTATGATATCATTATATATATGCAAATGAATTTATTATTTAGTTAATTTAATTTTCTAATAATTTTTATTTTTATATTTTACAGGGTTTTAATCTATTAGATGATACTGAATATAACACAAAACAAGAAAAATCAATGGAGAATATTACATCTGAGGTAATAACAGAGACGCCATTAACTATAAAAGAGCTCATAAATGGAGAATTCTCTACAGAATTGAAGAAACGAGGACTTTGTTTAGTTCCTTTTTCTTTATTATCTAATTTCATTGCTTGATATCTCTATTATTTTTATATATAAACACTAATTATTTGATTAATTTATGTAAAATCCCCATTGTTGTCAAGTAAAATGTACAGATACAATCTAATCAATGTTGAAAGTTTTAACACTTAACAGAGATTCTTTTACAGACAATTCTTGCTATACACACCATTGTTGTCTGCAAATGTTATTGGAGCTCTGTGTTCATTTCTTTGCTGGTAATTTCTCTAGCAATTCAGGTATGATCTCAAAAAGATCACCAACAAGTCCATAATCAGCAACCTATATATGATTTTAAAGCTAAGCAAGATTCTGTAACGTGTTTAGATGAAATCTATAAGGTCTTTAACTTAGGGTTCTTAGGTGTGTTTACCTGGAAGATTGGTGCATCTGCATCTTTGTTAACAGCTACAATGACCTTTGAATCTTTAATACCTGCTAAGTGTTGAATAGCACCTGAAACACCAAACGCCATGTATAGCTCTGGAGCTACTATTTTACCGGTTTGTCCTACCTGAAAACACACAAAAACGGTATCCAGGACATACTAGACTCAGCTAGGGAGCGAGAAAAGGTTCAAGAACTGTTTATTGCAGTCCAAATTTGGGTATTTGCAGTGAAATCAAAGGGATTTTTAAGAGAAGATGTTTAATGTATTGACCTGAAGATCATTAGGAACATATCCAGCATCAACCGCAGCACGAGTAGCACCAACTGTTTAGATCAGAAACACCGAAACACTTATATAAGTACACAGAAATCTCCCAGGAAATAGGTTTCTTCACACTCATGTGCATGCTAGTGATGGGGATTGTGTACTAACCTGCTGCACCGAGTTTTTCTGCAAGCTTATCAATCATTTTGAAGTTTTCAGCGCTTTTCAAGGCTCTTCCACCAGTTATAACAACGCGGGCACTTCCAAGATCAGGTCTTTCTGTATCCTGAGATGAAAGTCCCACATATCTAGATCTGCTGTCAGATTCTGCAATGGTGAATATCAGAATCTGTTTATGTCAAATCCAGCAATAACGTCTACATTTCAATTTCAATACCAGTTCTTTAAGAACTACGAAATATGAATGGACAAGGGAGTAATAAAGAAACCTTCTTTGAAATCTGCGAGATCAATCTGCGAGATAGGAGCTTTCTTTGACTCAGAATCTCCTATGGTTTGTGTGACAGGAAAGGATGTGGATCTAATAGTCAACAAACAAGGACCAGAACCAGTATAACGAACTGTACACAAAGCATTTCCAGCATATATAGGCCTGAGATAGATTTAAGCTACGTTTCAGTTCACAAATCTGATTAGGGAAAGTAAGGATTGTGATCTCTAAGTTCAGACATCGACCTGATAAACTGATTAGAGTCTAAGATTTTGACAACATCAGTGATTGGAGAAACATCTAAAAGAGCAGCGACGCGGGGAAGTATGTTCTTGCCAAATGAACTTGAAGCAGCAAGAATGTGTGAGTAATCTCTTTGTTTTCTAACGAACTCAATCAATTTAGCCCAAGGTTCAGCTAGAGGGTACTTAAATTTATCTGAATCAGCAACAAGTATCTGTAAAAACTCCAACATTAGACCGGTTTTTCAGTTTAAATTCAACAAGTGAAAGGAAACAGAGAAAGAGATTGAAGTTAGTTAGGTTAGATACCTCGGAAATAGAAGGATGACATGAAGCAGCTTGAGCAGCAGCTTCTTGTAGAGAAGAACCAGAACCAGCTAATAGCAAAGAAATTGAAGAGCTTTGACCTAATGAATTTGCTGCCATTACTGTACTCATTGTTTGAGCTTTGATTGAACCACCTTCATGTTCTGCTAGTATCAAACTGCTAATCTATATGCATCAAAAACGTATAAAACACAGAGGATTGTGATCAGCTCATGAACTATTAATACTTGAGTTTCACAAAAATTGACCAATCTAAACTTAAAAGTCCCCAATTTTTCACCAAACTAACGCGAATCGCTACTTAAACTGATCTGTACCTAAATCGATATGGAATTCACAGAACAAATAGCTAAATGGGTTATCAATTACATGCTTCAAGTTGAAAATCACGAATCAGACGATACAAACGAGGAAAGGTTCGAACTTGGGACGAAATAGGTTTGTAGATAAAGAGCGTACCGATCTCGAGAGGTTGGTAATGAAGAGGAATCGAGTAGCAGTCGTGGGCACGAGTTGCTTCTTCGTCAGAGCTCTAAGCAAGACACCTCTCGTCATTATAATTTTCTTCTGATTGGTTTCTTCTCCCTCCGGTCACCGTCGTCTGAGAAGAGCGAACTAAACCTACCATACGACGCCGTTTAACAACTAGACGTAACGACGCCGTTTAACAACTACACGACGTCGTTTAACGACTAAACGTAACGACGCCGTTTAACCACTAGACGTAACGACGCCGTTTAACTACTTAAACGACGCCGGTTAACGACTAGCCATAACGATGCCGTTTTAACGATTAGAAATAACGACGCCGTTTTAACTAATAGAGTAAACGACGCCGGTTAACGATTAGCCGTAACGATGCCGTTTTAACGATTAGACGTAACGACGCCGTTTTAACTACTAGAGTAAACGACGCCGGTTAACGACTAGCCGTAACGATGCCGTTTTAACGATTAGACATAACGACGCCGTTTTAACGACTAGACGAAACGACACCGTTTACCCACTAAACTAAACGACGCCGTATGATTGGTCAAAGGGTCAAAGCTAGTAACTTTAAATCCTTCATATTTATAGGAATCTTGCATATGATTTACACAAGAAACGAATAACTTAAAAATGTTAAACTAATTTTTTATTGTTTATGTGATTGTAAGCTGATTTTAATCATGTTTTCTCTAAATTCAAACTATATAAGTACAAGATAACGCACCTAATATCAAAATCTAATTTTAAAAAAGGTTATTTTATCTTCGTTAAAAAAAAAGAAGGTTATTTTATTTTCTCCTTTGTTTTTATGGTTTTTTTCTTTTATCCGCCTTGGGACAAACAAATCGACACAAACCCTAATTGAATTTGAATAATTGTGTAATTTACGAAGTGGGGATTTCTGAAAAAATGAGGAAAATTAACCGACTTAAGATAAATTGAATTTCTTTATAAATCAAGAAAATAAAAGATTGATGAGAATAATTATTATCATAGAATTGGATTTGGCTATTGAATCTATTCCAAATAAATAAATAAAATGGAAAAACAATAATTTAATACAAAACAATGTAGTAGATTAAAACTACCAAAATAGTTGAATATTATCCAATTTAATAAAGGAAATAATTGGGTAAGAATGGCGACAAAAGTTTTCATTTTTTTAATTTAAAAAAATGTCGACAATTGAGCAAAAAAAATGAGTTAAAAAACCCAAAAAAAAAGGAATAAATGATATTACCAATCATATATGTGACTGTGAGTCTGTGAGGGTGTGTGGGGCCCAATGATATGACACGTAAGAGGTCCAGCATTTGAGAGACTGGTGCCACGTGGCATCTACCCAATGGGCCGACAAATTACTGTTTTAGCCTTGTGAGGGTGGGTGGCACCAATTAACAATTAACAAATTAACTAAATATATTAGGGATTCATTTTTTTTAAAACTATTACCACAACATTTAAACAAAGTTTTATATTAAGTTAGATATCAAATTCGATGCGTAGCAAATTAACCTAAAAATTAAAACGTTTAAATTTGTTTAAAAAATTAATTGAAATTTAAGATCAGAATCTTATTTCTTCCTTATTAACAAAATTTTTTTTATTAAATCAAAATATAAAAGTAATAAATTTGCTTATAGTTATACATATATAGTATTAATTAAAAAAAAGAGTGAATTCAATAGAAATTGAGCTTTTACTCTGAAAATGACAACTAAACAGTTATGAAAGTCTCTATCAGTATCAAATCATCTTTTGGATGGCAAAAAAATAATTTGGACCGGATTTAGTGAAATAAATATATAGTTTGAATTGGATAAGATAATATGTAGAAAATCTTAATTAATTAATAAATCAATTTTGTTTTTAATTGAACGTTCAACATAAAAATTTGATACATAGATGGTCGAAGAATAAACATAAAGAACTAAATTCCTATATTAAATTATTAATATTCAAATATTCTTCAAAAATAAACTATTATTTAAAGTAATATTTTTATTAATTATTATAAGGAATTTAGATTTTTATGTTTATTCTTCGAGTCATATATTTG
>KE152385.1:221384-251625 GCA_000411095.1 Aethionema arabicum | reverse complement strand
ATCAAGGAAATTGCTTAAGTCTAGATGTTGATTTCCAATTAGAACTTGAATAAGAGATTATCCTTTCTATCACCCAACTCAAATTCCCTAATCTAACACTTTTAAGCCTTTGTTTAATCCTTGCTTAGTTTCACCTCTCTTTTATCTTGTTTGTTTCCTAATTTCAACTTTGTTTAGCTACATTTCTATTCTATCTTGTTACTTGCTTAATTTCACTTTCTTAAACCTTGTTTTAGTTTAAATTCTTCTCTATCTTATCTTGTTTACTTAGTCATAGTTTGGTTACATTGAAAACATTAAAAATCTATTTGGTTTAGCTGAATTTGCAACTCAAACTTGATTAAGAACAATTGGAAATTGTGAGAATGACCCTAACTATACTATTGTGATTAATGGGATTTTAGGACAAAGAATTAATTGAATACACAAAAATCCTGTTTCAAAGAAACATGGACTTGTACTAACACCAATTGATGAAACATAAAGAATTTTGTTAATTTTAATATTACAAAATATAATAAAACATTAATCCATTGCAAATATAAAAAAAAAAAAAAAAAGAAAAGAGCAACATCATAAAAACATTAAGATGAAGAAAATGGATAATAACATGATCCTTATTCACACCAATGAGGTAACATAAACAAAAATTCAAAAAAAATTCAAAATACATTCTTTATTATTCCATGATTAGATTTAGAACTTGTTCTGTAGATCTGCGACAATACTAGCATCCAACTGAAACGCTCTTGAAAGAACATTAACATCAATTGGTGGGTTAGATCCAAACACGGTGTTAGCAATAGTAACAACACCTGGATTTTGGCTACTTAAAGCAGCAAACGCAATCGCTGGTGTTCGTCCAGTGTTGAATTGGAAGTGAATAAGTCCTTCTGGAAACACAAAGACATCACCTGCCTTAAGTGTTTTAGTCAAGAGACGGTTTCCATCTTGGTTTGATGTCACAAAACCTACTAAAAGTGTTCCTTGTTGAACAACCAAGATCTCTGTGGCACGTGGGTGTGTGTGTGGTGGGTTTTGACCGTTGACTCCATAATCAATACGGACAAGTGAGATTCCAAGAGTGTTTAAGCCTGGAAGGTTGTTAACATTGACAGCTGTCACATTAGATCCAATTGCACTAGCTGTAGGTCTTGCCTTGTTGAGTCCAGTGAGAAAGAAGTCTTCTGCTGTCACCACTTTTGGGTCTTTGCAAAACTTTCCATTCACAAACACTGAAACATAACAACAAAAATTGATAAATAAAAGTCTGTCCAAAAAAAATTGAGGAATAAAAGATTATAAGATAAAAAAAAAAGGAGAATTGTTGAAATAGCCTAAAATTTGAAATTATTGTGAGTTTTAGCACCAAATTTAAGGATTTTTTGGAATAGCCTAATCTACCCAAAAAATTAAACCAACTTCTTAAATATTACAAAATTGTCATTTAGTTTTAAAATTTTGAATAAATTAAGTAATTTGGGTTGTCCCACTTAAAATCTAAATTTTTAATAAAAAAAACAAAATAAAGGCATAATTGGAATACGAAAAAAAAAAATTGAGGTATTTTTATAGTAAATTTGTTTTTGATGTTAATCTAAAAATGATGTTGATTTTTGAGTTATATAAAACAATTTCTTCGTAAAAAAATTGATCGAAAAATTTAGTAAGTCATGATGTATATATATATATATGCATACCACTATCTGCTGGGGTGTTGACTCCAACGCAAAAGTCTTGAAGAGGGCTTGGATCAGAAGCTATGACTAATGAAATTGTCAAAGCCAACACAGAAAGAACTGAAAGAATAGAGAGATTCTTCATTGCAATGTATTAATGGAAGTTAAAGGAAGAGTTTGTTGTTGAGTATTGTCTTAATGGAGAGGTAAGAAATATATGAGACTTTTGAGCTCAATTTATAGATGAGTTTGGGTGTTGAACAAGTCCATATATACATCTGTTTAATCCAACAAAACTTTGACAATTTATTGATGTTTTTAAGTTTGAAATGGCTAAAATATTGTTTAAATTTTGTTCCCTTGACATTTCATGGTTTATGGTGGTATTATTTCAATTGCATATAAAATAAAATATTAAAAAAAGGGAATTTTGTGGCTAAAAAAAGGCAATTCCTTGTTATTTTTATGATATAAAAAATGACTCACTTGGAGTTTTAAAATGGCAAGTGTATTATCTTAACTCCCTCAACTTTTCATGAATTTATACGTGCTGATTTTGGTAATTTTATTATTTTTAATTATTTGCTGAGTTTTTGACAATTTATTGATACCCAAATTTGAAATGGTGATATTTCAAATGCCCATAAGGCAAAAAAAAATGTTTATCTAATAAAAAATGAGTTAAAGTTTGAAATGGCAAGTGTAACTCTTGGTTCCCTCAACTTTTTATGAATATATACGTGCTGTTTTTCATTATTTATATATAGTTTCTTATTCATTACTTTGGTTTGTTTTACAAAAAAAGTATGATTAAAATAGGTTTTGTATTAATTAAAACTTTTTAATCGCTAGTTGGTCCAAATGAAAAATGCCGTTTTTAAGGGTAAAACGGTCTTTTTGTCTGAATAAATTACTTAATTACTCCTTACAAAATGTAATTAAAATTGATAGATTTGACTAGATGTCATGTAAATGCCCACATTAATGACGTGTCATAATATGATTTGCAAGTGAATTCTAGAATTTATACATGTATCTAACTGTCTATTGTCTTGTGGACTTCTCCCGACAGAGATTGGCGATTATCTTCTCTTCCTCCCAATATTTTTCCAGGTAAACCTAGAAAATTCTAAGATCAAATATTAGACATGTAAGTATATGTGATTGTACTGCTTAGATGCGTACAAAATTGGAATTTACGAGTCAAATTCGTAATTGATCAAAAGTCGTGTCAAATTTTGAAAATAAGGTGATTTAGAGAGTTTTAGTGATTCAAAAGAGGCGAATTTAGAATCTGAGTACATCCAATCTCAGATCATTCACATGTCAAGATGAACCCTAAATCTAAATTTAGATTACAGAACATTATTCGCCTTGGTTTTGATTGAAATTGGGAATCAGGCTAATACGTCTGTGTTGTTTTCTTTTGTTTCCATTAATTAGATTAGGATAATAACAAGGAAACAACAATGGCTGAGTCTGCAAACAATACCAAAAAGCTCATAAAAATTGATGTAAGCTCGGATACCGTGTGTCCATGGTGCTTTGTAGGCAAGAAAAACCTTGACAACGCCATTGCTGCATCTAAAGATCAATACGATTTCGAGGTTAGAGATCACTCTCTTGTTTTTTTACTTTAGGATAAGGATTAGATTTAGATTCTTATGATGTTGTTTTTGTATTCAATTTGAACAAATGTAGATAAGATGGCACCCGTTTTTTCTTGATGCATCTGCACCTAAAGAAGGTGTGAATAAGAAAGAGTTTTTTCGACAAAAGTTTGGTGCAAGAGTTGAAGGAATGTTCACCACAATGTCTAAGGTTTTAGTCAATTTTCTCAATTTGTAATTCAATTTCAAGAGATTTATAGATGTACTTCTTGATAGATCTTGTTTTGATCACAGATCTTTGGAGGTCTTGGCTTGGAGTATGACACATCTGGTCTCACGTGAGCACTGATAGCTTCTTCTTTTAATTTCAACTATAAAAAAAAAGTAGATTTCTTATGTTTCAGGGTTTTGTTTGGACAGGGGTAACACTCTGGATAGTCATAGACTTATATGTTATGCTGGGAAAGAAGCACCAGATAAACAACATAACCTTGTTGAGGAGTTGTGTCTCGGTTACTTCACACAAGGAAAGTACATAGGTGACAGGTATGAGAAGTGGTTTGCTTTTGTGTTTCATAACCTGAGTTTGTGTTTGATGAATTAGCTCAAACTTGGTACCATGATGTTTGGTAATGAATTCAGGGAGTTTTTGGTTGAAACGGCTAAAAAGCTTGGGATGGAAGGAGCAGAAGAATTCCTTGCAGATCCCAACAATGGAGTCACAGAGGTGAAAGAGGAGATGGAGAAGTATTCCAAAAATATCTCCGGAGTTCCATATTACATTGTAAGTTAAATGCTCTGTGGTTCTGTTTACAGTGAAACAGAGGCAACTTAGGTTCTGTAAACATTTTAATGTCTCTTATGGTCTTAACTCTTGTGTCTGGTTTGGTCAGATCAATGGAAAGGTAGAACTAAGTGGTGCACAGCCTCCTGAGACATTCCAGAAAGCGTTTGAAACAGCCTCAGCTTAAAACCACAAACAGTTAACTCTTCAGTTTTTAAAGTTTATTTCCATGGTGTGATTATGTCTGTTCTGTTCTTTGAGTGTTAATAAACAGACTTGGAACTTTGAATTCTGACTAGTAAATAACCTAATTGCTTTATCTCTCATTCACAAAAAGAACAAAAAAAAGATTTCTGTTCATAAGGTCTATAAGATATCATGTAATAAGCAAAAGATTCAAACCATTTCATTCCAATAACTGTGAGGAACATCGTCTTGAAGATATAAATGTACAGATATGAGTAACAAAATTCTCATATTTACCGTGAGACGAGCACCTGGATATTCATAGAAGTTATGTACATGTGATTTCCTGTTTATTTATTGTGCAGGATACATACTGTATGTCTCACCGCCTTTTTCTCAATTTTGAGTCCAGCATTTATAACAATAATGTTAACAAGTTTCGTCAAATGCCATCACCTGGAAGATCACAGATTGTAAATGAGTAGATATGGTAGCATTAGACTATGAAACTTGTAGAGAAAACTAAGCAGTACCTTTCCACAGACAGGACAGGTTTCACTTCTCTCCATCCATTCATATATACAGCTAAGGTGGAAATGGTGAGAACATTTGGTTATTATCTTTGGATTCTCTGGGGTATAATCTGCACATTAAAACACAAAGATTACTCAAACAATTTTACCTCAAATGGAGAATACAAGCACCCAAGTCCTCTACTTCAGATTTCGTCTACGAAGTTCAACAGAAACTATCATAACAACTAAGACCAGCAATGGCTTAATTGCTCAGAAATGAATTGAATTTAGAAATAAAACCAAGGAACAAGAGAAACCTAATTATAAAGATATGCTAGGAACATAATACTCTTTCTAATGCAGTGATAAGCAGAAAGCAATGCATATAACATGATTATAATGTTGATTTAAAAGACTAATGCAGCAGAAATCTAGAGTTTTGGTTTTACCATCTAGGCAGGTTGGGCAGATATCCTCATCATCTGATTCTGCATAATAAGTTTCTATTCCGGTCTTCGACTTTGAAATGGGTGGTGAACCTTTTGAATACATTTCCTTTTCGCCATCATTACCATCAGAGTTGCTCCATTTAGCTCCACTAGAACTCATTTCAGTATCACCCCTTAATGGTTCTGCTTCTTCACCCAAATGGCTTGAACCCTTCTCATGTCTAGAAGCAAATCTAAAGCACCTAGGATCAGCATCGTAAGGCAATGGCGTTGGAGGAGAATGGTACATACTAGACAGAGAGTCATCAAGTGCACTTGTGGAAGTCATTGCTGTAGAAGTCTCAATATTTGAAGGTATTGGATGCATTCCTCCTCTGTTAGATAACGTGGTACACTGCAAAGAGTGGCAATATTAGAGTAACATAAACATACATACTTGCAATTGACACACAAACAAAAAGAGGAAAACATTCAAGAAGCATAGGAACACATTCAGATTTTGATAAAAAATGTGCAGAAATTACGAGAAACATACCAAATCCATGAAACTCTGGAGGAAGCAATTTAGGCATGGACAGTTCCTAGACATGGGAGTGTTTGGATTGACATAAGTCTCAAAAAGATCAAGTTGAAAGCAACAACAGACAGCCCCCATCTTCAACCTCCTTAACTTTCTCCCTAAAACCTTTAAAATCAAAGCTCCAAACTTGGAGGAATCAAGCAGGAGTTAAAATGAGAGAGGACACCAATCTCGCAGAAGATTCACTGCTTCCCACGAGCCAGAATCCTCCCTCTATTATCTCCAAATTCCAAAACTCCGGTTCGTAGAATCACCTGTGAGAGAAACACAATAAATTACAGTTCTAAAAATATACGAAATCCATGTGTTCATCCACCATAATTAGTTTGTAGAATCTAAAAAATTTAGCACTCTGCAGCTGTTGGGATAGCGATTGATTTGTAATGCAGAATGATTATAAGAACATAAACATCAGCCTTCAATAAAAGCTTCAATCCGATGAAACCACATAACCGGGAAAAAAAGGGATTATAAACTTAATAGCTTCAGAAAATGAAAAACACTGGGAATGGTTGTTGCAATCGATCAACATCGGATGATCAGTAATTTCATATCGAAAATGGCTAACCAAACCCCTTGATCAAAACATACGATATCAAAAACTTTTAAGCGAATCAAAGAACTACCTTTGAGATACAGGCCTGAGAAAACCCAGAATCAAGGAAAAAACTATGAGCAAACCCTGGATTTTTCCGTCATAACAGACTTTGTTAATCTGTTGACTTATTCTTGATTGAAGGTGTTCAGGTTCCTGGAAAATTTTCCGGGAAAAAGCGCAAAAGATTTTCCAGGAAAAAAAGCGATCCTTTCTCCCGTCTTTGTCTTCAACCTTTTGATCCATATGTTTGGGACAATTTAATCAGGAAACAGAAAGTTTCGATAATAGTCCCTGTAGTTTTATCTATTTGTAATTTTGACCCTAAAGATTTAATTACAAGTTTATCTATTTATCTTTCAGACCCTTATCTTTCTGTATTACCAATCACTCACTCAGACACTTATTAATACGGTTTATCCCGGTTGAATCTGATACACGACCCGGTTTAATTTCAAACCTGAGAACAGAACACGCGTGACTTCAATAGTCACCACCAGTTTCATATTGTGTACAAGTAACGACACATTAAACTCTCGTGAAGATTTCATAGTCTTAATTTGGACAACAATTACTACTAAATGGATAAATTCAAAGCTTTTTTTTTGTTTTTTATCCTTCGTTTTCAAAACTAAAATAGAACGGCGAATCACGAGACAGAAAACAACAAAAGAAAAATTCTGTGCAGTCCACAGAAAATAACCTCATGTTTTTCTTTCTTATATGAGAAGACAAAACCACTTCAAACTCAAGAAACAGAGCTCTCTAAAATGTCTTCTCTTCTCATCCTCCTCTGTTTTTCCTTAACCATAACACATCTTCTATGTCATAGTACTGTAACCTCCTCTTCATCTACAATCAATTTGAGATCAAGACATGAAAAAATTCAAATCTTTCCAGAGAAAAACTTGAGCCAAAAACGATCAAGTAACCGAAAATTGAAACAAGCTCAAATCCAAGATCAAGAAAAGAAGTTGTTTTTCACACCTCCATGGTTTCTTCCTCCAAATCCATTTGTACCATCACCTCCTCCAATTTTCCCGCCTTTTCCATTTCAACCTCCACCTCCTTCTATACTTCCACCGCTTCCATTTCAACCTCCACCGTCTCCTCCTCCATCTCTACTTCCACCATTGTTTCCTCAGCCTCCTCCTGCTCCTCCTCCATCAATTTTTCCTCCAAATCCATTTCAGCCTCGTCCTCCTCCTCCTATTCCCTCTCCACCACCGTCTCTTTTACCTCCATTGCCACCATTTCCAGGCCTTAATCCACCGTCACCTCCTCCGCTTCCTCCTCCTCCTCCACCTTCATCAATTTTTCCACTTCCTCCATTACCATTCTTACCACCACCAAGCAAACCTAGCCCTCCTCCTACTTCATCTTCTTCAACTAGCAAACAGCTTCCTTAGTTAGTTATATACCAATGTGTTTAGTTGAGAAATTGCACTATTTGTTGTGTGTGACAGTCATGTTTATATAAGGATTAAGGGTAAAGAATAATGGTGTGTGTTTTTACTTCTATTGGGTTCTTGAATTCAGGATCTACATAAGGGAGATTGTGTGTGATTTGTTTCTTTGATTATATTGTGAAAAAAAATGGAAAATAGGTAATTGCAAACAGATCCTTTATTATAAGATTGCTAGTTATTAAATGACTGACTAAATTTATAGAACTTTACATTTTAGCCTCAAACATTTTCCTCAATGGTACAAACGTCCATTTTATTCTGTGGTAAGCATTGTAAGCACTTAGAATATTAAATGGCAAGAAACTATAAGATTATATAATATAATTCATCAAAATGATTCAAAACTATGTGTTAGCTCATTTTTATGAAGATGCAATTGCCCTTGAACAGATAATATGAAGGGTTTAGGTTATAGGATATAGGGTTTTTTGGTTTTAGGATTTTAGGGTTTATATAGTTCATCAAACAAAATAATTCATTTGCTTATAATTTCGTATGTTTAGGAATTATAATGATAATTTTTCGTATCAGACCCATTCTTCACAATTTTTTTCTTTCTTAAAAATAATAATTAGAATTATAATGCAACCATTACTGTTTATGGCTAACGTAAAGGAAATACCAATTTGAATTAAACAAATGAAATATACTGAAGATAAGGAGAAGTATCCCATTAAAATTAAAAACAAATATAATTAATGCACATTATATTCCCCCATCTATCAACATTTTTAGAAAATGTATTACCTTTTCTAAATTACTTTTACAGAAAAAACAAAGCATTAGATGCCTTTAGATTTTCGTTTCTTTTTCTTTTGAAACATTTGCAAAACTATTATTTACGATTTTCCAAATTAATTATTTGATTTCTTTTTATATTCGAAAGGTACTAGTAAAAAAAACAATAATGGAACAGAGAAAAAGAGATTTAGTACATTAATATCGAAAAAAAAAAAGAATAGATAATGTCATTTGATAGGTAAGTTAATGGAGACTCAAGAGCATCCATTAATAAATTCTTGTAGACTATTCACGAAGAAGAAGAAGAACATTAAAATTCAAAAGAAAGTCGTAAAGAACAATTCTGTGAGTGGTCACCAGATTCATATCAACATTTTATTTATAAAAAAAACTAATGTTATTTTCATAAATATTATAATAATAATGCATCAAAAAATTTCGACTATATATATATGAAGACAAACAATAACACAATTGTAATCATAATAACGATAATGAAGTTTGATGTGAAGCTATGGAAAGCTGTGGTTTTGATGTGTATTATCAATTTTGCAATAAGCATCGAAAACATATTGTTCAAGAAGATGATCGATGATGGAGTTAACCGTATGGTCGCTACCACTTACCGACTTATCATAGGAACTATCTTCTTAACACCCTTCGCCATTTTCTTTGAAAGGTATTTATATATACACACACAAAGTTCATGTGTTCTAATTTGTTAAATTTACATAATTTATCTGATTTTGTATTCATTTATATGATATAGAAAGAATCGACCACCCTTGACTTCCAACATTTTGTGTTTACTCTTCTTAAGTGCTCTTTTAGGGTAAGTAATTAATTTTTTTATAAGAATTAAAAGGTTGATTATATTTTGGAGATTAATTGACATTTTGCAGGACAAGTTTAGGTCAATATTTTTTTCTTATTGGATTACAATACACATCTTCTACATATGCTTTAGCCTTTAGCAATATGGTTCCTGCAGTCACTTTTGTCTTGGCTCTCATCCTTAGGTAATGAAACTAATTTGAATTTTATTTTTTAATTTCTTAATGATTATTATGAATTCAAACCCTAGTTTTGATTTAGTTTTGAAAATATATAATGAAGAGAAGAGACAGTGGATTTGAAGAAGAACATAGGAAGAGCTAAAGTGATAGGAACAATGATTTCAATATGTGAAGCTTTGGTGTTAACATTCTACAAAGGAACTCCTTTAACACACAGCTCTAAATCTGAAACTCAAACCAAGAATCTTGACAACACAACGCATAAGTGGATGATAGGATCTTTGATGTTAATTATATCAGTTGCTTTCTGGTCTTTTTGGTTCCTTGTTCAGACAAGATTAAGCAGAAGGTACTCTTGTCAGTACACAAGTGCCACAATTCTCTCCATTTTTGGGGCAATCCAATCAGCTCTTTTGAGTCTTATCTCAGAAAGGAGCAAATCTATGTGGCTTGTTAGTAACAAGCTGTATGTTTTATCAGTAGTTTATGCAGTAAGTAACTTGAACTCTAGTCAATTTTTATGAGATTATTGATATGATTACAAAAGTGATTAGGGAATAGCAGTGGGATTATGCTGTGTGGGAATGTCTTGGTGTCTTCAAGAAAGGGGTCCAGTTTTCACTACAAGCTTTATTCCTTTGATTCAAGTCTTTGCTGCCATTTTAAGCTTCTCATTTTTTCATGAGCAAATCTTCTTCGGAAGGTACCAAATCTTATGTGTATGTATGCATTAAGTGTTAGAGAAAGCTAGATATCTAACAAGTTGTGCGTGTATATGTTTTGGTGGGTACCTAAAAAGTGTGATAGGATCTTTGGTGGTGATCATAGGACTTTACATACTCTTGTGGGGCAAAAGCAAAGATACTTCTCAACCTGTAATCAGACAAGATCAATTAGAACAAATAGATGAAGAAGCTTCTGGAACAACCTTAAACAAACTCAATACTAGGGGAAATGAAACTTCTCCAAAAGATTAAGATCAAGTTAATACTAAACTGATCTTGTATAGTTCAGTATGCAAATCAAGTCTGGTTCAATATGTCTTGTTGATATATTGAGATGAGTCAATAGAAGCATGTGAGCTTACTTGGGGAGTGTCTGTAAGAATAAGAGCCACCAGAGATGTAATTTAAACTTTGCCTATTTCTTCAATGAATTTACAGTATGAAACACAGTGCTACCGAGAAATCACTAGAAGAATGATGCAAAAACTTTAGAGATCTTCGCATGATTTTCCTCTGGAACCTGGTCAAAGAGATCAATACCCCAAACGGTCATTTAGAGACGTTCGCCCATCACCTGATTGTCCTGCATGTTCAAGTTTCACCACAAGTTGTGTTACTCGTCCGGTATCTACCATGACCAATTTTCATAACTGGATTTATTCAAAATGCAAAATATTGGTTACCTTTAGGTGGCACCCATGAATCAAAATCTGTGCTTTCATCAAGAAATTCTGGTTTAGCCGGACCAACTACTTTTTTAGCCTTCTTTCTCTTCTTCTTATTGTTGTTGTTATTACTAGTATCACCTAATTGCTGTTTTTCTAGGTCTTCATCTATATGATGTCCCACAGAATGTTTCAACAAGAGGGCCACTGCGTCTTGTGCCATTACTTCTGCCTGTTTTTCCTCAGATTTTTCACCTTCTTCGCCTTTATCTTCTTGCTTTCGTTTTCTTATTATCAGTCCTGTTACGCCTTCAAGTTCAGAGCCAGAATTAGATTTCCTATCCTCAGCGCTGGTTAGAATCTTCTTCCTATCTCTATAGTCAACAAATCCTTCACCATCATCTGTGGGAGCAACTACAATCTCAGATTTTCTCTCTTCCTTTGTTTCCTTATTTGCAGCTGAACCGAGCCATTGGGGTTTTGTCGCAATAAAAACAGAGGCCTTCTGTTCAGCTGTGTCATTTGCTTTCTTTTCAACTTCAGGGTTATTACTGTTTGAGTCCGCTAAACTTTGACCCGTCTCTTTCTCCCTGTACTCATCAGTATCAGTTGGTTTTTTAGGTAGACTTTTCTTCTCTTCTGAGAGAAGTGTTTTAGGCTTCTCAGATTTCTTCGTTTGTGGTTCTTGCGACTTCAACTCCCTTTTCTTAACCTCTTCTCCACTTGGATCAGCAATCTTTAGAAGGTATAAGATCCTATCCAATTCTGACTGGAGGGTGGAAAGCTCTTGTTGGATCTGGGAAGTTTTATCTTGCACTGAACACAAAAAAAAGGAAGCGAAAACTCCCTAGTCATCTAACAAGTGTTTCTTAAAGTAAATTAAACAGCTAATATAACTTACAAAAACAAAAAAAAAGGAGCAGTAAGATTACCAAGTGTAGAAGAAAGCCCAGTCATGAAGGCATCAAGGGAGTCTCCCGGTGTAGCATCTGTAACATTCTCTGTCTCCATCTTAATCTTCTCGGCTGAAAGTAGTTCATTCGTTTCTTCTATTTTTTTCATGACATTGTCTCTCTTATCAAGAAGCGAATCAACAGTTTCTACAGAATTGTTTTCGCTGCCTTTCTGCGTTGACTTTTTCTTCTTGGTCCGATCGTAGAAGTCATCTTCATCACTGAAAAAGAACACAACATCCCCTGTGAAAATAGGATCGAACCAAAATATGTCTTAGATAAAACGAACAGAGACAGAAGCAAGATTACCTTGATAAGTCTTCCTCCTCTTCTGCGGCTCCTTTCTTTTTACCGTGGGATTTTCTCCCTGTTCGTGCACCTAGACTCTCTCGGATGCTGTCATTCAATGTTTCCTCCAAGCTCTCAAGTTCTTCCAGAAGCTATCATACATTTTACAGAAATGCTAAGTATAATGAGATAGGTGTACCAGCCATACATGAAAGGGACTAGCGACCAAATTTGCACTTGAAATACAAGATTATTGTAGGAACCCAGTTACTACTTCAGAATAACAGAAAGGTTACCTGGGCTATTCTCTGTTCATTCCTGGCGATCTGCGTTTGTTGTCCTTGTGTTAACCCACCTTGAGAAATGTCTTTAGCTCGGATAGCAGATATCTCCTTCTTCATATGACCAATCTAATATTGAAGTAATCATTCGAATAATCATCAGATTAATACGATTATATGAATGGACCCTGCATTGAAAAAGAAAACATTGGGAATTAAGAATAACTAACCTTCTCCAAGCGTTTCAGTACTTTCTCCCTAGTTTTTTCTTGCTTAGGTGTGAGTTCTCCTTTATATGTCTGCCACGTGATTTCCTCAACATCATCCTTCATGTCCAAAGAAAGAAGAAACAAGATCAGTCGAAAGACTTATTTCAACGATCCTACAAATCTGATACATCTAGTTCCCAACACTAAGAGATAGTACTTGTCATGATTACCTCTTCCTCTTCAATAGCATCTTCCCCCATGCCCCATGACACACCATCAGCCATGGATGCTTGCTGTCTTGCTCGCCGGAGCGAAGCTTCACGTTCTGACATCTCCATTCTCATCTTCGCTTCTCTGATCAATTGCAGGTCTTTCTCCTAAAGGTCATTACTAAAAGTAAATTATACAGACTTCAATAATTAAGGCAAGCTAAAGAATCAAAACCCGACAAAAGTAACAGTCTCTCCATAATTCTTTTGAACTTTTTTCTACAAACATCATTTGTAGGAAACCAACACTAACAAAAGAAAAAACAGATAGCTAAGATCTCACAAAATCAGGCACTCTGCATAAGAAAATATGATACCATTTGGACAGAAAAGTTCAACTATAAAGTGTTAAAACAGATATCTGAGGTATGTTAATGAAAATTTGAGGTTCCACGTGATAAGGTGTGCAAAAATATCCTATCCTGATACTCAGAAAACTTGCTTAGAGCTCTTGATATACCCATGGGAAACTATATGTAAAATAAGCCGCAGTCATAAATATCATAAACCAAAAACTTAATTGTCTACAGTGAGATGTTTATCTTACAGGAGGCATCAGCTCCGAAGGTCCTTGAAAAATGTACAGCCGAGTCGACCTGCATAAGAAAAGAATACCTCAGGAAAAAACTCAAAGCAAAATGACGCAGTAATTATAATGAGCGTAACAAAAAAATTGACCCACCCCCCAAAGCGAATAACATCACCAACATGCAAGTCCACATAAACTCTTTTGTCGACCTGCAATAATCACAACGGTTGAGAAAAGCATATGTCAGAATTTCACAGCTCGATCTAGAGAATGAACATATTGAGCCACAAATAATACACCTTATTCTTGTTAACGGACGTCCCATGAGTGCTGCCAAGATCGAATAAATAGGCACTTCCACTTCTTTTGTACTGAATAACTGACAAATCATTACAAAACAATCAAAACGGCGTAATCCCAATTGAAAGAGGTAACGCTCTGATATGGTAATTACCCGCATGAAACCGGGAGATGGAGGGGTGCTCAAGAGGAAAATCGCAGATACCATCACGTCCAAACAAGTAAGCCCCTTTTTCATACCTGCAAAGAGAAATGCTCACATGTTACATCGGTGTCAATCTCAGCTCAAACCCAAACCAAAAAGTTTAAGAAAGACAAACCGCCAAACTCCATCGGAATCAAATGGCTAAATTTCGAGGTCAATATATAGAGCTTACACGTTAAATTGGTTTACAATGGTGCCTTCCTTGAGAACTTCAAGCTGAAACCGGTGGCACGGAGGGCCACTCCACTCAGGAACAGTGTACGGGACGGGACTCTGCTTCACGGGTCGCACACTAGGTGGCTTATTCGGGTCTACAGCGACAGAGTTTTCCTTAGATTCTTCCATTAGCTCGGGCTCTACTGCCTTGGTTGTCTCGAGATCAGAAGGGTTAGGGTTTCTGGGAGGCGGAGGGCACATAGAGGAAACTTCCACGGAAGCTCGAGATTCCTCACTCTGCGAAACAGATGTACGGTCCGCCTCAGGCTCGGAATCATGGCTAGGAATTCGCGGCGGAGGAGGATCCATGGCCGATGAATTAGTAATGGTTGCAAAGGGAGAAATTGAGAATCAACGGAAGCCAAGGAGGAGACCGGTGAAGCGGCAAGTGTAACCCGGGTCGGTTCGGGTTGAGTTTAAATTCTGGTATGGCCCACTTGGGCTCTGTTTTTTCCCAGGGCCGCTTGGGCTCTCTTTTATTCCCTGGGTCACTTGGGCTCTCTTTTTTCCCCTGGGCCACTTGGGCTCTCTTTTTTTCCCTGGGCCACTTGGGCTCTCTTTTTCTTCCTAGCCCACTTGGGCTCTCTTTTATTCCCTGGGCCACTTGGGCTCTCTTTTTTCCACTGGGCCACTTGGGCTTTAGCCTCTAAAGGTTGATTATAAACTACGCAGTAATATTATTCTTTTTGTTTTTTTTCAGATATTCTTTTATTTTTGTTTTTTTTTTCAAAAGATATTTTTTTGTTAAAACTACGCGGTAATATTATTTAAAAATTAAGATAATTTTGCATTAATGTAATAAAAATTTACTTTTAAAATCAATGGATCTGAATTAGACTTTAACAATTTCTTTTCAAATTACATGTAACATTGCAATTTTTATATTTCTTTTAATATTCCAAAAAATCTAACAATGTTATAAGATAGATGATTTCTTTTTTTTTTGGTCCAAAATAAGTTTCGATGATTAATTTTTTTTTGTTTTTTTCCATCATTTTTTGTTTATATTAATTAAAACCATTAAATATTTAAAATCTTAACAGCGCGTGCAAACATGAGAGTAAATGTTAAAAGAAAAAAGTAACGGGTCAGTTTTGTAAAATACAACAATAACGGGTCAAGAAAAAGAGTTTTCAGGCTGAGAAAAAAAAAAAAAAAAGAGGCAAATAGGTTTTTTTTTTCTTTGCGGTGAAGGAGCTGTGGTGTGGGGTTTGAGAGATGGAGGCGGAGAAAATGGAGTTGAAGTTGCACAACACGATGACGCAGAAGAAGGAAGTCTTTGTGCCTATTAATTCCGGCAAGATCGGCCTTTACGTCTGCGGTATTACCGCCTACGCTCTCAGCCATATTGGCCACGCTCGCGCCGCCGTTTCATTCGATGTCCTTTACAGGTATCTTCGTCTTCCTACCTTTACTACTCCTCTTTGTATAATTCTTTATTCGATATTGCGGTAGAATTGATAAAAATTGGAATCTTTAGATCGCTGCAGTAGGATTGTTGATTGATTGATCTCAAACTCAAAGCTTTTCACAGCTTAGCTAGGAAATTACAAACATATTAATTTGTTTTCTATGTTTAGCTTAGCTTCTTTTTTGATTTGATACTTTTGGGAGAAATTAAACCAAATTGGATAACTGAGTCAAAGAATTATCGTGGATCTGGCATTTATCGTTGCTTCTACTGGTATGCAGATACTTAAAGCATTTGGGTTATGAAGTTACTTATGTACGGAATTTTACAGATGTTGATGACAAGGTATGAGATCTTCTTGTCTTATGACGTTTTGAGACTTCCACTGAACATCCTGAATATAACAAGCATTTTCTTCTTTTATGGTTTTATCAAAATCCGAGTTGTCAGTGGTTTGCAGAGAAATTGACATGAAAGCTACAGTTTTCCTTTTTCCTGTTTCTGCTCCTCTGTTTTTTTGTGTGTTTCCGGTACTTATGTTAAGTACACATCTTTCTACAATCTAAATTTGGGTTCGTGCAGATAATTAACTGTGCTAACACATGTGGAGAGGACCCATTAGAACTGAGTAATCGCTTTTGCGAGGAGTATCTCGTAGATATGAATGCTCTTCAGTGCCTTCTTCCCACCCATCAACCTCGTGTCAGCGACCATATGGATCACATAATAAAGATGATAGAAAAGGTATGTTAGCTTTGGAAGAGGACTCAGATTTTTTTTTGTCATCTCCTTAAGCGCTCCTTCAAATGTGGTACTGGTATGGCATAGTTTTAGTCACGAAGTTATAATTATCACTTCCCTCTATGATCCATATGCTTCTCTGTTACAGATCATTGAGAAAGATTGTGGGTATGCAGTGGGTGGCGATGTGTTCTTTTCGGTTGATAAGGCAACAGACTATGGTAAATTATCTGGGCAAATGTTGGAACATGTTCGACCTGGTGAGCGTGTTGCTGTTGATTCAAGAAAGCGTAATCCTGCGGACTTTGCATTATGGAAGGTTTGAGAATCAACATGTTTTGAACTTTATCGCTAAATCAGCAAATAAAGCCTTAGAGTTGATGCTGAATTGAGTTTTAAATACAATTTTGCAGACTGCTAAACCCGGTGAGCCAAGTTGGGAGAGCCCTTGGGGTCCAGGAAGACCAGGATGGCACATCGAGTGCAGTGCAATGAGTGCCCATTATCTGTCTCCAAGATTTGACATTCATGGGGGTGGTGCAGATCTGACTTTTCCGCATCATGAAAATGAGATTGCCCAGACATGTGCGGCGCATGAAGATAGTGGTGTGAATTACTGGTTGCATAATGGGCATGTCACTATCAATAATGAGAAGATGGCAAAATCACTGAAGAACTTCTTCACTATCAGAGAAGTATACTTCTTATTTGTTCTAATCTAATATTTGGATTTTTATTTCGGTGTGTTCCCATGGCTAATGCAGTATTATACAAAGGTTTCAGCTTTTTGCTTCAATCTATGTAGATCACGGCTAAGTACCATCCATTAGCTTTGAGACACTTCCTGATGAGTGTGCAGTACCGTTCTCCTCTGAGTTTTTCAGCGACACAGCTAGAGAGTTCTTCAGATGCTTTATATTATGTTTATCAGGTGTGGTGCTTCAGATCTCTTTCCAAAATTATTCAACAATCTGATTAGCTTTTCTTCAGTATTGACTAATACTATAACCTCTGGTCTTTGTTTATTAGACTTTACAAGATCTTGATGAAGCTCTATCGCCATATCGAGACGAATTAACATCTGAAGAATATGTGAAGGCTGGTCAAACTGCAGAAGCCCAAGACATCATTAAAAAACTGAAAACTGAGTTTGAAGCGAAGATGTCAGACGATTTGAATACTGCCCATATACTCACTGGTGCTTTCCAAGATGCATTGAAATTCGTCAACTCTTCACTCACCAAGCTCAAGGTTTCTTCTTTTATCTTCTTCTTCCCGTTTGCAACATTGCATTCACAATTACAGACACCTAACTAGTTTGTTTTTTCTTCACAGAGAATGCAGAAGAGGCAACGGATATCAATGGTTGTATCACTTGTTGCAATTGAGAAAGCAGCAAGGGATGTTCTAGAAGTACTTGGTTTGCTCTCTGCTCTAAACTATGCAGAGCTCTTACAAGAAATGAAAGAGAAAACACTAACAAGAGCAGGATTAGCAGAAGAAGATGTTTCTCAGTTAATAGAGGAAAGGATAACAGCTCGAAAGAACAAAGAGTTCGCAAAAAGCGATGAGATTAGAGAAGCGTTAACAGTTAAAGGAATAGCACTTATGGATATCGGCAAGGAAACTGTGTGGAGGCCTTGCGTTCCTTCTCAGCCTAAGTCAAGCAATTGAGTTAAGTATTTGACTCTCTTCTGTTCTTCTAATGGAGTTCTGTAATGACCTCCTGATATACACTTGTTTGCTGTCTCCTGTACTTTAGACATTCAAAATCATATACTAATTTAGTTTGTAAACGATATTTATTTTGGATATTTATTTACAGACAAGCTTGTTCTACAAGATGGGTCTCTCTAAAAATACATGTATTTACATTTACACAGGGACACAACAAACAGCAATAGCTGTCTCTGTTTGAATGTAAGCACAAGAGACAAAAACATCAAAAGACAGAAACTCTTCTGCTTATTTGTTTCACAGAGAATAAAAGAAACATCACTCTTTCTCTTACAAAAATGTGAAAAAAAGTGAATGTCAATGCTTTGGTGATTTGCTCCTGTGGAGTATGGCATAAGCGTCGCTGTAAATGGCGATACCATTGGAGAATACGGCAAGAACAATCATGAAAATGGCTACACTCTTGTCCCTCTTTGTTGCCCGGTTATGACGATCCCTGAACAAGAAAGTGATGCATTAAGTTCGTTCCAAACCAATCTAACCAATCTATGGAAGATCATTAATGAAACAATGTACTTACTTCAAGATAACAGCAGCAGGGAAAATGAAACCAATGCAGACAGAAGCAGTAGCTCCAGTGAATTGAAAAGCATCCTATATGTTTGGAATGAAGTTTGCACCCAAGAAGATAACAGCAATGAGAGCAGCAGTTACACAAGCATACCTCAGATTAGAAGAACTAAGTGATGGAGCCATAGGGAAAAAAAGCCCATCAATGTTAATCCTCAAAGGGTAGAATACAATAGGAAACACAAGCATAAGATGAGCTGCATAGCTAACTCTTACTGCATCATTCAGAATCGAACCAAAAGGGATTCCAATATCAGTGTCAAAGTTTGCAAGAACATCATCAAGAGTAGCTTCACCAAATAAGAGATAACCGAATAAACTTGTCATTACGTAAACAGATGAACACATTGTAAGTGCAGACCGGACTACAGGTTTTATCTCAGAGGAATCTTCAAGTTCGTTCTGTACATTGTGAACTGCAAAACCAAAGAAAGATTACTTCTTCTTTTGTTCATTTCCAGTCAGGTATGTAAACAAAGAAGACTAAGTACCGTTATAATGGCAGATGTAGGCGTTGACAAGAACAGGAACAACAGTGAAGAGTTTCCAGAAAGAAGCTAAGTTAGTAATATCTGGTAGCAGTCTTGGCATCATCAAACCATCAGAAAACATCTTTATGACAACAATTCCAGCAGTGATTACAAGAAAAACAACCGCCAAAGCAACAGATAAAGCAGATGTGAATCTCAAAGAATCTGCAAAAGAAGAGCATAAGCTTGAAGATTCAAGTATGCATCAGCTTAAACAGAAATGGAATCCATGAGACTTTAGAATACTAACCAATCCGCTTGAAGCTAGCTAATGGTGCAAAGACACAGAAAGTTGTAACGAGGAGAACAGCAGTTCTTCTGTTCCATAAATGGTAACCAAACCATCCTTCAAGAACACCAGGATGGTGGATTCCATGTTCAGTTGTTCCAGCCAAAACATCACCTTTCAAGTCAAAATTAACCTGAGTTAAACCGGTCTAAATCAATACCTAGATGGAGAAATCAGAAGAGGGAATCAAGAGAAATCAAGAACAAGCAGCTACAACATACCGATGTTAATCATGTAAACGATTAAAACGCCGATGTTGCTAACAAGAACAGCAATTTGTAACATAATCCTTCCAGGTTTTCCAAAGGAATCATCCATTAAGCCAGCGTAAGATCTTCTTTTCCCTATTGTACTAAATCTAAGCAAGAAATCAATGGATGCATCCGTCAAAAAGGCCATGAAAACAATCATGGCGATTCCAGGGATAAGTCCAAGGATCTTCATTGTGGCTGGTAAAGCCATGATACCAGCACCGATGATTGTTGTGGCCAGATTGAAAACTGCACCACTAAAGGAAGCTCCATTGAATTCATCGTAAGAAACTTCGTCTCCATATACTTCCGGCAACAGCGGAGAGGTAGAATCAGAGGAGGAGGAGCTGCTTCTTTTTGAATTCGAGGTAACATCTGTCATCGGCATTGTCCTATTGACTTAGAAAATCTCCGAAACAGTTTTATAGATCTTCAAAAGTAAAGGATCCTGATTTGACTTGCAAAGCTATCAATTTTGGAATAAACAACACATAAATATTAGCAGTAATGTAAGAAGACCAAATCCTAAATAACATCGAACCCAAAAAGCAACAAACCTTAAATAAAAGCTAATGAATTTGATTTGGGTACTTCAACAGCAATTGCAGACGCTAAACTTCGATTCAATTGATTCTTTTTTCCTTAATAAAAACTATGCAAAGAGAGGATTAATCAGAGAAGCATAAATTGAAAACCCATTCGGAAAAATTGGAAATTTGCGAGACCCAGTTGAGGAAAGCTGGGTCTGGAAAAGGGAGGGGTTTTGTGAGTAAACCCTAGAAATAGCAATTTCCAAAAGAGAGAAAAGAGAATTTGAGGACAAGAGGTGAGAGAAGGAAGAGAGGGAATTTATAGGTTAGTGATCGTTGGCGATGAGGCGCTCAAAATTTAATTTAAAGGAACTTCAAATCTCCACCATTTTCTAAAATGGCAAAGAAAAACTACAATAGCATGGATACATGCCATTTTTTCTTTTCAAAAACGGTACAAATCATACACCTAAATTTATATTAATAAATATTGAGCTATAATATATGCAAAATATTGAGCTATAATATATGCAAAATATTATAGATAATGTTTAAATAATATTGAATTTAACTGGTTACAAAATTGCATTTCTTCTTTTTGGTTAACTCAATTGCATTTGTCTATAATGTTGATTAATCAAACATGGAATGGAATAAATTTTAAATAAAGGATAAATTTACCTGATTATTTACAAAAAAAAATATAAAACTAAGAAATTATAGAATTGAAGAAAGTGAAAAGCTTCTTCCATTTTAGATTTTTTTAAAAAAAATAAACCAACGTCTAGTTAAGTATGTGTAAAAGATTATTCGAAAAAATAAAATCATTACGAAATAATAATGATGATTGGTGAAAGCATATTATTGTTAGCATCTAGACAAATTTAAGCAAATTATTTGTGGGTTTAATTAATTAATTAATTAATTTCTAGAATATATTAAAAAAAAATTATGATATTAGTATGAGGAAGAGTTAGTTCCCATGTTGGTGGCATGTGGATCCATTTTCTCTTTACATCTCTACGGTAAGGTTTTCAGACACACACAAAATCATGACAATAATTGCTAACTTGTCTCTCTATCAAATACACCTTTCATTAGTCACTACACATGTCTTCTCCTTTCTTTCCATATTTTTTACATTTATTTACTTCTCATTCAATCATATGTCTAATGCCTTCATAATCATCATTATCATCCTCCTCCTCATTTCCCATTATATATTTCGAATTTATAGATATATTTTCTTGACTTGCATGTAGTATATCAATTCTATTTAAATTTTAACATTTTAATTGGATTTGAATTTGATATCGATTTACTAAAACAACATATTTTTTCTAAGTAATCGGTCTAATTAACCTCTTGAAATAGGTTATTTTTACCATCTATATGCATATTTTTTTTTACCATCTATATGTTATGATCATAAAACTGGAGAAAAAATATATAATAATTATAAAATTACACATATGTATCTCTCTTTGAGTACAAATGATTCATAAATTAAATAGGAAATATAAATCTAAAAAATCAAGAAAAATATACAATATAAAACTTATAAACATCAATTAAAACACATCGAAATTATAATAAAAGAATCAACCTTCTTTTGCTTGAGGCATAAAAATCCACCCCAATAAATTAAGAATTATAATCCCCTGGATCCCAATATACAAATTACAATCACTAATTACTTATATAGAACAAATAAAACATTTATATACAAATAAACTCTTGCTCATTTTCTTCCCTTTTTCTTTTCTTTCTTCTTCCATAAATTTAAACCAAATTTCTTATCTTTATCATCATGATGACTATGATCATTATCATCATCAACATCATAACTCTTAGTAATATTATTACCTTCATTTTTCCCGTTCCTCGAAGCCAAGCCATCTCTACGCTTAGTTCTATTGTTCTTTTGTTGATATCTTTGATAATTTGGACCGGAGGAAGCATCAGACGCCATTGAATCATCACTCTCCTTATTCTTCTCATCTTCGTTTACTCCTTCTCTACGCTCTTTATAGATGTAAAGAGCTTCGTAATAGTCATCTTCCACAACCTCTTCCTCATCCTCTACTTCCATGGGAGATGATATATAAGTTGTCCAACCTGATTCACTGCTGCTGCACTCTTCTTTCTCCATCAAGAACCCTAATCTTCAATTCTTGATTATTGAAATAAAGAGAGAGAAAGAAGAAAAGAGAGATACAAAAGTGTTTTCGTTTTTGTGATTGTGAAATGAATGTATATATGTGCATGTGGCGAGGAATAAGATTTTTATATATTATTAATTGATTTTTAAATATTATAGAGTACAGCTTGTGTTTTGTCTAGTGTTTAAAGTTACATCCGACATGATTCGAAGAAGAATAACGGTTGTTTTGTGAGAAATAATAATATTCTTATTATTATGTGTTGTCTTCTCTCAATGAAAATAAAATAAAACAGATTAGGTTCGCCAACACCACATTTTTCCAGCGTTATAGGTTAGTAGTCGAAAAAACTGTATTCTAAAGTGCCCGCAATCGATTCCTTATATATTCCAACAAAATTTTAAAACAATTATGTATATGTATATTAGAAATACCATGTTTAAGTAATGCTATATTGTAATGAACAAAAAAAAGGTAATGCTATATTACATATTTAGTATGAGTTAATGTATGTTCTTAACTTCATAAAATTATTTTATATGATTTTAATATTTTACAAACGGAACTATATTTTGAAAAAAAATATTCATTTTTGTGACATTAATAAGATACTTAACATGAAAACACTAAGTCATCATTATATTGGTGGGAAATTAACTACTACTAGCTAGCTAATACTAAATAATTAACTTTATAATTAATGAAATTAATTGGAATGTGATTAAAAGAGAGTGAGGGCATTTTAGGTTGTATTGTAGCAGGGAATGAATTCAGTGAACCGAAACCAAACACGAAGCTTCATGAAAGACAAAGTTGGTGTAATTACTTGTTAGGTTCTGAATTCTGATCAAACCCATGTTCTATAACATGTTACAATCATGCTCCTTTTTTATCTTCTTCTTCCTTACCAAACCTCATCATTATTTTACTATTTTTCATTATAAAAATTTGCAATACTACATTAGATATATATGATATAAGTAGTCACATTAATCTAATAGTACAAATGATATAAAAACCTAGAAATCATTGATTATTATTTCTCTCCTTTTTTTTTGTATGTGTGTTTGTGAAAGGTTATGTTGATGAATATAGTTTAGAAATTAAATATAATAATATATTAAAGATATGAAAGTAATAAAAAGTGCATATGCAAGAGACGTTGTACATATATACAAACAGATTTCTAACTTCGTGCGCTATCTTTTGTTTGTATTCATTTGTCCATGTACGGCGATCACTCGGTTCTGTCTCCTCTTGCCTCTTCTTCTTTACTTTACTTTTTTCCATTCACATTAATACATTTATATATCTTATTTAAATTAATAAAAACTTGAGAAAAATGGTACTTTCAGCGTGACGAAGAGCTTTTTTATATCCATTCATTATTTAGATAGCTTAAAGAGTTTCAAAATAAAATATTTCGCAGTTTAACGAGAATATACTATATATTATACACATGCTTTGCAGTTTATAGATTTTATAATTCTTTAAATATGAGACGCCATTAAAAAAAATTCATCTTAGTTAATAGTTTAATTTACTTGATTTAAAATTTTTCTTTATAAAATCGAATACCATAAATAAAATTTTGAATTAAATAAAAAATAAATTTTCAAAAAAAGAAATTTCAAATATTTTTGCAATTTCTCCTATATTTATTTCATTTTTTTTTTACTTTTATTTTCAGAGGCTTATTAAAAATTCTTCCATTGAGTTTATCGTCTCTTTACTGGGTCCAGGTAACTTCTTAACTAATACTTATTAGTTAATTAGGCCCAGTCAACTTTCATCATATTAAGCCCAACAATCTTTGGTTTAACCTAACCGAACTTAACCAAACCACTTAACCAATTCTCTTTAACCCACATTTCACAATAACTTATTCAAAACTTCACAAGATGTGCGTAACCCACTTTATACTTTCACCTTTTATTTTATAATAAAATCTTTCAAGCTAAGCAAACCCTTTTTCTTGTATAATTTGATTTTAAAATTTATAAACAAAAAAATAGTATATAGTTTTAAACAAAGATAAAATATATAATCAACTATATATATACATACATATATACAAAATATGAATTAAGTGTGACAATCATAGAATTGATGAAGAATTGATTTTGGTTGGCTTGGCAAAGAAGGTAGGGTTTTGATTACCAGCCATTATAACAACAATCTTTGGTTCCATATCCAATGGCTTCAAAAACTCCTTCTTTCTCACTTTCTCTTCATCTTCGTTCTCTGAAATTGAATTTGTTTGGTTATGAGAGCAAGCCAAGAGAACCAGAGATATTGCTATGATCCCCAACATCAACCCTAGCCCAGCAAACATATAAGGAACCGGAGACTTCCAATTTTCTAAACCGGAATTAACCGTAAATGTTGAGTTAGTAACCGGATTCATTGCTTCAATTTCCTCTAATTCCACCGGTTTTCTCTTTCTCAAGTTGTTGTAGAGGTTATTGATATATATATAGAGGTGTATGTAGCCAAAGGTGAGAGTTTTATAGTGTACAGTGTTGAGAGATGCCAAAGTTGCCTTCTGAGTTTTGGTGTAAAAAAGATTTATTCTTACTTCTACACTTAATTGATTCTTTGTTCTGTCTTTTCTTACAAAGCTTAGATCCCTTCATTTTTAAGATATAGTTTGTTTTTTAATCGATTTATTTGTTGATGTTGATTCTATGAATTGAGTTTCGTACAAGTTTAGTAATATATATATCCACACACACATTATATATATATGTATAGGATATATCATTAAAAGCAACAACGTTTCATATTTAAAAGATAGATATGCACAACCGTATTTTAGTGCGCATCCGTTTATAAGATATGCTTTGAAAAATATTTAATATCAATAAATTTTAAAGTACTTTTTTATATATAGCATAAGATCTAAACTAATCATATAAGCATTTAGAATCAGAATTATAAAGATGTAATACGCACATTTTCTATATTTCTTATTATAAATGTTAAATTCGGAAGTTGGATAAGAATTTAATTTTGTTTTTCTTAAATATAAATTTGGATAAGGATGATATCTAAACTTTTAACCAAGTGAGCAAAAACAAAGGGAATTTATATAGTAATGGAGAAATAAAATTGAGATTATTTAATGTTTTTGTATTAGAAGATTGTTTGAATTTTAATGGTCAAACACACACAAAATTGGTAATCCAAATATATTTATTTATATAAAACTGATCTAGAAATTAAACAGAATATTTCAAAGAATACATGAAATGAAATAACAATCTTTCAACCCAATCTTTTTAGGTTAAAAGAAAATGAAATATTGTTTTATTGTAGGAAAACAAAAATAGAATGATAAATCAAATGATATGATATAATCTTCAATCTTCATTTGTTGAGGCCGGTCGCATTCTTCACTAATTCAGAAGCGTCATGTGCCTTCTCCTTAATCTGCTGGCCTGTCTTTACTCATGTTTGCATAATATCAAAAATTATTATTTACAATTCATAAATATATAATATTTTAATAATAAAAAAATTTATATAAATATAGGAACCTCTTGAAGTGATTCCTTGGCAGATTGAGCAGCATTGCTTGCCTTCTCCATCATGGTGTTAGCCTTTTCCTGAAGAACATTAACCAATTAATATAATTAATATATAAAAAAAACTATAAATAATTAAATTAATTCATGAAAATGTAATAGGGACCTGGGTTTGGCCCTTGGCCTGTCCAGCTTGGAAACTCATGCTTTGGGAGTTGCTTGACATTTTCTAAAAAGCTTTAATTAACGAAATATAATATTTGATTTAGATATGATTAATCGCTTATGGTGTTTGAGTTAAGAGTTTCGTAATTTATATAGCTCTTCTGAAGCTCAGGTGTCATGACACATGTACCCCGAGGATATGGGTGTGCGAGACACGTATCAAATGTTATTATAAGGTCGGATTTAATCATGGCGGGTAAAAAGGAGGACAAGTGGAGATTATTGATGATCCTAATTAGTTCTGATTAGAGTTAATGAGAGTTTGACTCGCTCTCAGACATTTTTGTTGGATTTTATTTTCTAATTATTTTTTATTAATTCGGTGTTTTAACTTTTAAGGGAAGTATACATTCTATTTTATTTTTTTGGTTTTGAAAAGGGGTCCCTTTTAAAAAAAAGTGCAACAAAATACTATATAAATATGTATTCTAGTTTTGTTAATAAAAAAATGTCTTTTAGTCTGTGGCCCACCCGTAAGCCCAACAAGATGGCCCACGGGCTCAACTATATTTAACGGGCTATTTTAATAGGCTGGATTTTGGTTTTGATGGGCTGATCGGCGGGCCGGGAATTACTAAAAAGCCCACAACCCACTTTTAATGTCTCTAATTTTATTTGAATTTGAAAACTAATTTCGAAATTAAAATTACAACACTAATTTATTATACAAAATTTAAAAAAAAAACAATAAATACCCGATAATATCTTAAATGATTTAATTATTAAAAACTCGGTGGCGAGTATCAGTAGGAATTATCAATTTTTTTTAACAATTATATGAAAACCAAAATACACCAATAAATAATAATATATCTCAACCAATGATTTAAATTAAATGCCAGAAAAAAAAAGTAAAACAATCACAGAAAGTTAACAAGCAAAATATAAAAAAAAAAACACAAAGAGAAGTTATCAAAAAAATTAAAGCAAGAAAAATTCAAAGATCAACAAGTTAAGAAAAGAACCAAACAAACAATAATCTGTAAACAAGACTCAAGAAATGACAACACACACAATAAGTAATAACCCACTAAAATGGGTGATAAAGACCAAAATCAACCACAGAACAATGAATGAAAGAAAGAGATAAAAGTGAACAAACGCTTACCGTAATGATTCTTGTGCTTCCTCTTCTCCTTATGGGGTTGAGAGTGCTTGCAAGTGAACTGACCTGAGAAAAAAGACAAAAGAGTGAGTTGTAACTTACCCGAAACAAGCCATTAATTCAGACAAAACTTCTTACTTCACTTCAATCTCCCTTTGCTAATTACCCCCTTGCACCTTCTTCATTCCTTCCCAAGCAGCTCTCAAATCCCCTTTCTAGAAAATGAACACACAGTGTTAGCATTAAACATATTTAGCTAGGAAGAAACACTTACCCCACCAATCCTCCTGCTCCTAAGCCGGTAGCATCTCCTCCTCCACCTCCTTGCCGCTACACAAAACCATTAACTATTAACAAAGCTTTCAAAAAACTACATGAATGTTGAAAAAAAACAATTATTAAAAAGCTCCTTTCAACTCCTTCAAGTCCATGTAACTTCTCCTCTTCCTCCTTAGCCGGTAGCATCTCCCTCCTCCTCCTTCTCCTTGTCCATACACAAAACCATTTAACTCGTAACAAAGCTTTCACAAAACTATATGAATGTAGAAAAAACAATTTTAAAGCTCCCTTCAACTCCTTCAAGTCCATCTAACTTCTCTTCCTCCTTAGCCGGTAGCATCTCCTCCTCCTCCTCCTCCTCCTCCTCCTTGTCCCTACACAAAACCATTAACTATTAATTAACAAAGCTTTTACAAAACTATATGAATGTAGAAAAAAAAATTATTAAAAAGCTCCCTTCAACTCCTTCAAGTCGATGCAACTTCTCCTCTTCCTCCTTAGCCGGTAGCATCTCCTCCTCCTCCTTGTCCCTACACAGAACCATTAACTATTAACAAAGCTTTCACAAACCATATGAATGTAGAATAAAACAATCATTAAAAAGCTCCCTTCAACTCCTTCAAGTCCATGTAACTTCTCCTCTTGCTCCTCCTTGCCGCTACACAAAGCCATTAACTATTAACAAAGCTTTCACAAAACTAAACAAAAGTAGAAAAAAAACATTTACTAAAAACCTCCTTGAAGACGACGGGCGTAATTTCTCCTCTTCCCATCTCAAGTGATCCTTCACTGTAGATATAAGATATTACACAAAATGAGCATTAAGTTACATAGAAATAGATGATACAAACTTGTAATCTTCATCTACTTACTGCCCTCTTCTCTTACGCCGGTTTTGGATCACCTCTTCAGCATCTCTCTTTTCCGGCCACCTCATCAGCGTCTCTCCTTTCCGGCCACCGCATCAGCTTCTCTCCTTTCTAGCCACCTCATCACCTATCTCACACTGCTAACAAACTTGTTAGTACAAAAAACGTATTGAAAGAGTAAGGAGCACTGACCTGACCCGTACAACTCTTAGCCACCGGTCTTCTGCTGCTCCCTCCCTCCTCGAGAATCTGAAGATGCAGAGCACGGTGGATTAATACAGGTTCGAAACTAGACAGGAGCTATAGAACCGTTGCTATGTCAAGAAATAGGAGAGAACACAAAGATATCAAAGAGGAGAGAAGAACACAGAAACGTCAAAGAGAAAAATCCAATCAAACCCATAAAATCCAACAAAGAAAACAAAGATCACACAAACAATGAAGGAAAAACGCAATCAACAAACACAAAATCCAACAGAGAAAACAAAGAACACACAAACAACGAAGGAAAAACACAATCAACAAACACAAAATCCAACAGAGAAAAGAAAGATCACTCAAACAACGAAGGAAAAACACAGTCAACAAACACAAAATCCAACAGAGAAAACAAAGATTACTCAAACAACCAAGGAAAAACACAATCAAACCCACAAAATACACAGAGAAGACAAAGATCTCACAAAAACAACAAAGATCAAACACTCAAACCCACAAAATACAACAAATAAGACGAAGAACACACAAACAACAAAAGATCAGACACTCAAACACACAAACTACAACAAATAAGACGAAGAACACACAAACAAACACAGGAATCACAACAGAGAAGACAAAGAACGCAATGAACACAAAAAACACTCAGAAATTATCAAACCCAAATAATTTGTCATGAAATATGGGTTATCCTACGAGAAAGAAACTAAAATGGAAACTAAGGGAAACAAAAAAATGGATACAAATGGGAGAGCCGTTAAGGAGGAGAGAGGAAGGGTTTATTAATGACAAATTAATTAATTTTTTTTTAAATTCAAAAAAATGTGCAGCCTGTAGGCTGTAACCTGCAGGTAGTAGGCTTTTCAGACTAAATTCAGTTTTATTATTTTTATTTTTAATGTTTTTATTTTTTCAAATCGATGATATTTTATCATATCCCGTAAAAAATAAAAATAAACATTTTCAGAATATCCACAAATTTTATAATATTTGTTTTTATAATAAATTGCAATTGAAGTAAAAATAGTTTATAAAATGGGAAATGATCTGATTAGAGAGATGAAATAATTTTTTTTAATGGAATGATTCATTAATAAATAATTAAGGATTTAATTAATAAATTAATTATTTAAACTAAAAAAAAGCGTAACAATACCTGTTGCCGTCTTCTCTTCGTGTTTTGTCGTGTCAAATCTGCAACTCTTGCTGCGTCTAAGCAACCAGGTGTTATGATGCCATTAACCTACTTTTCTTTTGGTATATAGTTTAACTTTATGGAAAAAATATGAGCTTTTCCTTTGTTTTTATACTAGAAATTTACCCGTAATATTTGCGAGATAAACTTTTTTTTTTATGATTTTGATGTTGAAATTATTAAATAAAAAATTAATTAAATATTAAAAAAAATAAAATTATTAGAGAAAACGTTTATTTATTTTAAGTTGTTGAAGTTTTTTTTTTTTTTGAAGTTTTTAAATTCAAATTTAAATACATGAAGAAAAACTAAATAAAAGATATATATATATTCAAAA
>KE152385.1:202779-220664 GCA_000411095.1 Aethionema arabicum | reverse complement strand
TTTTTAAAAATTATTGAGGTTTCTTTTATTGAAATGTGTTTCTAATATAAAGATAATATATGTTTCATACAATAATATAATAGATATATTTGTCATAATATACCATATATATAATAAATAATATTAATATATATAATAAATAACTAAATATATATAATATCAATGTATATATATATATTTATATACATATATATAATAACTATATTTTTCTTTTTTTATATAATATTCATTTTATTCAATAATAATGATAAAATTTGTAAATAAACAATATAATATTACGTAGAAATGTATACATTTACCTCTAATTAATATTATATATATGTTAAATAATATTTCAATTAAATAATTATATTTTTCTTATATGATATTATATTTATCTTTTTAGATAATAAAAAATATTAATATATATAATAATTATATTTTTTTCATATAATAGATATGAGATTGTATATATTTTTGTATATAATAAAATTGATATATTTAAAATATTTTAAAATAAAATTTAAATAGAAAAACTAATTTTTAGATAAATCAATTATGAGAAATTGTTTTTAAAAAAAAATATAAATAAATGTGTAATTTGTTTTTCCAAATTTGCCCTTGTAGACTAATTTTTTTTAATTAAATTACAATGGCATAAATGGTAAATAAATAAATTATTTAAGGGTACCTCCAAAAAGGTACTTCTCAAATAATATATAGAAGATAATATTCAAATTTTTGTAAGGTACGCATTTTTCTATATAATTTGATTAAACCAACCCTTTTCCACATAAAATAATTTAATAAGACAAAGTTACCTTCCCATTACTTAAATTTCCAACCTAAAAAATAGAGAAAACTCAACTCTCTCTTAAAACCGTGATGTTCTCAATATAATTTAGAGACACACAAGATTTAAAATCCTATGATTTTTTTACATACCATCCAAGCAGGCCCGCCCCAAAGCCGGTCTGGGCCCAAGTAAGTAAAACTTGAATTTGGAGTCCTAAAGTTCAATTACAAAATTTGAGACTGTTTCTTAAGAATATTTACAAAAAAAAGGCTCTTTTTTTTTAGATATTATATATAGTACAGTGGTTGGTGTGTGTTTGAGTAGGGATATTATCGGCCCTGCATCCAAGAATGGAACTTAAAGGTAATCACTTGATTCATAAGAGCTCGCTTCTGTGCATTTCCCGTAAGATAGTTTTGGATATGACACATTTGTCTCCTACATGACTCCAAAAGAGTTTCAATTTTTCGTTATCACCAGCATACGAGGCACTTAGAGATTTAAAAAGTTTCAAGGATACCATCAACCGTTGCTTATACATTATGTCCAACAAAGCTGAAGCTTCCGTCACTTTTCCTGTTCTCCAGTATGCATACGCCATACTCGTGTGTATAACACTGTCTCCTGTTAAACCCTTCTTCTTCATTGATTCATACAGCTTTTTACCATAATCTACCTGTTCTAACTTACAAAGCTTTCTTATTAGTGCTCTGTATAGGGTTACATCAGGGCACAAACCTCTTTTTTCAAACTCTTCCGGGAGTTTTGTGATCTCCTCTAGCTTGTGCTGGTTACAGAACCCATCAACAAGCCAAGAATAAGTCGAATATCCAGGATTTAGGCCTTTATCTAACATGGAGAAGAGTTCCTCCTTGGCACTGTCCAGTTCCAACACCTTACAAAAGCCGTGAATCAATGCCTTGTAAGAATACATGTCTAGTTTTAGACCTGCGTCAAGCATTTTGTTCTTTACTTTCACAGCTGATGTCATGTCTCCAATCTTGCAATATGCGTTGATTAGAGTATTACATGTGACATTATCAGGTTCTACTTTTTTTCCACTCATCTCGTTTAAGAGCCGGTTAGCTTCTCTTATTCTTCCATCTTCACATAGCTTACGTAGAATTGAGTTGTAAGTTACAACTCCAGGCAAGAACCCCTTTGACTCCATTACTTCACGTAACCTCAAAGCTTCATCTATATCATTCATTCTACAGTATCCATCAATCAAAGTAGTATAAGTGACATGGTTTACTGTAACGCCTTTGATCTCCCTAAATAGCCTCGTTGCTTCTCTCATTCTACCTTCTTTACAAAAACCATGTATAAGTGAATTATAGGTGACAATATCAGGAGCAATCCCACTTCTCTCCATCCTGTCCTGCACTGATAAAGCCTCGTAATGCATACCCTTTTTGCAATACACCGAGATCAATGTATTATAGGTAAAAAGGTCAGGAAACACACCCTTTTCTTCCATCTCGCTCAACAGTTTCTCGGCTTTCGTAGGATCTCCGGATTTAGAACAAGCATGAACCAATACATTATACACATGGATGTTAGCAACAACTCCTAATTTAACCATCTTCTTGAAAACCTTCCAAACAGTATCCGTTAATCTCACCTTCACAAGACTATTCAGAAGTACAGTACAAGCCTGCAAATGAGGCTTCAATCCACAATTCCTGATGTGCTCAAACACCTCAACTGAATCGTTGGTCATCCCGGATTTGGCATAAGATATAATCAACCAGCTAAAAACGTGCGAGATAACTTCTGGATCTTCTGAAACATCGTCAACCAAAGATCTCAAAACTAAGGGAGAAGACAAAAGCTCCCTCTGGGATAATTTATCGAGCAGGTGGTGTGCGGTCTTATAATGCTTGTGTTTTGTAAGAATCAAAATCATTTTCCAGGATGATTGTAAGCTATGGTTGTAACCCGGAAACGAATCAGCCCACATAAAGAAACTCCATGAAAGAAAAGGCCCTGCATTAGCAGCATACAGAGAAAGCTCGGAGAGTACCTGAGTGATTATCGCAGATGAAAATAAGCCTGAATCAACCCTGTGTTTCAGAATATTTTTCCAGTTTCCCTTCAGAAGAACTCCACAGATGCTTTGTGCAATCAATGTTTCTCGATTTAGAGATGCTAAATTCACCATTATTGTGGTTCAACGGCAGTAGCCTGCCTGAAAGTCTGGGCAAACAAACGGTCGTTGCGATTGAGATCTGTGCCGCGGCAATTTGGACATGGCCTAAACCGGTTTAAACCAGTGTGATAGAAGAACCGGACCAATATTTAGTAGTTACCAAATTCTCGATTACGAACCGGGAACCAACCGAATCTACCCGGTTTAAGATAAATACGTAAATGCCCTTTGGTTTATTGTTATTTATAACCGACCTTACCCCTGTAAACCTCAAAATCCAATAAGGCTAAACCCTATTTCACATCGTCGTCGCCTGACTAATTACAGTTTTCCGAGAGCGTCGCCTCCGTTTGTCGCCGACAGAGTTCTATCCGTCACGAGAAGAAAAAGGTGAAATTTAGAAGATGAAGGAGCAGAAAAAGAAGGATTCCAGATTGTTAAAGAAGAGAAATCTCAAAGACGGTAGGTCTACTTTCTCGCGTTTGCTGTTCTCTTATTTCGATTCCTCATCAGAGTTTGTATGTTCTCTCTAATGCGATAATGTATTTGCATCGAATCTTTAAACTAAGCTATAATGTTTCACTAATAGATTGAGTAAGACAAACCTAAAAGATCAATTGAGAAGACCTTACACAAGGGCTTGTAACAAATTGTATCTGAATTGATGATTGTTGAATATATTGGATTGCGTTTTTTGGAAACGCTAGAGCTGTAACACAAGTTCATTTGCTAACTTTTTAAATGCTTTAAGTTTTTAATCCATTTCGTTTCTGAAACTTTTGGCAATCTTATGTAATAATTGAAGCTCTTGTTTCAGCTAAAGTGACGGATAAAATCAATGCTGGAAAAACTGATAGAAAGAGAGTTGGAAAAATGCAGAGGAAAAGAAAAGAGGAAGTGAGCAATCTCGACTTAAGTGAGCATTCTCAAGCTACTACGCTTAAAGGTGAAAGTCCTGGCTTTGATGCATACTAAAGATACCCTAACAGCCTTTGTCATAAGTTGTGTTCTGGTATTAAGTTTAGTGTCTTTAATTCTTGTTACAGCTATTTCAAGTGAGAAAACTGAAGGAGAGAAGGTTGAATTGAAGAAGAAGGTACAGAAGAGTAAAAGGAAGGCTGATGAAATAAGTAGCTCTCCTGTTGATAGTAAGCTCAATGGGAAAATGAAGAAGAAAAGAAAAGAGAAAGGAGACAATGTCGATATAAGCGAACATTCTCAAACTGTGCAGAAAGGTGAATTTCCGTTTTGCAAAACAAGAATTCTTGATACAGCTACCTGTTGTCAGATTCTGGTTTTAAGTTTAGTATTTGGTTCTTGTTACAACGATTTCAGATGAGAAACCCAAAGGAAAGAAGAAAAAGTTGAACAAGAAGAAGAGTAAGACCGAGGAAGTAAATAATGTCCCAGTTAATGATATGTTCGATGGCCAAATTGAAGATGATCATCTGAAAAGAGAAGGTGTGAGTTCAGACATGGCTGATAATGGAACTGAGATAAGAAACCGTAAGTTAAAAGTTTTTGCCCTCATGAAATATTTCTCAGATATGTAGTCTTTCTGCAGTCAGCGTGTATGGTTTCTTGTCTAAACGAATAACTCGTTTTCCATAGGCAAGTCTAAGAAATCCAATAAGAAGAAAAAGAGGGATCGTGCCTCTATTAAAGCGAATGAAAAATCTTCAGAAAAGGTGAGTGAAATGGAAGAGGAGGATGTGTATCAGATTTCTTCAGGCGATGAGGATTCCTCAAGAGGAATGAAAAGTATGTATGATGCATTTCGTTTCTTCCATTATTAGCTGCATATGATATATAAGCAGTTCACAAATCATGGTTCTTGAACACTCTTGTGAGGCTTGATTTAGTATATAACAATTGTTTCTGCCATAAGTAGATAGATCTTTTCTGAAACTGTAGGGTGGGTTACTGAATACTACGAAAGTAGACCCGGTTTGGACGTACTGCAAAAGAGAATTGATGACTTCATGACTGCTCACGAAGAACGCCTTGAGCAGGTCTCATTCCCTTCTCTTTTCAACTTCCTCCTTTAGTCTCCATTTTTGAGTGGTTGTTAACATTGTTACTTTGCTTGCCACAAACTCAACAGGAGAAACAAACCCGAGAAGCTAAAGCCGCAGAAGGTGGATGGACGGTGGTGGTGCATCACAAAGGAAGGAAAAAGACAACAGACGCTGAATCTGGAATCGCTGTTGGGTCAGTTGCTCAGGCAGCTGTGGAAGATAAGTTGGCTAAGAAAAAGCAGAATGAGCCTGTCGCTCATGGTTTCTACCGATTTCAAAAGCGAGAAGCCCAACGCAACGGTAACTCACTCTTAACTTTCATATATTTTAAAAACTTCAAAATTTATAACGTGTGGCGTCACAAGCGGTCACTCACTTCTCTTGATTCTTGGTTCTTGATTCTTGGTTCTTGGTTCTTGGTTCTTGGTTCTTGGTTCTTGATTCTTGGTTCTTGATTATTATTCTTGATTCTTGGTTCTCGGTTCTTGATTTTTATTCTTGATTCTTGCTTTGTGGTTGTTGACAGAAATCTTGGCGCTTCAGAGTAAGTTCGAGCAGGACAAGAAGAGGATACAACAACTTCGAGCTGCTCGTAAGTTTAAGCCTTACTAAGAAAAACTTAAGCTTTATAGATTTCACCTATAAAATCACTCTTGCTCTGAGCAGTCTCGTCACTGTTTTCTGACCAATGGTTGTAATTTAAAACAATTTTGAATCCATTTCTTAGATTGTACCAACCTTTTAAAATAGAATTAAAAGCATTGAATGATTACACTATAATGATTACTTTGTAAACCAATGCAATTTTGTACACAAGTAGATGCTATATGTGAATTATTACATTAGTTATACTGTATATAGATATGGACTGAAATAGAAAATAACAGAAAATAATTGCATTATCATTATTTTAAAATAAAATGATATTCCTTCATGGTAAAAGCTACATCAAATATTTCGTGAAAATAAATTTTTCTAAATTCCATAAAATAAAATGATTCCATGAGTTTCCCTTACTCATCCAGCCACTAATCTCCTCTTAAGCTCCATTCTACAAGACAACAAAAAAACCAACATCATTAATCAAACACCAAAACTCTAAACCGATACAATCAAAATCAACAATTTAAACCAATAAGTAAACTAAATCACCTCATGAGTTGACGATCCAAAGTCCCTGTTGACATCATCCCACGATTCTCATACGCCCGTCGAATAAGATACGGAATCGCAGTCTCCACCGGTCCATAAGGCATATACTTACTAACACTAAAACCAGCTCTTTTCAATCCTAAAGACAACGCATCAGACATTCCATATAACTGCGCAAACTCTATCTTCCCCTTCTCTTTATCAATCCCAAATTCACTCGCTTTCCTCGCTCCTAATTTACCTGAATCCATGTTATGTGTCGCCAAAATAATCCCAATTTCAGATCCATTCGATACTTTCTCCATAAGAAAACTCATACAATCATTAAAACAAGCATGTGTATCTTCAATGGTGTCATGAATAGGTGACTTACAACCCAAGGAATCTGCTAATTTAGTTTCACTAATCATATAAGCACCTCTCACGAGTTTAAACCCTATAGGAACATTCAATTTCTGAGATTCTCGTAAGGCTAAGTGTAATCTCTCCTTGGAATCTTTTAAGTATGTTTGGATTGTGTTGTAAATGATGGGTTGGTTTTTGTTGGAATTGAACTTGATTGCTGACCAGTAAGCTATGTAATCGATCGCTGGTTGGAGAATTGTGTCTTCTGCGTCGATTACTAAAGGGATATTAGATTCTTGACATCTTTGGCTGATGGATTTGATTCGTTCTTGAGCTTCTTCTAGCTCTTGTTCTTCTTCTGTGGTTAAAGGTTCTGGTTTGGAGTTTGTGTGGTAGAAAGGACTTAAACCGGAGAAAACCGGAAATGATTTGAGTTTCCAAGGGAGATTGAAATTTGGGTTTTTGTATTGCCAACGGAGCAAATCGCTGACTCGTTTCAGAATATTCATTGGACAAATTGCAGTGATCTTTACCACCACTGAACTTAACTGTGGAGACAATACAAAAACCGATTAATTGATTAAGAAGTAAACCGGTGTAAACCGGAATTATGGTAAACAGAGAATATTCCTATTTAATTTAAGTTGACCGAGACTATTCAGGTTTCGAGAAAGACCTCGTGCGTAATTAACGTGTTAAACTCTTCAGGGTGATTAGGAAGAAAGTGACGTGGATTTGCATTTAAAATCCATGATTAAAAAAAGAAGCAAAAATGAAATGCGAAGAGAAAATTTGGTGTGTTTTGTAAATAATAATTGGTTGAATATTATTCCACGTGTTTATATATTTTATTACAATAGAATACCCACTTAAATTCCTCAATTTGACTATTTCTATAAATGAATGGTTATACGATAATTACTGCCCACTTTTAGTCATCATAAATATCATAATTCGAAATCATTTTGAGTTAAGAAAACAAAATCTTTAAATATACGTCTTTCAAAAGTGAATAGCAATTAGCAAATGAAATAAAAAAAGCTTCAATTAAAATGAGAAAAAAATAGAAAAAAATAGTTTCTTCATTTTCGTTTTATTAATAAAATAATGTAACTTAATCCTATTTCAATCTAAATAAATTAAATTTCACTGAATATTAATTTTCATTTTTTCAATCTACAAAAGACGAAGAACTCATTCTTGTTTTTATTACTAATAACCGGATTAATTCTATTTAATATTAACTTTAAATAAAAACAACTTTTTTCTATCAAAAAATTTAAATCCATGAAGACAATATTTTAACTGAATTTTAATATAAAACGTAAACTTCAAGAAAACTTAAATTTGAATCCTATTATGCATAAAGAAAGCCGTTGACATTCTCAACCATTGAAGAAACGTAAAAAATAAAAATAAAAGTAAAATTAGATTATGTAAAAAATTAAAAAAACGCTTACATGAGAAGAAGGCAGAGTTTTAGCAGCTTCAACGGTCCGAAGAAATTGAATGATGTTATCATCACATACATGACCATCTTCAGCATGTTCAACACCATACATCAACATCCCTTTCAATCCCGTAGACTCATACATACTCTTCACGCGCTTAGCAGCTTCACTTGCATCCTCTCCCGCACAGAAATGGTCATAAAACGTTCTTTTCACGAGTTTAAGAAGTAAGCCACGTGTCAAAGAAGATTCCATAAGCTTTGAACTCATCACCCACGATCCAATATCTACCATGGGACCTATAGCTGTGGCGTGAAGCACGGCCGTAGATCGGATAAGGTCAGAAGTGGGGACAGAAGCGAAGAGTTTGGCTTGGTCGGAGAGGTCAAGGTCTTGATGAAGGTCATCTTTGGATTGATTAACGGAGAGAATCTCCGGTATGACGGTGGAGAAGCGGTGAGGATGGAGGATGAGATTTGGTCGGAGTAAACGTGTTGAGTTTAACATGGGAGATTAAGTTTTTGATTTTATTTCTCTCTTTTGTTTTTGTGTTTTTCTTGTGTTATTGTCACATTTTTGTATATATATATACATGAAGAACCGTATCTTTTGTGATGATAAAATTAAGATATTATTATACGTAATTGTATAGTTTATTTTCTAAAATAATGAAATTGATTTTATATTGAATATACCGAGTATCATTTTATTTTACTATACAAATGAAAGAAAAAATAATAATAAGTCAAGAGAGATAGATATATTATAAAATCATAAAGCATTTATAATACATTGATGAGGTTTTCAAATAATATAAAAGCTACAAAATATTTAATTTAAAACAATAAGTGTACATACATGAAATTTAACAAAAAAATTGGGGGAGCCAAATAAAATACAATAAATTGAGGTGGCGTAAAAGGAAATAATATTGTCATGAAGTAAAAATCGCCTTAATTTTGGGTTGACTATAGACTTTTATTTGGAATTTATATCCATCAGACATAAATAAAATCGTTTTGACATTTAAATCTTAATTAAATGTTATCTATCTTATCATTTTTTTCATTTGCATTTTGTGTTTTCTTATGAACAACCGTTACATAAACCTTATACTGAACATTTTTTTTTTCTTTTTTAACTAAATTTTTTCTTTTTAAGTTAAGTAAAAAATTTTAATTGATCCATCAGAAAAAGGATATTTATTATCTTTATTAAGAAAAATGTTGATAAATCTTGTATATTGGCTAGAATTCTTTGTATTGTCTTTTTTATAATATGTATTTATACTATTATTTGATAAACAATTTTGAGAACAAACATTTGTTTTGTAAAAGATATATGTCATTTAGAAAAAACTAATCTACATAAAAAAAAATTTGAGTCGTCATTTATATTAAAATTTGTTTAAATGAAAACTCATAATTCATAATCATCATCATTTATATAATTGATCTTTTATTTATATTATACTTAATCATAATTATTTTACGAGATTATATACATTTATCTTAATTTCTATATTAAAATATTAATTTAAACAGAATTATATTATTACTATACAATTAGTTTATTAAAATTATATTATACAATTTTATTATCAATAGATTGTACCTGCAATGCACTTGTACCTGGAATGCAGGGATGAAATATGTATTTATATATAGTTTTAAAGTAGTGGATGCATCAACACTAATTTTTTTTTTTAATAATTACTCCGGTAGAATATTATTCATAAAAAATGAAACTATCAAAACCTTTTCAATTAGTTATGTTACAACCTAATATAACATTGTACTGTGATGGTTATAGAAGAATGCGATTCATTCTTCACGGTCACCACCATGGAGTTTCATCCCCTTATCTTCACGGTATTTTCCCTTTCCCTTTCCCCTCCGATTGCAATTTTTCTTCCGATTGCAATTTTTTTTTTGTGTTTCCTGTTGGAGTAGAGAATCGTTGTATTGCTGTAGAGAAGTTATGGTTGATTTGCGCTCGGATCGTTCATGCCTGTTTTGCCGAGAAATACTGAAGGTACCGTTAGTGAACTGATAGGCCTGATTTTTGAATGCTCGATCTGAATCCGTTGATGAGTAAAACCTATTATCTCCTCTTTTTTAGAAATTTAATCCGTGTTTCAATTTTCATCTGCGCCTGCAAATGCCCCAATTTTGTTTCCTTAAAGATTTTTGGTTTGAAGATATGTTTTAGTTTTTATCACTCATGCTAACTCTTTTTACCCTCTTTCATGGTTACTCATTGACTCTGTGTTAACAAACTCAAGGCTAAAATGTTGTTATCGACTCTTGTTTCTCTCAACATTCTTCGGAAACAATTTTCTGATAAGAAATTTGTGTTTTAGGAATCTTCAACGTGTGAATCCATTTGATCTGCAACATAAGAAGATGCTACCACCGCCCTCCACGCTGCTCATGGAAGATAAATTAATCTAAACTCGTATATGTCTTCACTTTCTCTCAACATTTAACTCATAATTAGCAACGAAGATTCTGATCATTATGCTTGTAGTCCAAGACGGGCACTCAGCAACGAGCGATCGAGTCCTGATTATAGCCGTTATCGAGGTCCAAAATACAAAGCTCTAGCTTGAAGTGCATATTATAGTAGACGATCTAGAACTAGAAGCACTTTTGCTGGTTATGGCAGATACAAGCACAGAAGGTATAAATGTGGCTTATCACTCATTCTTTACTTTCCTCATATCCTTCTATGTAATGTAACGCTTGATTTTACAGAATCATATCTACCGTTTGTCATTGTTTAGTGTTGGCCTAACGGGTTTAGGAGCAAAAAACTCATACATACTTATACTTTCAGGTGGTTTATGATCAGACTAAAATGCGTGTTGATTAAAAGGCATGGAGAGTATACTATAAAAATATATTTACAGTGTATTTTTTAAAAGTTATATAGATTTAAAATCGTGTTATTAAATATCAATTGTTATATTTAATATCGTTTGACTTGGTTTAAGGTTTATTTTATTTGATAGGGTAAAAAACGAAGACGGTGAACCCTGAAAACGTAAAACAAAAAAACAACAAAATTCTCGCCCGCCATTCTTACTCTCCAAAATTTTGGTAGCGAGGGAAAGACAAATCTGTTTTTTGAAATTTCTCACACAAACTGCAAGCAAAGCACAGATACCGATAGGTTTTTTGCGAATCAATTAGTGTATCCCTATCTTCGAAATACACCTTGTTGTGTTGAGCTGGGTATGGCGGTGGTGAGCAAGAAGCAAGCTGAGCAAATCACCAAACCTGCGTTTACGCCTGTTGGAGCTAAGATCCAACATTCCAGCAATGGAACGATTTGTCACCAGGTAGGGATTTCATTTTTGTAGATTCTCCAAATCAGGGCATATCCACTTTTACCTTCTCTTCGTCTGGGGTTTGGGTTTACCGTGAAATTGTTTACGTGATTCCGGGCTTTCTTTAACCCTAACAAATCTCGTCACTTAATCGAAGAAAATTTGTTACCGTATTGGTCAAATGGGTACAGTTTTTTGGTATCTATATATGGAGATCTAGAATTTCATCGATTCAATTAAACACTTTGTTTTTGCTATTTTATTAGTGTCGACAACGGAAAACGGATCTTACTGTATCGTGCGTAACTTTGAAGCGGAGCAAGACATGCCCGATGAAGTATTGTACCAAGTGTTTATTAAACAGGTTTGATTCCATATCACTGAATGTTTGTGTTGACCTTTGCATCCAGAAGAATATATAAACTCTGGTCTTTGTGTTAGGTATGGGGAGAAAGCAGAAGAGGTGGTGTTATTGAAAGATTGGATATGCCCTAAGTGCAGAGGCAACTGCAATTGTAGTTACTGCATGTAATCATATCATCTATTACTTTGAATTGCAACGTTTATGTGTTTAGAGCTATTTCTGAATTGTGCACGTATGTGTCCAGGAAAAAACGTGGTCAACAGCCTACTGGAATATTAGTACACACAGCTAAGGCAACTGGGTTTTCTTCTGTTTCTGAGCTTCTGGAAAAGAGTGGTCCTGAGAACTTTTTTTATAAGAAGAAGGTGAAACCGGTATTCTCATTGTGTTATCTTAGCTGGTTGCTTGAATTTGATTTTTATTGTGTTATCTTAGCTGTTTGACTGAACATGATATTCATTGTGTTATCTTAGCTTGAGTTTTATCTTGTGACTCTATGGTATCTGCAGGAAGGTGTTGTTGTTTCACCCCTAAAATTTGAGCAGGAGAATTCTGTTAAAGAAAAACATGTCAATGGCAAAAAACCTAAACGTGAAGGGCTTAATGAAATACATAACGGCAGCATTAACAAGAAGGCTGCTGTAGAGGAGAGGAATCCAAAAAGGACCAAGATTTCTGATTCAGTTCATGAGAGAGATGTCACTAAGGAAACATTGACAGAAAGAAGAAAAAACAGTGAGAAATTTATGATTTGTTTTGATTTTTGAAGCATGACTTGTCAAGTACATAAAAAAAGAGACTGACATACGAAAGTTTGTGATGCAGAGGGTGCTGAAGATATAAAGGGCAACAAAACAGCAGTAGCAGGTAAGATCACGAGAATTAAACCCAAACTCAAAGGAAAAGAAGAGTCTCCGCGACTACCTCAGGGCACAAACTTAATTACTGTTTCTGGCATTGAATTGCCCCCCGAAGATGCTGGAAATGCATTGCAGTTTCTGGAGTTCTGTTCAGCTTTTGGGAAGGTATCCTTTATCATGCCTGCTCATACTTATAAGTGATTCTTACTTAACTTTTCAAAGAGGATTTGATGTTCCACTATTTTCTTTATGAGCGAAAATTTATGCAGTTAGGCTTCAGTGTATGGGTTGTTACTTGTATATATAAAAGGGTTACTAATGACTTGTACCTGCTTCATGTGACATTATCTGTTAGGCTCTTGATTTGCGGAAAGGGCAAGCTGAATGTGTAATGCGTGAACTGTTATCTGGTCGAAGCAAAAGAAGACAGCAATATTCCACGCTAACCCAGATGATTATCCAATTATTGAGTGTAATATTAGAGGATAAAGGAGAAAGGTATGAGTTATTTTCTTGAGAAAAGTAGATATCTATTAGCTTCACCCTCTGATGCAAGTCTGATTCGTTAACATTTTATCGATATAGCTCCGCAGGCCTGAGTGCAACTGATTCTAGCTGGTTTGTTGCCGTGGGAGAATGTCTTTCCGAGTCAGAAGTTCAGCTAGAAAATTTCCCTCCTGAACTATTTAAAAAAGGCATTGCTGAGTATGAGAAGTTGGATCCATCAAAAAGGCTTAAGCTTTTGAACTTTCTATGCGATGAAACTCTTGGCACCTCGTAAGCAATAGCAATATGCATATCCAAATGAACTATTCTCTTCATTTATGGTGCTTGAGGGGGCTTACATATGGTGATATGATTTCCAGGGCAATAAGAAAATGCATTGATAGCCAAAATCTTGAATCTATTGAAAGGAAAAAGGAAGCAAAAGAAAAGATCGCTGCAGCAAAAGAGAAGGTAACTCTAAAATTTGACCAGTCTTTGCGAGTTAAATTTTGATAACTCTTGTTCATTCTATATCTATTTGTTTTAGGAGAAACAACTGAAGCAGAAGTTGCAAGATGAGGTAGCCAACGCAGTTATGGATAAAAATGGGGTTCCTCTCACGATTGCAGAACGTGATGCAATTGTATTGCGAATAAAAGCTGAATCTAAAGAAGTTGATACCGAAATGTCTGAAGCAATAAAGATGCTATCTAAAAGTTCGTGTGCTCTCCCTTGATTCTCTATATTAATTATATGGCATGTATTGTCCGCCATTAATGAAAACCTTTCATAATAGATATACTCGTATGGTGTTTGCAGAGATACAAGGAGGTGATGATGCTGTTAGAACCAACATGGTCGCATTGGATGACAATGGTCTTATCTTCTGGAGGTTAAAGTCCTATGATAACGAACAAAACATTTTGGTTCAAGGTCTGAAACATTTAATCTATTTGCTATCTTCAGAAAAAGGATAATATTGTAAACCCGACCGTTATTTCTGTGCAGATATAGGAACCTGGAGTGAAGTATGCCCCCATGAAAAATGGTTAACCTTTAGCTCTGAGCAGAAACCTGAGATAGAGAAGTACGTCTCTGTCATAAGGTGAATCATCTCTCTCTAAGTGTTCCATATAATGCTTTAGGAACTCAAATTGCTTGATAGCTTACAGAACACATCTGTTTATTAGGCTTTTTTTGAACTTTGATCAATGTTAACTTCTTCAGAAGTTTGCATTTTCTCTTCTTCTTCTGAATCCTCTGTTTTGTAGGATGAAACGGCTGCGAGCAGAGACTTGAGATACTATTTCCTAGTCTTAGTGAGGTTTGTTTCGACTGCAAAAACAGAAGAATGCAAATTCAACTCCAAAATCCTGATGATTTTATTTTGAATGGCTACGAGCTCATACGAACGCCAATGCAAATTCACAGTGGAATACATAAGAAGACGATTGTGATAACCAGAGGTAAAGGCCATGGAGTTTAATCTATTGCTGATAACAACAGTTGTGAACAATCCAAAGGCTTTATTTGTAAGTTAAAAAACCATGCGAATTTTCTGAGTTTGAGCCGTTCTTAGTAGTTGGGAGATTAATTTAAACAAGTGAATGGGTCCTGTTCTGTTTATATCTTGTAATGGCGAATATATATGAAGATCTACCGAGCTGGTTTAATGAAAACCGGTTTGGATTTTGGTATTGTTGGTTTAAACCGGTTTTGCAAACCGAAATCAGAATGTGAGAAATCGTGAGACACGTAAGCCCGAATTTTGGCGGCTGAAAGTTGAACTTGGAGAAGACTGAACTCAGCCTCACAATATTCTCCCGCAGATACAGAGAGAAAGAGGAAATGGGATCCATTTCTGTAGCCCCGGGAACCACCGTCTTATCCTTCAGTCACCGACGATGTAGTAGGCTAGGTTTCTACGATCGCTGCCGTGAGAATCTCCCCGTTGTTTCGTCTTCTAAACCGCTTTTGCTACCACGGCAGAGATGGCTCTACGTCCCCGAGACGAGGTTGAAAAGAGGGGTTCTGAGGCTGGACTTCACTACCGCAGCTGCTGATTCCACGAGCTCTTCTCCTTCCGTCGTTTCTGGGGATAAGACCCTAATCCCTGATGATGAATTCACACTTGCCAAGGTATTTATCATTGTCGATCTTTGAAATCCCCGATGAAGAATTCATGCAAATTCGTTGTGTCGCTATGATTATTTGTCCCACAATTTTGTGTTTATGGGTGAGATTTATGGTGAAACTATTTGTCTCTGGATTTTGATCGTTTGGGTCGTGAATTAGTGATCCGAAAATGGAATTAGGAAGAACTTGATGTATTTGATTCACCTCTTGATGTGGAATTCTCTGAAAGTATATGGAACCTAATGAAAATTTAAGGTCTTAAAACGCAAGATTTTGGTGAAACTGGTTTCGTTGCCATCAAAGTTGTTTTGGTGAAAGCAATTCATATGTTTTATCCGTAGTACACAGTGTAAGACTGCCAGAGGTTTAAGTGCGGTCTAGAATGTGTTTTGGAACAATTTGCACGCTGAAACTTCATCTATTTTGCATTGCAGGTTTCATTTGGTGTAATTGGGCTTAGTCTTGGAGTTTCACTGCTCTCGTGAGTTGTTTCTCTGTGAAACTGCCTTCTTTTTTTGCTAAATTTACATGTGCTTTTTTCATCAAGGATATGTTATATCCTGCAGTTATGGTTTCGGGGCCTATTTTAATATCCTTCCTGGATCTGAATGGTCTGCGCTGATGCTAACATATGGATTTCCACTTGCTATAATTGGAATGGCACTCAAGGTATGCCATCTCCTGTCCTTGCAATACTTTATCACACTTTTTTTACTTATCTTTTCCCCTCTCATGTGCCTGAGAAAGTATAGTATATTGAATAGCTGTAATTTTACCGCCGATCACTTTTGCTTCCATTGTAGTATGCAGAACTCAAACCAGTTCCTTGCTTGAGCTACTCAGATGCCGTCAAGCTAAGGGAAAGCTGTGCTACTCCTATTTTAACGCAGGTACTTAGTAGTTCTAGTTGCTATTTGTATCTTGTGCAGAAAATGGGAGTACCTTCGTTTTAATCATGGATAATTCTTCACTCATTGTCTATTTCAGAAATTTTCTAAAAGATATTTACGCTTCTGACTGAAGTTGCTCATATGTTTTTTTTCCAAAACTGAAAACACACATTCTTATCAGAGGAGACTGTTCATCATTGTCCTCGGTAGTATTTATAAATTAATCTAAAAGTTGGCTGAATTTCAATGTAGTTTGTTCATCTGCATAAGGTCCTGCTTACAAACCTTCAGCTTAGTTTCGTTTTACTTCTATGACATGAAGTTTTAGCCTCTTCAAAAGCTAGCGCACAGAGAATGTTAAACTGGTTGATTATAAAATGTGTGGATGTTCTTTTTTCTTTCATTAGGTTAGAAATGATGTGACAAGATACCGTTATGGAGATGAACAACACTTGGAAGAAGCACTAAAACGTATCTTTCAATATGGCATGGTGAGCTTTTTGTTTGAAACCGTATGAAACAACACAACACAACACACTTTTTTTTCCGCTTTAATCCCTCATTTGAACTATATTGGCTATAGGGCGGAGGAATCCCTAGACGAAGTGCACCTATCTTAAAACTCATAAAGGAAGAGGTACATTTCTTTTTACATTTCTTCTTCTCCACCTTGTTCAGTTCTGATAACTCATGTCTGCAGGTGATGACGGATGGTAGGTACTGCCTGATCCTTTTATTTGAGGCCAAAGCTCTCAAGTTGTCAGACTTTGAACAAAGACAGGTAAGAGTTAGCTTCATGAGCTAGGCTATGCGCTAATCTACTTTAACGTCAGAGTCTAATGATCAAATGTGGTCTCTGATATGAAAGCCTGAAATTGATCCTCTTAAGCATAATATTTTGTTTTGGTAGGCTAAATTCACGTCCTTCTTTGGACCAAACATCACTGCAGAAGTCGGTAAGGGTTTAATCAATTTATAATCCATGTATTTTTTGTCCTATATTGAGTTCTGAACTTTGTGTTTACTTTTTGTGTTTTGGTTCTGAAGTTAAAGGAGAAGAAGAGAGTCTATTTGAAGTAAGACTGATCTCCAATGTCACCACCAACTCCGTATCTTCTTCCTCTTGAGGTGTCATAGCTTCGGTCTTTGTATATTAATTGTGGATTTCCCAGTATTTCTACACCATATATAATTTTATATAGTGCATTTTTTACCCAATATTTCCCAGTATATTAATTGTGTACACCATATTTCATTTTATATAATCTTTAAAAAATAATAATTTAATGTACCGTTAATGAATTCAAGATAAAATTTGTGAAATTGAAAATGTTGGGTTTTGTTTCAAATTTCATAGGTTGAGGTTTAACGTACTTTTATTTATAGGAGTTTGTTTTGCAATTTAAAGTAGGGACGTAAAACATAGGACTGTGTGCTGTTTTTTATTTCAACTCAAGGACTGTCTGTTGTCTAAGTGCCGTTAACAGTTAAAAGTCTTCCGAGTAATCTGAAAAGAAAAAAAACGTATAAATAAAAAAAAAAATTAATAAAGATAAAAAAGGAAGAGGTTGAAACCCTATTCCCCGTTTTATTCATTTGCTAGAAATGTAAAATAAAATCGGATCCCCAAATCAATTTCACCTGAAAAATTAAAGAAGCCATTGTTACGCTTTAGCTTCTCCGCGCCAATGGAGTCTCGACGAAACCCTCGTGCTGTGGTCGACCCTAAGATTCGACAAGTTGGCTTCTTCACCTCTTCTCAGCCAATCCATCCCCTTCCTACTCATCAATTCGACCCGATCACCTCCACTGCTCCTCCCGTTTCTAGCATTTCTCCTCCCGGCAACTCTCTTTCCCCCGTCATGATCCCTCCGCCTCGCAATAACACGTCGGAATCATTTCCCCTTCGAGCTGCCGGCTCTCCT
>KE152385.1:185875-202717 GCA_000411095.1 Aethionema arabicum | reverse complement strand
GCTGCCGGCTCTCCTTCTTCATTTTCATACTCCAACCGCCGCGATTTTCCTGACGGCTCAGCCACTGCGTCTCCTGGCCGTATGTCAAAGGGCAGTTTCTTCAAAGCTTCTGTGCCTGCTGCGTCTTCTTTTCCAGGGGTGGGGATGGATTCTATGGCGGCGGCTAAGTCAAGTAGTGTACCAGCCAGTGGATTGACCACTGTTTCCGTCTTGAATATGCACCCTGGACTTAATGGTGTGGTCACTTTTTCAAAACTATTCTGGTTTGATATTGAAATATAACCTATTGGTTTGCTTGCTTGGAGTGACTGAGTTTCGTCAACTGTTTCTTTTCGGATTTGAAGCTAATGGAATCACAATGTTATTCTGTTTTGTTGCAGAGAAGGCTACTGGAATGGAGGTCCAAAGCGACCAGAAGAAGAACTCTAAATCTTTGAAAGAGAAAACCACAAAAGCTGAGAGGCGAGCGATTCAAGAAGCTCAAAGAGCTGCTAAAGCAGTTGCAAAAGGTTCGTTTGCAACATAGCCCCCAATGAGTTTTTTTTCACTTATCTGCACAGTATGGTTTCATCAGCTTAGTTCTAGGATGCATTTAGCGTTGCTTTTCTCCCTTAACTGACTGACATCGCATGACTTGATGTTTAACTTACTGTGTTGTCTTCCTAATTTCCACAATATCTTGCTCATTATGTACAATCCTGTGCTATCAGCTGAAGGTGGTAAGGTACCACCAGCGGCCTCAGTCTCGGATTCAACAAATGTTAAAGCTGCTAAACAAGCAAAGCCTGCCTCTCAGAAGAACGACAGTGCTGCTGCTGCTGGAGGAGCTGAGAAGAAGGGAGGTCCACCTGAGAAAGATAGAAAGAAAGATGCTCCGCATCCTCGCATGCAATATGATGATGAGAGTAGGGTTGTCAAGGCAAAAAGACGTGCTGTTGTAAAACAAACCGAAGCTAAAAACAGAGTTGAGCTATTTAGGCATTTGCCACAGTATGAGCATGGTACCCAACTTCCTGACCTTGAGTCAAAATTCTTCCAGCTTGATCCTATGCATCCTGCTGTATATAAGGTATTTGTTCTCCCCTGATTTCTGAGTGGTTGCTATTGCTACATTAAGATGAATGTTGCTTGTGCACAGAATAAGTAAGTCTCTGTTGGTTTGGTTATCAGGTTGGTCTTCAATATCTTTCCGGGGACATATCTGGTGGTAATGCCAGGTGTATTGCAATGCTTCAAGCATTTCAAGAGGTCATCAACGACTATGTGACACCGTCTGAGAAGACTCTTAACAGGGATATGACTGCTAAAATAAGTAGCTACGTCTCGTTTCTCATAGAATGTCGTCCGCTTTCAATAAGCATGGGAAATGCAATCCGATTTGTGAAAAATAGAATCGCAAAGCTGCCTGTCACACTTGCTGAATATGAAGCAAAAGCTGCTCTTCAATCAGATATTGATCAGTTCATTAACGAGAAGATCATAGTAGCAGATCAGGTGATAGTTAAGCATGCTGTTACTAAAATAAAAGACGGTGATGTCCTTCTGACATATGGATCTCCAACTGCGGTTGAGATGGTATTGTTACATGCACATGAGCTTGGAAAAAAGTTCCGTGTACTGGTAGTTGATTCCCGTCCCAAGCTTGAAGGACAGTTACTGCTTCGTAGATTGATTACACGAGGCATCAATTGTACATACACTCATATAAATGCCATTTCATATATCATGCACGAAGTCACCAAAGTATTCTTGGGGGCTTCATCAGTTTTGTCAAATGGAACAGTTTACTCTAGAGTTGGGACTGCTTGTGTTGCAATGGTTGCAAGTGCTTTCCGTGTTCCTGTGTTAGTATGTTGCGAAGCCTACAAGTTCCACGAAAGGGTGCAACTTGACTCAATATGCTCCAATGAGCTCGGTAGAGTCATCTCTTTCGGTATCATATCATTTATACCACCTCTGGGTTTGCTTTACCTTACCTTTGGATTTGTTATTTGTTCCTTTAGGTGATCCAAATGCAATCTCTAAAGTACATGGAAGAGAAGACATAAACTACTTGGATGGTTTGACCAACAATGCCAACCTGCAGTTTCTGAACTTAATGTAAGCTTATTACCTGTGAAATGAAACTATATTCTTTTATTACTATTTTCTCTGCCGCTTAACTCACTGAGATAATACTAATGACAGGTATGATGCTACTCCATCAGACTATATTTCCATGATCATCACAGACTACGGCATGGTAAGATAAATCATCAACTTTTAGAAACATAAGAGATTCTTAACTTCATAGCAATAACATAACTTTGTGTTTATGCACACATACAAGTTCATACGGCATCACATGAGTTCATACGGCATTACATTCGATGATGTTCTTGCTCTGATACACAATACTGCTCTGGAATTCAGTTGATACAATTTCTTAATGGATATAGCATCTCAGACAGTCAACGCTGACCATGTTTCTACATGTTTATATTTCAGGTACCTCCCACTAGCGTGCCTGTCATTGTAAGAGAATATCAGAAAGAGCACTTGCTTGTCTGAACAAGAATTTGAAACACCACTTGTCCAAAAATTTTGCCGTCATGAAAGGTGAAAGCTTTTCTTCTCCCACTCCTTACCACATTCTTCTTCACTATAGCTCCGGCGCTTCTCATCACAACCCGCCTAGAATGACTTACCGGCGTTGGCTCCAGTCACACTCTTATTTTCCAAATACTGGATTCTTTTCTTTCTTTTTTTTGGTCTTGACATGTTTTTGGGAACCTTGACTCTGTGAAGAGTGCGATTCATCAACCGCCTCTCCGGGAAGATATCGAATTTGTCTGTGATGTATGAGTAAAAGCCTTCTTTACTTTCCCCTCAATATCTTTCTCAATTCTAAATTTTCTTGGTTCTAGCTTTCCTTAGGGCCTGTGTGCTTTACCTGTGTGTTTAGTGTTTCTGAGACTCGATGTTTTGTAATTGGATTTGTACCGACCCTAACACCATCATCAATAAACTCAATTTTACCACAAATCGTCTCTAAGTAAACATTGTTTTTAATAGAAAATAGAAAGCCCATTTTTTGTAAATGTCTTTTGAAATTTTTCTATTGTGTAAGAATTTGAGCCTTGCCGTTGAGTGGAGTAACCACACCGAGGATCACGAAACCGCCAAGAATAAGAATCAGAACGCCTGTCGTGTTGATTAGCATGGCCTCTGTGGAGTAACGAGTTATCACCTTGTTCACCTGTAAGAAAGTTGCTTTCTCCAGTATCCCTGTGGTTGCAGCTGCTATGGCTAGTGCATATATGTAGACTCCTAAGAACACGTGCCAAGGTAGCAAGTTGGCTCGGCTGTTTCTTGAGCCGCCTGGGTACCAGTAAGTCACGAACCCTGCAGCCCACTGTTTGTAGAGACTAAGTAATGATATTCCTAGGATACTGAAAACATGAGTATAGTTATGTGTCAAGAGAAGAGTACCTGGAAGGCAAAGAGAAAGAGACAAGCTAAACCGATCCATGAATGCAGACTATAGAAATTTTCAATTCCTTTGTCAATATGAAACTTGAGAGCAGCCCATACTCCAATTAGGCTTAGAATAAAGGCTGTGAATTGCAGTGAAAGATGAACCAATTTCTTCAAGTTCTTTGTACCTTGAAAAGACTTGTATGCTAACATTGCTGCATAATTTCATATTCCCAATGTCAGGAAAGAAAATCTGAAGAACACAACGAATTCCAATGATGTACTTGACGAATGAAATGCTACTTCGATGACAAACAGGTAACTAGAAGGGGAGATATGCACAAGTTTTCAAAAGCGAAGAAATCATGTGAAGGAGTTTGTTAAAGAAAGGGTTTTACCTTCTCCATTGAAGAGTATGAGCCCTATCACCATCAACAATGGATGAACCTGTAAAAACCACATCACTTATGTTTTCAGCTCAAGCGAATTGGAGACTGCACTAGCAGCTTTTCATCTACCATTTCATGAAATCTAACCATACAATGAATCTCAGATAAGGACATAGCATCTAATCAATTCCCACACGTAAACGAATCACAATTTCAGCGTCTGGTTCTAAGCAATTAAATCTGAGAAATAAAGGTCAACCGAAAAAACCAATCAAGTGAGAGTAAAATGAAAAGAGATGATCGGAGTGTTACGTTAAAGATGAGATCCTTATTGTCAGATACAAGAGCTAATCCTCCTCTGTAGTGAACAGTCCATGTCAAAACCAAAGCCGCAATGATGAATCCCAAAATTCTCACTACCATGAAGATCGGGAAATCACCTACCATCGGGGCCGCCATTATATTGTGCTCAGAGGTACGAGTGGAATTGAAAGGTTATTGTATCGTAATACAGAGATCAAATCAAGATGATTAGGTTTAGAGATGGTAGAAAATGAGGGTTTTCGACCTGTGATGAGAGGAGAACTCCTGGAAGTGGTGACTGGTGCGTGGTGAGGTCAATCAGAGGGATTCGCGAAGAGAAATAAGAAGAAGAGATATTTATATAGAGGTCCCTCTGATATTGATACTTTACCTTTTTCTGTTAAATAGTCATGAATTATAATCATACTCATTCTTTACTTCTTTTTCTTAAATGATGACATGTATACATATATATATATTTGTTTTCGTTTCTTTTTAAATATATATACGCATTATACATATATATTGTGTGTATAATGTATAATTAAATAACTTATACTGAGAATTAATCCGTACTATACGGTGGATAAAGATTTATTCTAATTTCATCCTCATTCTATAGCATCTCAAAGTTTAATATTGGGATAAGTTGAAGTATAATATATGGGGATCTAAAATTTAGGTACGAGGCAACATATCAATTGATTCAAAGAGAATAAATCTAAAATTTTAGTTATTTTGATTGATAGATTATAATTCATGATTATGATTTTTTTTAAAAAAAAATTGGCTATTTTGAAAGTTTTGGTGAAATTGAAAATTTTGTGGGTTATAACCCATGATTATGATTTTTTAATAAAAAAAATTGGATATTTTAAAAGTTTTGGTGAAATTGAATATTTTGTGGGTTATAACCTATGATTATGATTTCTAAAAAAAAATTAGTTATTTTTTAAAATTTGGTAAAATTGAAGATTCTGTGAGTTATAACCTATGATTATGATTTTTTAAAGAAAAAATTAATTATTTTAAAAATTTTGATAAAATTGAAAATTTTGTGGGTTATAACTCATGATTATGATTTTTTAACAAAAAATTAGTTATTTTATAAATTTTGGTGAAATTGAAAATTTTGTAGACTAAACCAATGATTATTATTTTTTTTAAAAATATTAGTTATTTTAAAATTTTTGTGGGTTATAATCTATAATTTATGATTTTTTTTTTTTTAAAAATTGCAAATATGATTTAAAATATTATGTATATGATATAGTACATTCCATATATTCGAGAAAAAAAGTAAAGCCAATATTGAAGTTAAATAGGCCCAAGAAATAATGAAGCCCACATAATAAAATGAAATAATGAAGCCCATCTAGAAATTAAATAAGGCCCAATAAATAATTAAGCCCGTTTCAGAAAATGAAATAATAACGCCCATATAGAAATTAAATAGGCCCAAGACAAAAATAATCGCGTTAAATAAAATGACATATTTGTAAATAACGCCCACGCGCACCTGGAGCGCGTTGAGCGCTTTCATCAAAACGGCAAGGGTTTGCGTTTTTTGGTTAAAATAATTAGTCCACGGAAATTTGCGTTTTTTGGTTAAAATACGAGATTATAAAATAAAAGGCGCGTCAGTCATATCGATACAATAATTATTAATGTTTTCTTTTCTTGAAGTCATTCTATTTAGTTATTTATCTGCGAATTTTCACTTTAATTATTAATATAATTAACCGTGCTATGTTTTTTTTATAGCTTTTGCTATGCTTTTTTTTATTAACATAATGTTTTTTAATTTAATTAGAAATACTCCAACAATAGTTTTATTAATCATTCCATTCCATACGATAATAAACACGTATTTATATAATAAGCATTATCATCAGTACAATTTATTTTATTACTACTGTCATATTTATATAATAAGCATTCATATTTAGAACCTAGTAATATAAATTTGGTTTTACTTTTAAAATAATCTGAAGAAAATGCTTGTCCTACGCATGAGAACCCAAAAATAAATGTAATAATATACGTAATCATAATAAAGTTAGTCTAATACACGTATTTATAAAAAGAAAATTTGTTTAAATATGAAAAATATTACTTAAATTTTTTTTATCCATAATCCATACAAATTTTTGCTCATAGCCTCTTGACATTAGAGCATACAATCATTAATCTAATTACCTATTAAATCATAAACCCAAATATGTCTATACAGAAAAACACAAAAAAAAACCCAAAGGAAGAGAGTTGTAATAATCTAAACATTTAGTAAAATATAATTTTGACTATTAAAGAAAATAGACTGCGAAAATGATTTATAATTATGTATATCATATACTGAAGCCCATAACGAAGTTATAAATAGGCCCATGATAAGTGTGATTAATAAGATGAATAATAATAATAAAGCTCATATCGAAATTAAATAGGCCCAGACATAAATAAGCGCGTTTAACAAAATGACATATTTGTAAACAGGAAGCCCACGCGCACATATAGCGCGTTGAGCGCGTTTCATCCACAGAAATTAGCGTTTTTTTTTACCAAAATACAAGATTATAAAATAAAAGGCGCGTCAGTCATATCGAGATAATAATTTTTTTTTTTATCAATCGAGATAATAATTATTAATGTTTTTTTCGTGAAGTCATTATATTTAGTTATTTATCTGCGAGTTTTCACTTTAATTGTTAATATAATTAATCGTGCTATGTTTTTTTTTTTTTGCTTTTGCTATGCTTTTTTTATTCACATATTTTCTTTAAAATTACTTGTATAGTTATTTTTGTTAGTTCTACGCAATTCCGATTTAAAAAGACTGGAATGTATTTTTGTATTGACGAAGTATTTTTTGTGTTGTAAATATTATTTATAAGTTATGTTTTGTATAAGGTAAACTATAAAATCAATGTATTTAAAATGGAATACTTTTTTGTTTACATAAAATATATTTAAAATATTGATTAAGATCGTTAATTTTAAGTAACATTGTGTTATGTCGTATTTTAGCATATATTAATACAAAATTAAATAAAATTACAATATAATAAAATTGGAAAAAATGGTTAATTTATATAAATAATAATCTCAACATTTAGTAAAATATAATTTTGAATATTAAAGAAAATAGACTGAGCGTTAAAAAAATATAAAAAAAGACTGCAAATATGATTTATAATATTATGTATTAAAAGTTATTTTGGCATTTACAAATGTGTTGAGTAGAAGCAAGTGAAACTCGATTGATGAGCCTTTACTCAACCATTTATCTCAATATTGCCATTAAATAAATACGACGACGTATTCGTACTCTTAAGAACACAAAGAGAAAGATCAAAAAACAATGAATCTCTCTCCACTCTTCTTCTTCATTTTCCTCCTCGTCTCTCATGTAAACGCAACAAACGATATGATCGAAGAAAGCTGCAAAACATGTGCCAATAAATCAACACTCTTCAATTACGACTTCTGCGTCTCTTCTCTTCGTAACTCTCCCATTGCTCCATTTCCGACCAATCTCTCTCAACTTGTTCTAGTTCCATTGCTCCAAGCTCTCGACAACGCCACCGCAACAACTTCTACAATACAGCAACTGATGGCTAACCACGTCTACGAGGACGACAGTTACCGTCGTGCGTGTCTCAGTGACTGCCTTGAGCTGTACGAGGACGCAGTAGAGAGATTAGAAGAAGGCGTGAGAGCTTACTTGAAGGAGGAGAGAGGAACAACGAATGTAATGGTGAGCGCCGCCATGGAAAACGCCGTGACCTGCGAGAATGGATTTCAGGAAGGCGGCGGGAATCAGGTGATGACGTGGACATCTCCATTAGGTGGTGAGAATTACAGGTTGTTTGAGTTGGGGGAGGTTGCTCTGTGTATCATAAACATCGCCTCTTCTTTAAAAGCTATGTCTTTATGATATCTTCTTCTTCTTCTTCCCTGTTTCTTTATAGCGTCTCCATTTTTAAAATGAAGTTTATTAAAAAGATAGTCTCCATCATATCCTGTTGCGGACTACAAGTCTACATCTAACGTATTACACCAACAATACAAACTTAGAGAGAGAGAAAGTGTGTGTGTGTGTGTGTGTGAGGGAATGAAATCCTAGGACTCTAAACACAGCTACAATCTCATGGTTCATCTTCTGCTGCTAATTCTATACGACCAGTCACGATCGTCCCTGTCCCTATCCCTGTCTCTTTCTCTATCATCCCAATCTCTATCTCTATCTCTATCCTCGAAATTGGGATCATAGGAATATTTTCTCTTACTTCTTTCAGATAGCGATCTATCTATGCCAGGGCTTCTTGCTCTACTACTGTAATCTTTTGAACTATGCCCATAATCGTATCTATTGCCATACTTTGGAGGGTAACTCGATGATTCAACACCGAGAGGACCATCATCTCTATAATCCCGGGGTAGGGCTGAGCGGTGGTGATCATGACCTCTGCTTGTTTTGTGCTGCCATCGGCTGCTGCTCCTATGTGATTCGACGTTTGAAGGACCAGCTTCCCAAAGCCACTCATCTGCGTTTTCTGGGAAAGGTGCGTTAATCCCTGGGAACTCAACCGTCATTTTCTTTTTAGGCTCTGGAGGGCTGGCTTTTTCCAAGATTTCCCCGTCCTCACCCTCTACTACTTCCTCCGTAGTCTCCTCCTCTCCAAATATAGTGATTCCTGATAAATGATCATCTTCTGGAGCTGGAGACGTACACAGGAAGCAGGCACGATATAAGGCATGGACATATGGCATACGTTTTTAGCTCATGTGCAATATCAAGGAGATTACTTCGTTTTTTGTACATGAGAGATAATATAACAGAGCAGAAGATATGCTTACCTAGGTATCCTGGTGGGTATCCAATCTCTCGCATTCTGTTAAGCCATGGAGGAGGGTCTAGCTCCTGCACAAGAGAAAACTCTATTGTCTGTTCAAGGAAATCTGGAGTACATCAATGGTTGAACCATACCCAGAAAAAGGCTCAAAATTACCCCAATACTGAGAAGCTGTCGTGTCTCCACATCAAGTGTGCCGGGCTTCAACCCATCATACTTTCCTCCTTGCAGTGTCTGATAATATCGGGAGGGTAGACGGGGTCCAGAATTCTGATTTCGTTTGGCTTTTTGATGCTTCCGGGCACTATTAACAGCTGATCGATCAAAAGGCTTTGGACAATCTCTCAATGAATGACTATAGCCGCCACAATTGAAGCATCGTGGAGGATCGTCAATAATCTCCAATCCCCTGGAACAATAAAGACAAGGAATATTATAAATATGCACCCATCGCAGGATGGGTAGGAGCTTTTTCTATAGATACTGGGCCCCAACTTAGTACATTCTTATTAACACATTCGTAGTCCGTGTTAATTTACAACATAAGGTAAACAAAGTAGAACAAAGGATGCATCACGATCCATGCAAGATAAAACTAAAAACAGGACGAAATTATTATAAATTCAGAATCAATTTACCCTTCCAAGTTAACTGAGCCATCTGTTGAATTTAAACCAATTGCAAATTTACGGTCATATAGTGGAGTGGTGCTACTTTCCTCTAGAACAAACTCCTTCAGCGGTTGCTGAGAACTAGTTTGGTTGTCAATCCAAAATGACTGCATATGTAAGAATGTATCGATTGGCATGGGATAAAGATTATTAATGTGAACACTTGTAACTTTTAACAAACTTGACAACATTTTCACTCACCACAGATGAAGTTTTCTGCAATCCAACACGTAACGCGGGAAAATATGTCTCCTCACCAGATACTGATTGTTGTTCTTGGTCCTGAGCATATAACCAGTTAAAATAGTCTAGCATTAAGTTGTATACATTATACTACTAAATTTTGTTTTCAAATAAAACAAAGTCAAGAAACAAGTGTCCCATGTAGAGTCTGAAAGCTTACAAGTTACAAATAGCCTAAAAGACTATGAAAAGCATGCCTTGGTAATTCCTAGTTCAGTAGTACATAAACAACTAGTTGCCTCCTTAACGCTGATATGGCTAAAGCTTTTCTAATGAAATATTGTAGGACCACGGTATGCATGATGATACTCTATATGGTAGTTCCAGGAGTATCTGGTATCATATTCTTAAGCACTTCCAGGGATTCAAATTCAATATGGATGCTTATAATCACAACCCTTAATTGATAAAACTTCAAAAAAGAGATTGAATTCTCTGTTTTCTTGGCTACAAAAAAAATAGCAGAAAGTAAAATGACCTTCATTCAGAGATACCTGAGTCAAGGGATTACATTCTGCCTCCCATTCTGACCATTGCTGTAATAAAGTCTCCAGCTTCTGCTTACTAGCTCTGAAAGATGTGATCCACTAAGAATCAGAACAATGGTAAAGCTAGGACTCACATATAACAGCAACGCATTTAGTATTCTAATTTCAAGTTCACAAGTAAACGCCAGTTCATGCAACTTAAAACTATAGGAGGTTTAGTTAAGGAGTATTTTCTCATCTAACCTTGTTAAGTGGTTATAAGTAACGTGGACTGTAGGTTGTTGTTCAGCAGATGTTGGTCTGGGTCTTTTAACACCCGATCTAGCTGATACGAGGAATTATGGAAAAGCAAAAGAAAAAACATAATTGCAGCCATTCGAGACAGAGTAGCAAACACGTATGGTAACAGGGAGGATGACATATCCGTCCAACATATTTCACAATACTAGAGGACTCTAATTGAAACATAGGTAGTTTCAACCTAATTAATAAAAGAAGGATACAGCTAACATCCAAAGTGGCACTGTGAATCAGTCTCTCATTTTGGATACTCACCTTCTCATCTACCACCTCACTTTCAACGTTCATATCGACACCATTGCAAACCTTCTCTGTTAATGTTTCCCCACAATACTGGTCACTCACAGTTCTACAATCACGTTCAGTTAGATCCAAATCTTTTTCCACGTCTAAATTTTTTTTCACGTTCTCATCACTATCAACTACAGGATTAGCCTCAGGTAACCCATTCACAGATTCAAGGCCATTTTTCTGTACTTCCATATCAGAATTCCTTGAAGCTGGTAGGTCAACCACATCCTCAGCCTCCATTTTTTTAATAAAATGTGAACTTATATCTTAAAACAGTATCACTAGCCACCTATAAATTTACCCTGTATAAGTAGAAGCTGTATCAGAAACATGCAAGCGAATTACACAGTTAATAGACAACAAAATATTACAAGCACTAATTCAAGGCCAAAAAATCACATGTAAAACAACGCACGCAGAATTCAGATCAATAAGGCAAGAATCAACAGGTCGTTTGCTTACAAAATCCAGTGGAAACCAGAAAATACGGGGTAAAATAACACTTAGAGACACAGGAAACCAAAACCAAATCCACTCCAACATTCTATATCCAATCTCTGTGGAAAAACTAGGGCTCAAAATTTGACAGGCCAAGTGACCAGCGTCTAAACTCCTAAAATCGAAACAAAAAGCACCTTCTCATGGATAGAAACCTAGACAAATTTCCATAAACTTAAGAGGAGACAAAACGTCACGAGTCGAGGGTTCAAGAAACAAAACGTATACTCTGCTTAAGCAACTTAGCTAAATCAACCTGCTAAAGCTAAAAGAGATAAAAAAGAAGAAAGAAACGAGAAATTAGAAACATCAAAGAATCATAGAGCCATTACCTTATCAACGAGAAATCGAGTTTCCGCAGTATGCAGAAGCAGGATAGAAGAAGAAAAAAAATGGCGATAGATCTGTGAGATTCAAAAGCGAAGGTCTCTTCATTCGTCCGCCTAAAGACTAAGACAATAATCCTATGGCACGAGGCGCAGCTTAATTATTATGGACCTACTTAAACGGTCCAGATCAATTTGTTCGTAAATCGTGCATAATACCGCTTTATTTTTTAGTATTAAATAATAACCAAGACTTAAATTACGTTTAATATATTTTTACTTTTCAATTTGCATTGCTGTGGACCAAATTCATCAAGCAACAAACATAGATACAAAAAAATCTTAAAAAATTATCTATATATCTGAAATCAAAATACATTATACCATACAAAAAGAATATACAGTCGATAAAAAAAAAAAAAATATACAAGACATCTTCAGGAAAAAAAATTATATAAGAAATAATACAATACAAAAAAATGAATAACTAAGGTACAAATCTGGACTTATCACGACTTCCCCAGCTACTATGCGACTGTGAGCGGTCAAAAAAGTCAGAACTATAATCTTGACTCCCAAAAGCCATTCTCTGGAACATCCTTATCTGTGCTGATTGCTGTCTCGAGTCAAACACTTGACTCTCTCCAGGTTTCATTCCATTTGTTATGTCCATAGCTTCCTCAAGTGTATCCAACGCCCTAACCACTTGACTCATCTTCGGTCTTTTCGCAGCCGAGTGCCGGACACAAGCAGCTGCAGCCTCTACCATCCTGAACATCTCACCTGGGACAAAGTTGTCTCCAAGTCTCTCATCAACTAGCCCATCAAAGTCTTCGTGTTCGATTGCTTGACTCAGCAATGGCCTTGCCTGAGAGAGTTTTCAAACCCATTAATGAATGTTGTTAAAGGTATGTTCTTTTAATCTACGTTTGCTTACCCATTCGACAAGGCTCTCATCACCCAGTGGCTGTGACGTGTCTACAGGTTTGCGGCCAGTTATGAGTTCCAAGAGTATTACACCGTATGAATAAACATCTGCTTTCTCAGAGAGCTTGCCGCTTGTTGCATACTCAGGAGCCATGTAACTGGGAAAGTGACAGTTAAATTTCTGTTAAGTACTGGATTTTACACAGTTGTAACAAGAACTTGTAAAGAATATGCATACACACCCGAAGGTTCCCATTACACGTGTTGAGACGTGTGTATTTATATCCAGTTCCTGTGCTATTTTTGCAAGCCCGAAATCTGCAACCTGTGGAAAAGTTTCTTAGAGTTCAGTGTGGTGAATCAAAGGCTTTACGGCGTGACTCACAAGATAGCTAAGACTAGCTTAATATAATGTACCAGGGCTTCAAAGCTGTTGTCGAGAAGTATATTAGATGATTTAATGTCCCGGTGAATGATGCGAGGATGGCCTGATAAAAAGGAGGTAACAAACTAAGAGAAGACGATCATGAAAAAGCCAAATGGATAGCATAAAGCAGCAGTAACATACAGTCTTCATGTAAGTAAGCAATTCCACGAGCTGCACCAGCAGCAACCCTAACCCGCATTGCCCAAGTCATAACCGGTCTTCCTTCAGCTGCAAGGACACAGAAGTTAAAGCTGATAAGCTTATAAGAAGATAACTTTATAAAAAGATATCTTTATGAAAGAATATACGTACCATGGAGATGGAAATGGAGAGTATTATTCGGTACATACTCATACACAAGCAACCTATGTTGCTCCGAGATGCAATACCCAACTAGGGTAACCAAATGTCTGTGATGGACGCGAGAAATGATTTCAACTTCGGCTTTGAACTCCCTCTCTCCTTGGCTTCCACCAATCTTCAATTGCTTAACAGCCACTTCCCTTCCATCTCCAAGAATACCTTTGTATACACACCCAAATCCTCCTTCACCAAGCAGATTCTTTTCAGCGAACCCACTGGTAACTTGAGCTAATTCATCATAGGAAAACCATGATCTTTGGTTGCTAACGGCACCTGACTCAGACGAAGCATACATGTATTCACTACCAGAATAGCTTCTCATTTTCGGAGCTGAAGAGTGTGAGTTAAAGAGCACTGCGTCTGTAAACATGAGTAAAAAGCAGTCAGTTTGACAGTTTACTAAGCAACATGGTGCATACTAGAAGAGAAATCACAGAAATTGACTCATATATTTGATGTGTGTACATGTCTATTCATGTATTTCTATCCATTTCCAGCAAATACTCAGATATCAAATCAGCATCAGTAGCCAAAAGTCAAAGAGAGCTTCATGCTCTAAGTCCTGAACTAGCCTAGTACTCACAAAACTCGATACACATTTCTCTCTTATGTTCTTGAGCAAAGCAGGAAACGACTATAATTCTAGCTGCACTCCAATCGCAAAGAATCTCACAGATGATTCAACAAAGAGAAAACAGGATGAGTGTATTACCTGAGCCTTGAGGCGATGAATATGTGGAAGGCATACTATATCCAATAAAGGCTCCAGGGTCCTTTCTTTTTCGTTTCCTAGTGAGCCACAAACCCAACACAAAAAGGCTAAGCAGTATTAACCCCACAATTACACCAATAGCTGCAATTCCACCAGTGCCAATACCCCCGGATGAACCAGACTGCAAAGTGTTTCCATCGTCAGTTGGTTTGGCAGTTGGTTTCTCTTTAGGAACCTCAGGCAAAGAAGTGGGAGGAGTAAAACTAGAAGGATCAGTAGGATGTGAAGTTGGAGGAGATGTCGATAGCGCCGGGGGAGGATTAGAGGTGGCTGGAGGACTATCAGAGGGAGGAGGTGTAGCTACTGGAGTTGAAGGAGAAGGTTTAGGAGGAGAGGGTGTATCTACCGGCGGTGAAGGAGAAGGTTTAGGGGGAGGTGTTGTAGCTGCCGGAGGTGAGGGAGAAGATTCAGGAGGTGAAGGAGGTGAGACAATTTGAGGAGGTGGTGGTGTTACCTCCGGAGTCGAAGGGGAGGATTGCGGAGGAGGCGAAGAAACCACTACCGGAGGTGGAGGAGAAGCAGCTATAGTGGGAGGAGGCGATGAGACAATGGGAGGTGAGGGCGGTGGAGAAGAAGACGGTGGCGGTGATGAAACAACCGGTGGAGGTGATAATATCACAGGTGGTGGAGGTGAAGATAATAGCAACGGTGGTGGTGGAGAAGCAGCTGGAGTAGATGGAGTAGCCGGAGGTGGAGCCGATGGAGTTGTAACCGACGGAGGAGGTGCGGTGGCTGAAGAATTAGCCGGAGGAGGTGTTAAATTCGGCAGAGGAGGAACCAAACTCATTCTTTATCACAATTGAATAAGAATCTAACCAACAAACTTCCTTTCTAACACCTTATCTATCCATGTCAACAGAGATCAATAAAACCCAAAAATTCCTAGTTGCTTCTAAATCTTATGAACAAAAAACCCTAATTCCACAATTAGACCAAAAAACATCAATTCCTAGTTCTGCGGCCAATGATCTACTCCAAGTCAACCGTCAAAAATCAACCTAATTTCCCAAAATTGATCCTAAAATTCAATTCCTAGTTCTGCGGCCAATGATCTACTCCAAGTCAACCGTCAAAAATCAACCTAATTTCCCAAATTGATCCTAAAATTCAAAAACCTAGATGGGAAAACTTGAGGTTCAAAGCACAAAATGGGGCCAAAAGCATTAGGAAAGAATGGAGACCAGACCCAGAAGGTTGAGAGAAGAATGAAGAAGCAGGAAGACGAAAGAGCAGAAGGTGAGGAGGAGCGATGGAGGAATGAATGTGAGTGTGTTGCTGGAGAAACGTGGAGGCAACTCTGTATCTGCTCGTATATTTGACACTTGACAGAGCGATACACGGGAAGCGAGAGTCAGAGATACATGTGCATTAATTACGCCTTTTACCCTTCTTTCTTTCATCTCGTTACATTATTTTCTCCATTGACTTTAGCTCTCCTCCAAACCAATCTTACCATCCAAATTCTTTTTAATCTCATAAATAATTGGATATTTAAATATCTAATATTTAAAAACGACAAAAAAATATTAAAAATTGAGTTAAGCAAAAAAAACAAAGAAAAAGAGAAAGAAATTGGTGGATGGAAATAAACGAGAGAGAAAAACGTAAATTTCGAAAGAAATAAATTTTATTGGTAACTTGGTTAGTAAGAATGAGCATGTGCACGCTAATCATTCGATATTTCAAAAGAAAACTCGTGCGTGATATTATATGCACATATCTTTATTCACCTGTCTGGTTTGTTTTACTTCATATTTCAATTTGATAGAATTAATTTACATAAATATCATATACTTTATGTTAACAAAAATTAAATGATAAGAGTTAGAATTATTTAAAGAACTTTTTTTAAAAGATAATTTTAAACGCATCCTCTTGTATCTATGAAAAACAAAAGCCCCAAGAAAAAGCTATTGAAATTGACATTAATTATGATGTTCCATTATTGAAGTTGTTGCCTACATTTTTATTTCAACAAACCCTAACTTATTTCACACGTCTGGATTGACACACATGAAGCACCTTTGGAGCTATCCAATTTGGGGAATCTTAGAGAGAGATTCTCGTATCTTCTCTTCACTGAATGATAAATCAATCAATCCTCCTTGTAAATACTTTTCATATGATGTGAGATCGAAATGTCCATGACCACACATCGCCATTAGTATCACCTTAGCTTCTCCTGTTTCTTTACAACGAAGAGCTTCTCTTATGGTTGCAGCAATGGCGTGAGTCGGTTCTGGTGCTGGTATTATCCCTTCTGTCCTCGCAAACTGAATAGCACCTGCACATCATAAAGATCCAAACACAATTACAAAAAAAACAACCTCACAAGCTACTAATCTTCATAAGAATTGTAACCAAAAGAACCACCTTGGAAACATTCAATTTGAGGAATCGAGATTGCTTCCATTAAACCAAGCTCATAAACATGTGAAATCAAAGGTGCCATCCCATGGTACCGTAATCCACCTGTTAAACACAAGAATCAAGAAACCAGAATCAAGAATCAAGAATCAAGAATCAAGAATC
>KE152385.1:150132-185815 GCA_000411095.1 Aethionema arabicum | reverse complement strand
AGAATCAAGAATCAAGAATCAAGAATCAAGAATCAAGAATCAAGAATCAAGAATCAAGAATCAAGAATCAAGAATCAAGAATCAAGAAACCAGAATCAAGAAACCAGAAGACTTAATTCCTAATTAGGTGTGTGTTTAAATTAAGATCTTTAAGTACCAGCGTGAATAGGATCAGGAATGAAGTCATGTCCTAAGGTATGCATCTTCATCAATGGAGTTAGCCCAGCTGTATCACCAAAATCATATGCATAAACCCCTTTTGTTAAAGAAGGACAAGCTGATGGCTCAACTGCTCTTATCACAGGATTGATTTTGCCCTTAAGTTTCTCTCGGATAAATGGGAAACTTAAACCAGCAAAGTTTGAGCCTCCACCAGTACAACCTATAATCAAATCAGGAGTTTCACCAAAATCTTCCATTTGTTGAATACATTCTTCTCCAATAATCGTCTGGTGTAGCAACACATGGTTCAAAACACTTCCTAAGCAGTATTTAGTGTGTTCATTAGAGGCTGCAACTTCAACAGCTTCTGAAATTGCAATCCCTAAACTTCCAGGACTTGATGGATCTAATTTCAGGATTCTTCTACCTGCTTCAGTAAGATCTGATGGAGATGGATGAACTTTTGCACCCCAAGTTTGCATCATTAATCGACGATACGGCTTTTGATGATAAGAATTAGCCACTTGCCATACCTAAAACAATGAAGTTACAATATAAAGAAACAGATTTAAGAGATTAGAAACCTTCAAGATTCTTTGTACTTACTTCACATTCAAGACCAAAGAGACTAGAAGCAAAGGCTAAAGCACTGCCCCATTGACCAGCTCCAGTTTCAGTAACAACATTCTTGACACCTTCTTTAGCATTGTAATAAGCTTGAGGAACTGCTGTATTGGGTTTATGTGAACCAGCAGGGCTTCCACCTTCATATTTGAAGTAAATCCGTGCAGGTGTTTGAAGAAGCTTTTCTAATCTCTTTGCTCTAAATCAAATTAGAATTCAATAACATCAGATTTGATAAAGAGATTCATCTGAGGTAACACATAAAAGAGATTGAAGAAGAACCTAATCAAAGGAGTTGGGCGCCAAAGGTTATAGATATCACGAACTTCTTCTGGGATATCGATAAATCTCTCCTGAGTTGCTTCTTGTTTAATGAGTTCATCAGGAAAAAGAGGAGATAAATCTTCAGGTTTCACGGGTTCAAAAGTCTTGGGATGTAACGGTGGAGGAGGCTTAACGGAAAGATCAGCAACAAGATTGTACCATTGTTTTGGGATTTCAACAGATCTCAGAGCTGCTTTTGCTCTTAGGTTAAATCCATTTGAAGCTTTGCTTGAGGAATTTGATGTTCTTATCAGTTTTAGGTCACTAAATCCTTTCGAGTCACCTAAACAAACCAATTCGAGATCAAAACAGTAAGGAAATTTCAAAACAGGAGAAATTTCTTTTACTGAGTTCCCAAATTACAGTGATTGAAAAACTTCGAAGCTTGATCTTAAACAGAAATCAAAATCCAAACAACACCGCGATTAACAAAGAAACAGATGAAAACTCAGAGGAAAACCGAAGTATGGAGGTGTACCTGTAAAGAAAAGTGGATTTGGAGGCAAAAACAATCGAGAAGCCATATCGAGAAGATATTTGAGGTAAGTACTTGGTAGGTGAGAGCTATGAAGGAAATTAGAGTAAGAGAAACTCCACTGTTCGGTGCAGAGCAAATCACCATTTGATTTTGAATACTATTTTTATTTTGTTTTGTTTCTATCTATGCATTTCTCTCTCTTCTCACTAGTAAACGTTGACTAGCTTCCCAAAATAACGATGAAAATGTACAAGACATTGTATATTCCATAAATGGAAACTAACAAGATATAATCTGTGTAATATAAAAAATTTCAACATAATAAAAAAAAATATATATATATATATATATCTCTGTTTATGGAAAAAAAAGAAATGTTTATTTTTTTGTAACATAAATATTGTTAAGGTGTACTGTACTAAAACTAAGAGAAAATCATTATATGATAAAAAAATATATTTTTGGAAATAATCAACAATATTTGCCGTGAAACTATCTTGAAATTTGGTTCAAATTCACAATTTCTCGTATAATTTTAAATTAACATAGCTTATACTAAATTATTATTTTTTTTTTTTTTAAACAATCACGAGATATTATATGCATATTATGCCTAGAGTGAGGACCAGTCTGAGATTTGTATGGGCCCAAGCCATCAATGATGATAGCAACATTTGTGTCCTTTTTCTATTGCTGCATTAATTTCCTTTAAAGGATTTTGAGTAAAATTGTTTTTTGTTCTTGTCAAAAAAAATAGCTTCTAATTTTCAAGCCAGTGATATTATTGCATATCTACCAAAAAACTTAGTGATTAATTGTTTAGGACCATCAATCAATATATCATTTATAACACAAAAACTGAACAATAAATCTGTTATTACATTTATAAACAAAAATGTATTGGTTTAGTGTTACAAGATATACACTATGGGGAAGAAAGATTGGTCAGCCATGGAAGAAGACGGTCATGTACAAGGTCAGGACGGTCATCTTGAGGACAATGTCCAACACCTTCTAGAACATAGAGATTGAAGTTAGGCAACTGATCCGGAAGAGACGCAAAGAACTTACCTACAGGACCATCAAGAGGAGTGAGCCCATCTTGGTCTCCCCATAAGACTAAAACCGGTATGGTTAGCTCTGGAATCAGCTTCACTGGGTTTGGTCCAGGTGGACCGGTTAAGATCGAAACAAATGCATCTAACGCACCCTCACTGTTTGCTGGTCCAGCAATGATCTGGGATGATATCATCAAGTTTAACCATTAAGGCATTAACCAATAACAAATTTAAACATAGAAATAGGCCAAAATACCTCTACCAAAGTGTCGTCTACATTGTCTTTGTTCCCGTAAACATTGGTCAAGATGTTCTTGAGATTTTCCCTGCATTTGTTATGCATTAGAGATCTTGATTTGATCCATTAAATGTTTTTATAATTAGGAGTAAGGAGGTGAAATATATGGCATGCCTTTCTTTAACACGGTTAAAGATTGCAGAAGCAATTGATCTTTGCTTTAGTAAGAAATCGATAAGCAAGAGCAATGGCATCAGCAGCTTGATCCTCCAGTCATCAAATACAGCTTTGTTGTTCATACCACCAGCACAATTCAATAAAACAAGACCTTTCACAAGATCTTGTTGTGTTTCTGCGTTTTCAAAGTCATATACTCAGGTCATTAACCATGTTTTCTTGTTGCTTTAACTGCATATACCATAAGATGTAGACACAAATTCAAGTGGTGAAAAGGGTATACCTGAAGCTGCGATGACACAAGCAAGGCTTCCAACAGAATTTCCAATCAAAATGGTCGGTTTCTGTACTACTTCCTCTAGGAAGTTAAGTATCAACTGCAAGAAATCAATAAAAACAAGTATTTCACAAGAACTTGGTATATACTCTCTACATACAAAGTTGAATACCTCAGCCCATGACTCCATAGTATAACTAAAACCAGGTGGCTTATCCGATTCACCAAATCCAAGAAGATCTATGGCATATACTCTATGGTTTTTGGATAATGTGTTTATGTTCCTGAAAAAGTTAAGTTTCAATGCCTTATCATAAGAATCTCCAATTAGAAATTGAACTTTCAAGGAGTATCTGATCCAATTAGAAATTAGCAATTACAAATTGAACTTTCAAGGAGTATTTGATAAATGTACCTGCGCCAGTGAGGAATTGAAGCGCCAAATCCATGAACTAGCAGAACAGTCTGACTCGCCGGCGTTACTTCCTCCGGCGAGCTAGTTTCAAAGTAATTAATGGAGTATTCTCCCTTCCACTTCCATTTCTTGCACCTTCCTCCAATTTCAACCAATTCTAACGCCTCTATTACTCCTCCGCCAGAAACCGCCGTGGCTCTTATACAGACGCGATCTCTCCGGAAACTCAACCTCCGCACCGAAACCGTCGAATTAGTTGTCCGGGACACCATTGTAGCCGGCGTCACCGTAGGCGTTGCCGTCCAAGTGAGAGTCCTCATCCTCTCACACCCTTCTTCAGTTATCTGTTAATTGCGATTAAACATCTTACGTTCTTTCTGATCAAAGACTCGCTCGTACCGGTTTACAAACCGGTTATTAATCAAGTAAACCGAATTCCAAATCCAGGTTCAATTCTCCAGATTAAAGAGAAATAAACCGATGATTGGAAAGTGGAGCCCACGCGTATCAGAAACGAACAACATCAGCCACCCATTATAAATGTAACGTACACGTGTCATTCAATCTATCGTTCACAAAGATAAGAAGGATATGGATGTGAAACTAGAATGAATTTTTATTTTTCTTGATATAACTCAATATTATGTGATTAATGGTAACAAAATGATTTTTTTTTTTAATTTCGATATTTTACATGTGTTAAACGATATACTCCTATGATTTTATATTTATACAACAAATAATCATTTAGTAAGATATTCATGTGTTTGGGGGAAATATATATAAAAAAAACATTTATATGATGTTAAGGCCACATTTGAGTAGTCATAGATTAATAGTAGTACAGTCGGTAGGCTCCTACCTGAATTTGTTACCAACACTTTTATTTTTACATATTTATTAGGAAATTAACATAAACAAACAAACCGGTGGTCAATTTTAATGTGTGAGTTGTGTAAGCTAAAGTGTTGAAGAATAAAATCTCTACAGCGAGGAAGTGGAACCATACTTGTACTTTGTCTGCTTTAGGTTCGATTCGTAGCTAACCCTACAGTCCTGACCACAATCTTCTGTTAAAGCTCCCCTTTTGTTTTTAAGATAAGATTCTTCGTCGAAGCTGTATTCACTCAGTTACCCCTGTGAGGAAGAACGATTTTGCCTTGGTATTCTTGTTTCCTTCTTTGATTCTTTTAGACTAATTTTTGTTGAATATTCTTAGCGTTATGGAAAAAGTTGTGCCCGTTTGTTGTTTGATTAAATGCCCCAGTGAGGCTAATTGAGGAAAAGCTTTCTTGAAATCTGGTTTTGCTTCTTATTTTTTGTTGATGAAAGGGTTTAATCTCAGATAGGTTCTGCTGAATCCTCTATCCCCTAAGCGTAAATCTCTTATGGAGTTTGATGAATGAATAGACATGATGATGACATGCTTTTACTTTTAATGAACAGGATCCAGGACGTGTGAAAGTTCGAGCTTTACATGGCGTTGTCTCCTCTTCACCTTGAAGTCTTTGGTAAAGATTATGTTTTCCGAAATGTAACTTTAAATCGACAAGGGAAAGGGGAACCATTGTTTGATTCAAATGGTTTAAGATGTGTTTCGTCTGGTAGAATCTCTAAACCAAGAGTGTTTTGCTTCCCATGTCCAACTTTAGACTTGTTAATGAGGGCAGAGATTAGTAGCAGTACCACTAATGGTCATGTTAGATCAGTCCCTTATTGTCTTTCACCAAGAGGAAAGCTAGGATTGATTAGGGCTTCATCAGAGAACAAGATTACCAAACAGAGACTTAAATTGTTGGATTCTTACTTTGGGAAAGTTGCAAGAGATGATGAGAATCTATCTTCTGAATCTGTTATCTCAACGGGGGATGAAATTGATCAGAAATCTGAAGTCAAGGCAGAGGAAGAGCTGGAATCTTTGAGTGTCTATCTTGACAAACTCCAAAAAGGTAGAAAATAATATAAGATCTTCTTGAACTTGATTTGGTCTTTGCAGCTTTGCTCACTTATTTGGCTATCTATTGAACCCTCAGATGTGAACTCAAAAGGCTTGGCCTCATCTACTTTAGATGTGGTAAAATCGAAAGGCGGTTCAGTATCAAGCAAATTGAGAAATACTGAAACTCAGAGTAGACGTTTCCAGCAGCTAGATGATGATGAATCTGAAGAGACATTGAACTTCTACACTGTGTAAAGACTCTTGATCTTGTTCCATTAGACTTAGAGGCAAAGCATGTTCTTATTTGAAGCTAAAGACTCTCTTTGCCCTTTATACAATGCAGGAGTGTATTAGCATCCATAAATGTTGGAGTGTGTCTGTTTGAAGCAGCAGCTCCAGTTAGGAACAATGATATGGGACTGTTGTCACTTCCATTGTTGTATGGAGCAAAGATAAATGATTTGATCATGGCTGGTGAATGGTGGAGACTGATCACACCTATGTTTCTGGTACAAGACCAACAATTGGGTCTGTTCTCCCATTCTTTACTGTTTTGAAAACACTCATGAATTAACCAACACTGAAAGATCTAATAAACCAACAATATAGTCAAAATCATAAGTACATGTTCACAGTTTTGTGTTCCATGTTCCATATTCATCTCTTTTGATGGCTTGGTTTCAGGTAGCTTACACATTTTTGGTTACTGTAACACTTTCTTTGGCATCTGCAGCATTCTGGAATTCCTCATGTAGCACTTAGCTGCTGGGCTTTGCTGACCTTTGGACCAAAAGTTTGCCGTGATTATGGGTTATTCACATTTTGTCTCATTTACATTCTTGGAGGAGTCTCAGGCAATTTCATGAGTTTTCTTCACACATCAGATCCTACAGTTGGAGGAACGGTAAAATAGCTTATACTTCCCATCTGATATCTACAAATTGTACCGTCATTAATTGTATTTTTACATATCAGGGACCAGCATTTGCCTTAATAGGAGCATGGCTCGTTGACCAAGCTCAGAACAAGGAGATGATCAAAAGAGATGAATATGATGACTTGTATCAAAAAGCCATTATAATGACAGGGATTGGTCTCATATTAAGCCATTTTGGTCCAATAGATGACTTGTAAGCTGCAGATATCCATCAAAACACTTAAGTAGTCTACTCTTGAGTTAATCCTGACACATATTTCATGTCTGAACAGGACAAATCTTGGAGCATTGGTAGCTGGGATTGGGTACGGGTTCTTTACTTGTCCGGTGTTTCAAATGGGAAGAGGAAGTGAAAGGCAAGAAGGGATTGCGACAGTAGAGAAGAAGCAGAGCCCTGATCCATGTAAATCGTTTCTGGTGTTCACAGTCTTTGTTGCACTAATCGTGACCACTTTGCTACTCCTTGGAGACGGACCACTTGAGTTCCCTACGTACGACGATGTTGTCTACTCTCTTATTTAAGTCATATCATCAAACTATATACGGAAACTTGTCTTACATTGGCTGCTATATCTGAGTATTGATAACGAGGAGACTTCTCTGCAGTTTAGTTCTGTGATCAAACAAAAACTAGAAAGTGACCAATTTAGAACAAAAACAGAAGTTATAAAAATAAGAGGAAGCTTTGGTTTCATTAAAAGGGAAAAAGGTTTAAACATATAAGAACCCAGAAGAAAGAAGAAATGGGAAGCAGTCTTAAATTGTTTCCTGTCAAGTATTTTAGATAATAAAGAGTGGAGACTCATTAAACTATCACATCTTGTAGTATGTTTCTACCTTTATAAATGACTTCCTCTTCTTGGGTTTACTGTCTGCTCTGCTTTTGTTCTCACTCCGCTGCACCTTCTGGCTTCGATGCCTCCTTAATCTCATCGCCTGCTTCGTCCTATTGACAATAAAAATAATCGGTTACGGGTGAGTTAAGGTAGCGATTGATGATTCTATGCTGTTTAAGGGAAGTGATGCATACATTGATGTCTGAAGTCCAGAGCGTGAGATTGTCTCTGAGAAGCTGCATAATTAGTGTGCTGTCCTTGTATGATTCCTCGCCCAGTGTATCTAGCTCAGCAATAGCTTCATCAAAAGCCTGCAGAAACCATAGATGAAGTTTAGTACTAAATACATACAGTTTTAGTAAGTTCTCGAGTTGACAATAACAATTTCTCACAAATTGAAAGAGAAATCAGGTGTCCAGACTGTTAAAAGAAACAAGAGATGTTAAAGAACAAACCTGCTTTGCAAGGCTGCACGCACGATCAGGCGAGTTCAGAATCTCGTAGTAAAACACAGAGAAGTTGAGGGCAAGACCCAGCCTTATTGGGTGAGTTGGAGCTAACTCAGCAGTGGCAATGTCCTGCATTACGGGAATGGAAAACAAAATCAATCACTACCACAAACACATACAACAAGGAGGAATCACTGAGCCAACTAAACTAAGAATCACTTGCCTGAGCAGATTTGTATGCAACCAAAGTGCTTTCTGCAGCTTCCTTCCTATCAGCACCAGACTTGAACTCTGCAAGGTACCTGTGGTAGTCTCCCTTCATTTTAAGGTAAAAGACTTTAGACTCAGCTGGTGAGGCAGATGGAATGAGATGAGACTCGAGAACATTCAAGATCCCCTCGCAGATTTTGCTAAGTTCAGTTTCAATCTTTCCCCTGTAATCCTTGATAATAGCAACATGATCCTCATTCCCTTTGCTCTCTTCCTTCTGCTCAATGGAAGAAATGATCCTCCATGATGCCCTTCTGGCTCCAATTACATTCTTGTAAGCAACAGAGAGCAGATTTCTCTCCTCGACACTGAGTTCCTCGTTATCCACACTCTTGGCAACCTTTTCCATGAATTCAACCATTTCCTCGTAACGTTCAGCCTGTTCGGCCAATTTTGCCATATAAACATTCTCCTCCCTTGATGATTCAGTCGACATCTTCGCTGTAAAAATCTAGAGCTAAACCTATACAAGAACAAAACAGTTAACTCTAACCTCGAAATTAAGCAACAAGAGAGCAAACGTTTACGATTTTAACATCTACAAACTCATGTTCCTCGCAGATTAAGAACAACGAAAATTTAGCTAAAGCGATTAGACCAGATCTTCAGAATACTACAATCACACATCAGATCTACCAAACTAAGGCTACAACGAACGCAGAGAGAAGACTTACTAAAGAGTGAAACAGAGTCTAACCTTTTCGTCTGAAGATCTGATTCGCAATGCCAGAGATTTGAATAATGCAAAAAAGAAAAGGAAAATCTGAAGCTGAAACTGATTCCCAAATTAAAAAAGTTAAAACAATTTTCGAGGTTGAAAGCTAAGAGATCCAATAATAGCTTGACAAGTGTCAGATGCTAAAGGTAACCGATACCGTGATATGCCACGTGTCCTGCCCCATAGTTGCTAGATGGGTTACCTTATGGGCCCAACGGGCTGAGTGGATTAAGGACTAAGCCCGTTGGGCCCATAAGGTAGCCCATCTAGCAACTATGGGGCAGGACACGTGGCATATCACTAGTTTTAACTTGAAAGAGGACTAAGGGCTTCTCGTAGCATATGTTCTTTCCTTTCCACATCTTCGTCTCACTAGTTTTAACTTGAGAGCGAAGATTGTGAAGAAAACATTTAGAAGATGAGATTTTAAAAGCGGATAACTATGATAGTTTAAATGTAAGATGAACACATGAAGTCCCATGAACATGAAACTGTCAAATGCATTGGATAAAAAGAAAAAAAACACAAAAGTAAAGAGAAAAAGACAAAAGACGAGGATGAGTCTCTGATTAAGAAAGGAGGTTCTGTTCTGTTTTCTTTCATCATTGGTCTTCAAACTCGTGCATGTGATCTAGAAGATAGTTAGCAGCCAGTTCTTCATTCTTGTTACAAGCAAAGAAAACTTCTAGAACCATCGCACGGTCAAACCCCATAGCTTCAAGCTGCACCCAACACAACAACATACAATGAACACTATGAAAATCCAACGGATACCTGAATCCAAAACCATTCTAGACTTCGATTCTAGAAGCTTCTAGTTCCTGTAAAAATATGTAAAGTTAGAGGTTACAAACCCGTTCAATGGCTTCACGCTCTTCAGGGGTGACGGTAACAGCTTGTGGCATTGCTGCTTCCAACTGCTCAATAACATTCCTGGTTGCATTCATGAGGAAAAGAATTCAGCTTGCAGGAATTGTTGAACAAACAAACAAAAATCAAAGGGAATCGAAGAACATTGATATAAGCTTACTCTTCTCCCTCCACAGGTTCATTTATCAAGCGCAAGAAGTCAGCCTGGTGCTCTTGAATAAGTCGTACAAGCTGTGGGTTTTGTTTACCGAGCTCCTGAAGCATGGGCTGCAGAACAAAGTATCATGAGTGAGAAATGAATATGTGATACTGCTCGCCAGAAACTGCATAACAGGTAAATGAGTACCTGTAGAATCTGTGGGTTCGCTTGTACCATAGCTCTCAAGGCTTGGAACTGATGAGATTGCAAAAGAATTGTATCTATCAAAAGTTATCAATTGATAGGAAAGAATTGGGGTTTCTTCTAGTATGGATAAGTGAGGATACCTGTTGACTGTTACGCAGGAAATCAAGATTACCCGCACCAACATCTGCACCTACTGCAGCGGGCATGCCCTGGTACAGACAGAAAAAGAGTGGATGTTCTAAATAAACTCATAAGGAAACAAAATTAATGCGATAAGCATATATTCTTTTTATTACTAAAAATCTTACCTGGGGAAACAAGTTTAATGGATTCGCATTTGGACCACCAGTTGCAGCTACTGGAGCTTCTTGTTGGGGCTGCGTTTGAGGAGCTGCCTGTCCACCAGTAGTTTGAGCTGGAGTTACTGGTGGGATTTCAGCTTGAGCAGGGATCCCCTGATTACCAAGTAAAATTTTATTAGACAGATAGAGCAAATGACAAGAGTCTGGTTTTTAGAGCACCAGCAGGAAAAACCAAAGGGAAATACAAGATAACACAGAAAAAAACTAGGATCAAGAAGTTAAAATGAACATACCGAGTACAGATATTCAACAGCTCTTTCAGGATTGTTGTAGGCAGCTCTCAGAGCTCGAATAACAGTATCACGGTCCCAACTACCTCCACCCATGTCAAGAATTTGCTGAACAGTGGGCTCTAAATTACTTCCAGCAACAAGGTTTGATGCTGCTTGACCATAAACATCTGTTTGAGTCCTGTTTCAACAGAGAAAAAGATAAGAAAACAATTGACAATCAATCAAAGAGAGACAAAACTAGTATCTGTATAGCAGTTCAGAGAACAGCTTACAATGCAGCAGGGGCAGCCACAGGCACATCGGTAGTGGTTCCACTTGTAGGCTCTGGACTGCAAAACGCAAGCAAGTGTACAGAAATGAGCAAGGCAAAATATAGAGTAATCCATCAATATACAATACTGACAATTTCTTTGAAAAAAATGTTAAACAATGCAAGCGGAAGGCTTGGAACTCACACAGGAACAGTTGGGGCAAAAGCTTGAGGTGTAGCTGCTGCTTGTGGAGGCTGATCCACAAAATCCAAACAGTTCTATTAGATGAAGTAAAAGCGAGATCTAGATGCGCTATCTTGTTTTGTTCTCACTAAAAATAGAAAGCCTAGAACACATGAACAAACCTAGAAGGTTACATATATACTCTATTCACCTGAGTAGCACTCGCAGCTGGTGCAGGTGTAGGTGTTGGTGTAGGTGCAGCTGCAGGTGAAGGTGCAGTTGAAGCCCCACTTGATGACACCTTGGCCTGTAGTCCATCAAGAAATAAGTAAAATCAAGGCTATAACGAGTTAGCCTTCAATCATTACTAGAACCTGCTAATACTAATACTAACATGAAAGATGATCCAAAACATTAGCAATGAAAGAAAGTCTTAAGTTAATCCTACCTTGGACAACATGATGACAATGAAACTGTTCTCAACAACGTTGTTCCCTTCCATTGTAGTGTCATCTTTGAGAACCTTTCCCTGATGAATAAGCATCTGCTGAGCAGCAGGGTAAGTTGCCCCCTGAGCCGTTTCTATAGCTTTTTTAACATCAGAAACCTGAGATCGCCAATGTTGATTTCCCACTCAATGATATATGACAGATCTAGTAATATACATAAAAAAGAATATGCAGCAAGGAAAATATATAAACTTTTCCATGATACAATAACCCTAATACTTAGTCCTTTTCATCAAAATTTACCAATCAAAGAGGCATTCCTGACTCTTATATTGTGAATCTCAAAAGCTAAAAGGGTAACAAGAAGATATGAGACTAGCGATTTCAAACAGTTAGTCACACCAACAAAATTTCCAAAATTATGTATCAGGCCGTCAGATAAAACCCATAGGCGTCTCAAGTTCAAGTCAGTTTTCGCAGGGTGAAGTATAAAAAAATCTACGATAAAGCCAGATGAGCATCCACGTACAAATAGTTCTAAGCAATTTGAGATAGCCAAAAATAGATTCTACGAAGATTACCTATGCAACGAATGAGAAGGAAGTCTGATGCAAAAGGAAAAACACGAAGCCAGAAAATTGTATAGAATCTGAACAGTCCTAACACTTTGAACCAGCTTATCTGGCAGCCCATACTAACATTAACCTTATAGACTCACAAGAAAACCCTAATTCGATTTACAATCGGTCCACATAAACGAAGGTATGAATCTCCACGAAGAATTCCCAAGCCGCAAAAAAAATAGGTTAAAAAGAGAACCTATAATTCCAAATCAGAGACTAAAACGAAACCCCTTATTCAACCCAATTCCCTCGAAGTATAATTAAAGCACAACTGAAACGAATTACAAAACAAACTGCCGAACCAAATAAAACCTAGAAACGCAATAAATAGAAGATTATGATTCACGAATGACTATACCGTATCCGCTGGATTTACTTCGATCTCGAAGTTCGTCCCCTTGAGAGTCTTCACGAAAATCTTCATCTTTTAGGAAACTTGAGAGGAGAGAAGTTTAGAGAGAGAAGCCAAGAAGAGAGAGAGACATCTTTCGAGATCTTGGTTATGATATTTATACCAACACAATTAACAAATAATTTTTATCATACGGGCAAGCCTATTATACACTTTAGTGGATCGAGGCATCCAGGTTAAGATTTGTAGACTAACATGATTTCTAAGCCGTTAGATGTCCCTCGAAGTAATTGTTACAGTGGGGATCCATACACTTGATTATAGCTGCCGCACAGAATCAACTAGATTGCTGCTTGGGTTTGGAATTGGATTATATCTTTTGGGCATGCGATATACTAATCGTTACATAACAATAAAATAATATAATCCTATTTATAAATAAAAGGGATTAAACACCAAAATTGTATATTAGATACACACATGTTTAAATATTTAATTATATTATAATCTGTGTTATAACTTATTATCGTAAGTTTTCAAGTCAACTATACAAAACATTAGGAAAATGTAGTCTTTTTAATGCTACTAAGTACTAATGAGTAATGATCCAATCGAATGTGATACATTTATATATTACATTTTTTATATATTTAAAGTTCATATAAATTTATAGCACTCATAAATATATCCAAGTACAAGTTTCTCCTATATTACTTTACAAATATCTTTAAGTAATTTAAAATTTAATTGTCTCTCTTATTCTTTTTATATTGAGAAAATTTAACATTGATCCAGCTCATCCGATAACCGGCAAATCAGCTAACCCACTAACCCGGTTATCCGCTAACCGGATAATCCGATAACCCGTTAACCCGCGCCAGCACACAGCTTGTAAAGAAAACAATCTGTATTAAAAATTAAAAAACAAATATTGAACGAAAGAAAAAAAAAAGATGCCGAAGAAGAATCCGGCGAAACTTGCCGGCAATGACATCGCCGCGGCGGCATCGACGCAAATCGGAGATTCGATTGATACTTGGTGGTGGTTAGCACACAAGGGAACCACCATCTCTTTCCTCTGTATTTCCATCTTTGCATTATTAATCCGAGCTGCTGTGTCGATGTACCCGTACTCCGGCGCCGGGATTCCCCCTAAGTTTGGAGATTTCGAAGCGCAAAGGCATTGGATGGAGATAACCATAAATCTCCCACCCCTAGATTGGTACCGAAATGGCACCTACAACGATCTCACTTACTGGGGACTCGATTACCCTCCCCTAACTGCTTACCAGAGTTACATCCATGGAATTTTCCTCCGAATGTTCAATCCTGAGTCCATTGCTCTTCTCAGCTCTCGTGGTCACGAGTCATATCTTGGGTAAGCATCTAAAGTCCCGGTTGTGTTAATGATCTGAAGATAATTTATTTTCTGGTAGTAAACAATGTTTGATCTGATCTTCACATATTCCATGTCTAATATGGAAGATCACAAGCTTATTGCTTGTGTGTATTTAGGGTAAATAACTGAAGTCAAATTGGCTTCACTGTGCAGAAAATTACTGATGAGGTGGACTGTTTTATCCTCTGATGCCCTCATATTCTTCCCAGCTGCTCTCTTTTTCGTGTTAGTATACCACAGGAATAGAACTAAGAGCAGCAAGAGTGAAGTGGCATGGCATATTGCTGTGATTCTCTTAAACCCTTGTTTGATCCTAATCGATCACGGTCATTTTCAGGTTTGTATTGATTTTACCTTCTCTAAATTAGTATTGATATCATGTACTATTCTCATTTGATTTGTTTTACTGTTTGTTTTAGTACAACTGTATCAGTTTGGGGCTTACATTAGGTGCTATTGCCGCAGTACTATGTGAGACCGAGATTCTCACTTGTGTTTTGTTCACACTTGCTCTCAGCCATAAACAGGTGCCTTTGGGATTCTATTTCTAAATTCTTATGTTTCCATAGTAGTGCCTTGGTATGCTTTGTGCCATTTTACAGCATTTTGAACCGAGCACTATGCCTTTTTTTTATCTTACACATAATGGTTTTTCCTAATTTCATTGACTGAAACTATAGATGGTTCCTAGTTTTTGGATATAATATGTAAGCTTTTTGTACGCCCCCATTGTTTATATCTGTAGAATGTGATAGAGTTTCATATTTTTTTTTCATTTTATAACATGTTGGCCCTATTGTCTTGTCTTCTCGATGCTGCAGATGAGTGCATACTTTGCTCCTGCCTTTTTCAGCCATCTGCTTGGTAAATGCCTAAGACGGAAAAACCCAATCCTTGCTGTGATAAAACTCGGAATTGCAGTCATAGTGACATTTGTCATAGTTTGGTGGCCATATTTGCATTCTGTGGACGATTTTTTAATGGTAAATAGATATATGATCATTCCTCTGGTGAAACTAAAAATTGTACTTTATGTTGCTTCCTCTGTTGTAGTTGCTCACGTCTGATTGGTCTCGTTTGTATTCTTGGTCGTTAATGCGAAGCAATTGCTGATGTTGCAGGTTCTCTCGCGTCTTGCTCCATTTGAGAGAGGGATATATGAGGACTACGTGGCAAATTTCTGGTGCACCACTTCCATTCTCATAAAATGGAAAAGACTGTTCACAACACAATCCCTCAAGTCCATAAGCTTAGCTGCAACTGTAATGGCTGCTCTCCCTTCAATGGTTCAGCAAATCCTGTCACCAAGCAATGAAGGTTTCCTATATGGCTTACTAAACAGTTCAATGGCTTTCTACATGTTTTCCTTCCAAGGTATATTTCAAATTGATCCTTTATCTCCACGTTCTAAGCCATCTTTCATCATCTAACAATCCTCTTTTTTTGTGTTCATGCTGCAGTACATGAGAAATCATTTCTGATGCCGTTTCTGTCTGCAACTTTATTAGCTCTAAAACTATCTGACCAATTCAGTCATTTAACCTACTATGCTCTCTTTTCGATGTTCCCTCTTCTTTGCCGCGACAAGCTCTTGCTTCCATATGTAACATTATCTCTGCTCTTTAACCTCATCTTTCATTCACCAGGGAACCATCCTTTGATACAGAAAACTAAAGCTCCATTGTTGTCATTCCCTGGTTATGTTATCCTACTCAGAGCCCATTTTTTTATATCTTTAGTTCTCCATGTCCTTTATCTAACTGTTCAGCCTCCTCAGAAGTACCCTTTCCTATTTGAAGCACTTATAATGCTTCTCTGTTTCTCCTACTTTATAATGTTTGCTCTTCACACTAATTATACACAGTGGAATTTGTCAAGTCATATCAGGTCTGCAACTAAAGAAAAGAAGCAAATTTGAAGATTTGAAGACAAAGATAGAACTCCAGAGCCAAGTTATGTAACTCAGTTCCTTTTTTTGTTGTCTTTCTGGTTAGATCGAGCTTAGTGTAGAGTATAGTTCTATCTTTATGAATTACATTAAACTTTTAAATTAATACTAAAATCGAATATATTGTTTTATATAAGAAAATAATTACAAATAGTATACTTATTGCCGATACAACAACAAATTATAAAAGTAAAACTAACAAAAGTGAAAAAGTTGTTGTGGAAAAATTTCTAAAATTAATTAAACATATCAATTGAACCTGTACGTAATTCGAAAGATTGTTGTGGTTAAATTAATTAAAAAAATTAATAATATTAACACAATAATTAGTCAGAAAATATGTTATTACAAAAAGTAATATGCAATCATTTTAGTGGGTGAACATGTTTATCTATTTATGTCTCTTTATGTCCTTTTTATGGAATATATAAATTCATTTTAAATATATTTTGCCATATGTTAAGATATATTTTTTGATTTGCATCTTTACATTTATTAATAAGTTTTAAATGTTAAGAAAGAAGAATTAAACATAAATTCAAATGAATCCAGTCCAGTTTTATTTCTTCTTGGAAACATTAATTTCTTCAAATTTAATATTCCATAAAATATATTTTACCAAAAAAATCAAGATATCTAATTATAGACCCTTCCCTCTCTCTTTATATATTTTTCTCTCCGAATCTTTGTCACCAGACAATAATAAAAATAAATTATGTTGCTTATTCTAATAAACACAATCCTCGTGATATTCGTGACTCTAATATTGAGAGTCCTATACGACACCGTATGGTGCTATTGGCTTACACCTAGGCGTATCAAGAAGATGATGGAACGGCAAGGCGTGACCGGTCCAAAGCCGCGTCCCTTAACCGGAAACATCGTTGACATCTCCGCCATGGTATCAAAATCTTCTTCTCAAGATTGTGACTCCATTCACCATGATATCGTCGGTCGTCTTCTCCCACATTACGTCGCTTGGTCCAAACAATATGGTAATTTTTATTTTATATAATAAGATCGGACTCATCATCGGACCAATATATGATAAGTTGCAAAAAATNTTTTTTTTTTTTTTTTGTGCAGGGAAGAGATTTTTAGTGTGGAGTGGGACGGATCCGCGGCTTTGTTTGACTGATACTGAGATGATAAAGGAGTTATTAACAAAGCATAATAGTGTTAGTGGAAGATCATGGCTTCAACAAGAAGGGACTAAGAATTTCATTGGACGCGGTCTCCTCATGGCTAACGGCGAAGACTGGCATCACCAACGTCACCTTGCTGCCCGTGGATTCACTAGCGAGAGGCTCAAGGCACGTCAAGCAACCAATTCCCCCTCATATACTAATGCAAAAAATGCGATTTCAAAAATGTGAAAAATGACCAAAATACCCTTGGTTAGCAGGGCTATGCAAAATACATGGTGGAGTGCACGAGCAGGCTAGTTGAGCGGCTGAGGAATGAGATTGGAGAAGGAGGAGGTGAAGTGGAGATAGGAGAAGAGATGCATCATCTAACTGCTGACGTCATTTCAAGAACAGAGTTCGGAAGTAGCTACGAGAAAGGCAAAGAGCTTTTTAATCATCTCACTATCCTTCAAGGCCGTTGTGCTCAAGCCACTCGACACCTTTGTTTCCCCGGGGGCAGGTTAGTCATTTTTTTCATTAATTTACCGTTGACTTTCCGGTCCAAAAGTTGACTAAATATTTTGGTATTATAGGTTTTTACCGAGCAAATACAATAGAGAGATAAAGTCATTAAAAAAGGAAGTGGAACGTTTATTAACAGAAATCATACAAAGCCGAAGAAACTGTGTAGAAATGGGACGTGGGAGCATCTATGGCGACGATTTTCTTGGTCTTCTTTTAAAGGAGATGGAGAATGATGAAAACAATCTTAATCTTCAGTTAATAATGGATGAATGCAAGACTTTTTTCTTTGCTGGCCATGAAAGCACTGCACTTCTCCTCACATGGACAATAATGCTGCTCGCAGATAACGCCACGTGGCAAGACAAAGTTCGTGAGGAGGTGAGGGAGGTTTGTGGCAGCCATGGTTTACCTTCCATTGATCAAGTATCTAAGTTTACTTCGGTACGTAACATACACTAGTACTACCTAGATTACTTTCATGAGTATATTAATTAACTTTGGTTTTACTTCGAGTAGGACCCCAAAATCCACTCATTTTTATAAAAATATATAATTTGATATGATTTTAATGATACATATTTAAAAGTTGATTTCAAGTGAAAGACAGATTTTTTTTTTTGGTAAAAAATATATAAAATTGGTGTATTTTGTTTTCAGAATAAAATTGGTGTATATATATGACTATCTCCATTGGTTTTTCATTTTTCAAATTTGAAGAAAAATTGAAGAATTGTGATTCTATGGTTCTTTCTGTTTTTCTTGAATAGTAATTTCTTAAATTTAAAGAGTTACTATTCACATTTTTCAAAAATTTAATTACTTATGGTTCTTCAAATTTTAAAAATAGATTTCTGAAAATAAAAAATGAAGAATAGTCTTCATTTTAGTTTTGAAATTTGAAGAATTTCATATTCTGAAAATTACCATTGGAGATGGTCTAAATATAATTGAAATTGAACTTGAATTACCTTTTAACATTTTGACAAGGTAAGAAAGCTAGACTTATGAATAGAATATTGAAGTTGCTTTTTGAGATTAGCACTAAGACATGCTTTGCATAATATATGATCTACAAAATCTAAAACCTGTATTAACTAATGATTAGATATAGACAGGCTTAATCACAAATCTTTTTCTCTTCTTTTAAATAAAAAAGTCAAATCTTTATGAATAAAGAGTCAAGAAGACACTTCGCATGATCACAAGATATGATTATCATACAAATAAAATATATTATGTACTAACATTAATTAATTTATTTCTTTCTCTTTTTTAACAGTTAAACAAAGTGATTAATGAGTCATTAAGACTTTACCCTCCAGTTCTTCTTTTACCAAGAATGGCTTTAGAAGACATAAAGTTAGGTGACTTAACAATTCCTAAAGGTCTTTCGATATGGATTCCAGTTCTTGCAATCAATCACAGTGAAGAATTATGGGGTAATGATGCAAATGAGTTTAAACCGGACCGGTTCGGAGACAGACCATTTGTGTCTGGTCGACATTTCATGCCGTTTGCAGCTGGTCCTAGAAATTGTATTGGACAATCATTTGCTATGATGGAAGCAAAAATAATATTAGCAACTTTGATTTCTAAGTTTAGTTTTACAATTTCGGAGAATTATAGACATGCTCCTATTGTTGTGCTTACTGTTAAGCCTAAGTATGGAGTTCATGTTATATTGAAACCATTGGATTCATAAAACATTGCTTTTTTTCATTTTCTTGTTTTGTTTAAAATGTTTTTTTGTAAGGAATATTTGTTTTCTTTAATAATATGATTTTATTCGAATATGCTTTTTATTGAAATAATGATTTTCCTTTGACATGTTTAGTAACGAGATAAATTTGGTAATATAAAATAATTATTTCTCTATTTTGATGGGGGTGAAATTTAAATTCTGTAAAAAACTCAGATTATAAAATTTGGTTTCATCTGTTATGTTCAAAGAATTTTAAGTTTGTTTATTTTCTAGTATCTTACCTTATAAATTAATATTTTTATATATATTGTTATATAAGCTTATCTTTCCCAAAACACACCTCAAACTTGATTCAGTCATATACTTTAGCATCTTCTGACCAATAAAATTATCTCATTTTCGTTACATGTATATATATACTCATAGAAAAAGAAGATTTTAAGGAAAAAAGCTGAATTTATATGTAAAACATTTTAATGAAGACTTAATCTTTAAGTGGTATAAGAAAATTTGTATTTATTTATTGGTTTATTTTGTGTGGATGATTCAGACATAACCATGAGTTCTCTCACGAGTCATAACTAGTAACCGGTCTTTATATTACCAATTATTATTAAATTTGGAATATTTATTACAATAAATGACATGTCAAATCGAACCACTAATATATGCAATTAAAACAAAATCATAAGTTCCAAAACAAAAAAAAAAGCAAGAGGGTCAAGTGGAAAGCAGTAATCCAAAGACATTCACTCCTTTTGCAGAGAGACAAAAGATAAGATAATGTAGTCTTCCGCCACGTGGCATTATCACAGTGGTCCGGACCGATAAGGGTGTCAATACCTTTCCTTAATCCTGTGGCAGTTAACAACTTTATCGAGAATCCTAAACCCTCCGATTCACTCCACTTCCTCCCACTATAAATACACCAAACAAATCACTCACCAAAACCAAGCAACTAAAAAAAAGAAGAAAGAAAAAAAAAGTACACAAAAATGGCTTCCTCTATGCTCTCCTCCGCCGCTGTTGTAACCTCTCCAGCTCAGGCCACCATGGTCGCCCCCTTCACCGGCTTGAAATCCTCCGCTGCATTCCCAGTGACTCGCAAGAGCAACAACGACATAACTTCCATCACAAGCAATGGAGGAAGAGTTCAATGTATGCAAGTTTGGCCACCAGTTGGAAAGAAGAAGTTTGAAACTCTCTCTTATCTTCCTGACCTCACTGAGGTTCAATTAGCTAAAGAAGTTGATTACCTTATCCGTAACAAGTGGATTCCTTGTGTTGAATTCGAATTAGAGGTATGTTTTGAAATAACATTTGTTGTAACATTAATGTTTTGAAATAACATTTGTTGAATTTTTTGTGTATAAAGCATGGATTTGTGTACCGTGAGCATGGAAACACACCAGGATACTACGATGGAAGATACTGGACAATGTGGAAGTTGCCATTGTTTGGATGCACAGATGCAGCACAAGTGTTGAAGGAAGTGCAAGAGTGTAAGAAAGAGTACCCTGAAGCGTTTATTAGAATCATTGGATTTGACAACACACGTCAAGTGCAATGTATCAGTTTCATTGCTTACAAGCCACCAAGCTTCACTGAAAACAACTAAGCAATTTTGCTTTAAGTTTCACCGGTGCTTAAACAACATTCATCTTTTAATCTCTCCAATGATCTGTTTTCTTTTGTTTTTCAGTGTGTTCTCTATCTGAGACATTTACTATTATCGGATTCTCAAATGTCTGATTATTAATAAATATGTTATTTCTATATCCATTTCTGAATTCTTCTTCCATCTTAGACAACTACATTGCAACACTAAAAACTTTAAAAACTCAACACTTATATAGGGTTAAGTACTATAGCCTACCATGTAGGACTTTAGATATCACTACGAAATTAAACTTCATATTATGCTCATTATTTCATAAAAAGGTCCAAAAAAAACAGTCCTTATTTAATATTTTTATAATTTATCTATAAACCTGAGTATTCTTTTTTTTTGGTATATACACCTGAGTATTCTTGATATTTATTTACATTTGGACCCAAAGTTTTATCATATAATTGAGACTTTAAACCCGGGTTTATTGATTTGAGTCTGAAATTAATTTTGAATCATGAGATACATCAAAATTATTAACATTCGATTAATTTCGGAAGTGAAATGAATTTTTTTGGTTAAAAATAATTTATAATTTTATTCTCACATAATAACAAAATTGTACGTGACAATTCGATTCAAATTTTAAAAATGTAGATTTATATAATTTGTATTTTTTTGAATAAGGAAAAATGTTTTAAGTTGAATATTTTTTGAATAAATTAAAGGACGGTCCACTTGAAATCAGTGATAGCCACATTTGTGGACGTGCCGGTGCCAGTCATGGGATAGGCTTGTGGATAAGAGTTTGAATTTTTTTTTGTTTAATTGTTATTAATCTTGAATATGCATGTGAATCTTATGTGTCAAATCAGTTGAATTAAAGAAACTTATTTTAATTTTTGTATAATTACTGTGGACCATTACACATACAAAAACAACATAAATATATGTTTTTGGATATTATTTTTTGTAAATAACTAAATGTTTCCGGAAATATAAATATGTCATTTTCTTAATTTTTTATATTAATTAATGAAAACAAGTGAAAGAATCACAAGTCATGACTGTGTCATAACAACACCACCATTCCCACCCAAACACAAACGCAAACCAAATCCATTCCTCCTCGTACGTTAAAGTGTTCGGCCACTCCTCGTCGCATCTAAAAAAGGGCATTATCGTCTTTTCCTCCATATTCTCCAACATTTTGACATTATTACCCTCTTCCTTCACCTCTTCAACAAACCTAACAACGCCACTTTGTGAATCATCTTGAGTTTTTGCCTTCTTTTTTATTGATCTCATAATCATCTTCGGGTTTTCATGTTTAGACAAAGATCTTATGTTTCTTTTGTGAGTATTCATTCGAGCTTTTGCGGTCATTCTTGCGTGTTTTGAGTGATTTCTTCGAGCTTCATCTCCTTTGCAAAGTCTCTTATTGTAATACAATGAACTTACTCGAGCTCTCTTCATTAGAACACGTGTATATAATAATATATAATACATTAAGCTTAATGTTTGATGACTCTTTAAGTAGTTATAAATATCTTGGAAAATGAAAATATAAACACTCGTACGTGTCAAGAACATATGTATTCATACAATAGAAGGTTCTTAACGGTTTTCATTTTTTTTGGCCGAAAGCGTCTTAAAAACGACAAATTAAGGTTAGAGAAACAAATTGGATACTATAAATAGTGAAGAGAAATAAATGCAATTAATACAAAGAGGGTAAACGTCAAGTTTGATTAGTTATCTATTAAATGAAAATCTTGCTTTGTTTCAGAGATATTACTCCTTTGACCGTTTCTATATCTGCATGATGCATATTGTAAATTTATGTTATTTTCTGGAAAGTGGGGCCTAAGATATACCATACCAACATTTTGGTTCAAATTTTGTTCAAGGTTCGTAGGATGTTGTTCAACTATAGGACATTAAATTTTTATTGAAATTACATTGAATTTTTTCAAGAAAGGTTTGTGTATTCCAATTAAACATCATTTTATAATAAAATTATGTAATTCAATAAATTTTAAACTTATAGGAGAGGTGAATGTACAATGTCCTATTTTACTATTTCTTACAACTGAAATTACAAAAATCTAAATTTCTTTAAAATAACATTAATGATTTTTGGAAAAAAAAAGTATTGCGAAGTGTCCTCACGTTTTAGTATGTGGGGTATCGCTTACCCTATCCTACCCTTACGATTACGAATAAAAAATAAAATAACTTCTAGAAATTAATCACCACCGTCAGTTCATCAAGGTGTGTATCTGTGATCTGTGACATCTGTCTACGCCGGAAAGAAAGTATAAAAAGAAAAAAGGTCTGAAGGTGAAGTAAAAAGAAGTAAAAGAGGTAAAAAAAGATTTACATCGTCAAGTACAGAAGCAGAACAATGAACAGAGTAGGGTGTCTAATATGCACCCATCTTCAATCGTTGTGTACCAGAAGGACCAGGGGAATCTGTAACCTGCTAGTGCTAGTCGTTAGTTCTGTATGGTGATAAGGGTAAACTCCAAGAGAGCTTAGAGGTTGACTAGGATGAAAACTGAGAACGACAAAGCTAACTTTAAGTGAACTCACTCCTGGAGATACGAAGTGGACATGTTTGACTGACCAGGAGGGGGAGTTTATCTGGGAAGAATTTGAGAAGTATCAAGATCGTCATCAAGAATCCCATTTGATAGATCTGTCTTCAAGGAAGAGCCCTTTTTGCTGCGTTCTAGAGATGTTGCCTCGAATATTCCAAACCCTAATACTAAGCAGCAGACAATGAAGCCGGGAAGAGAAAAGTCCATCTCATACGCAATCTCCATTACGATTATGCAGGCACCTGCTACCAGTAAATGCCTCGGAGAAGAAAACACCATATGCAACCTGTCAAATCACATATAATATGTACATAAGCAGTTGTTGTTTACTGCAAGGTTAAAGATGAGAAGGGGCAAGCTTAGAGGAACCTTTCTTCTGCGATATTGTCAACATAGAATATCAGAATGATCCCAAAAACAATGGTGCTAAGGAAAGCCCATGCGGAAAAAGGCAACTCCACTGTTTTCCCAGAAGATGAACCCTGAGGTACTCCAAAGTAAAATTCGTATTAGTGAACTCATAGAGCTAAATGTACCAATAAAGTGGCATCACTTACTATGATCAGGTCCCACATGGCCACAGGAAACAGAAAGCAGGTTGCAGAAGCAATGGTGATCGTATGCAGTCGTTTCTTCTGCTGGTTCTGAGAAAACAGAGAATTCGTTGGTCACAATGTAAGCATAAGTGAGAGACAGCTGGTAGATTACAGAAAAATATAAAATCAGTACCTTCAGGGAAACACGGCGTGCAATCACTCGTCTCAGTGCTGATAAGATTCCAGCAAAAACGGGTATCATCATTCCCATCAGACCCAGTGTTTGTTCCGTTTGTACTTTCTCTTCAGAGTTGGTACTATCTTTTGAAGGTGGTTTGTTGTTAAGTTAAACAGAAAATAGAGTTAACTGCCCATACACAGGCACAGCTACATACGAAACAAGAGGCAATAGAGAGAGAAAGAGAGCTACTTCCACTAAATAGAGAAGGAACTTACGGAAAAAGGATATAGAAAGGGGAAAGAGATGATGTCGCCCATCCTTGAGACAAGAAAAAGAGAGCTACCAGCATTGCAACTAGGCCACCTACCTGACACGATTTAGAGACAAGCCTGACATGAGTATGTGATGACTTGTGTGCTAGATTTCGGACAATTATCTTTGTTGATAAATCAAAATACGAAATTGATCTTTCACAATGCACCACACATTACTAACAATACGCAATAACATAAGTTCTTGCATTATCCCAGAAGATTATTGGAAAACCAGTTCGATATCTATGGTTTGTCTATGAGACAATTGAGCTGAAAAATAATGCTAAGGGTATAACAAACATAATAAATGGCTAAGCTCGATGAAAACCATGTGAGTTACTTTATATGCTGGCTAGAGGTGACATGGAAGTGAGAACAGTCAAATTAAAAACCTTTAGACGATTACCTTTTTCCACAAGTGGCCTCTCCGTCCATATAATACTCCAGAAAGTACTCCAAGAACAGCACCAGAATACTCAGACAAGATAGCTCTGGCAATAATACACATAATAGGGAAGATCATCAAGGAGAACAGAATCTCAAATGAAGATTACAAAATATTGATCAAACGACAGAAATCAGAGGAGCTTAAGAGAGGCCAATTGTAGACGAAAGGATAGGAGAGCATCGTAAGTCTAGAATTCGACAAACATTGAATCAAACGGTTAAAGTGTGGTCATTTGCTCAGAGGTAAATTTTCAACTTCCCTACATTTTCACAAGCAAAATCTAGGATGTACCCTAAGGGTGATTAGAATACGCGAGGGTTCATGATAGTAAGAGTGCCAAATAACTGATGAATACCTAAGTGGACCACAAGATTTAAGACCTTTTCCCCATAAGATGAAGTATAAAGCTGTGATAACTCCATTGATAAGAGAAGGCACAATCTGAAAATAGCAAAGACGCACAATATGTCAAAGTTATAATTTAGTCCAAACTATCCACTTTTATATATATCACAAATCCATGCGAAGAAAAAGGAACATGACTTAGTAAACCTGTTGATTGGAAAGGGCTCTTCCTTTCCATGGTTTCTGAACTACTAAGAAGACGATAGATGATGGCACAAGACAGCAGAAAAGAAAGAGAACAACTGGGGCTCCTGTCTGATTCAAGTAACGGTACATAGAGTAAACTGACCATATCCTAAAAAAGTTCCCAATGAGATGGACTATCTGAAAAGGGGCATGTCTGCAAAAAAGAGGGAAAATGCATGAATTCAAGTGAAGACATAGGTAACGACTTAAAAGAAAAAACGTTTATCAATTTAAGCCAATGGCAGACCAAGCCAAACCAAACCAAAAGACCTACAAAGGCTTACAAAAGTTAACCTCACGGGCAACCACAAGAAAAACATTGAACTTGTGTACCTAACAGCTTGCAGTGATCATGAAATAACGAATCATGAGATAATTTTCACGCAGCTTGAACTTCTTATATCAGGTAATTTATAAATTTCAGGAAAAAATTTATCATATGGCATTGCTCACTAGATGCCATAGTATCAAATTGAAACACAGTGAAGTAGACGGTTAAGCTAGAGAATAAAAGTATAGGACTCAAATCACTACTCTAACCTAGTTAGTAGTTAACGTGGCTCCGTTAATCTCAGGAAAGTCAAGGAAATGCGGTTTGTAAATATGAGGGGTAACAAAACCAAGAATATTAAATCCAATCTACTGCTTAATTCCATCGCAATTTGACCAATTCCATCTCAGCAAGAGAAAACTACGAAACAATGGCTCTACATTTCCAAATTGACGAAACACACACCTCACAAAAGAGACAACAAATCATAAACTATCAGAATGAGTTACCTGAACTGTGAAGATCCTCGATCGTCGGATATTTGCTTCGGCGACATCATTTCCCGACTCCGGTGGTGCTTAAAAATCCAGTAAAATTAAAGAAAAGCACACAGAAAATAAAAATCCTTCAGCTCAGAACTGGAGCTCAGAATGGCAATGGCTATAAACGAAGAAGAGAACGCCTCCAGCCAGGATCGAAGAAGAATCCTCGTCTTCTTCGTTAAGGAACCGAAGGTCCCGAAGTTGGAGTCGAGCGATATATCGAAATTGAGATGATACTCCAATTAGATAATGGGCCTTCTTAAAGCCCATCTCAGTGTTTAAACAAACTTTTTTTTGTAGCTGTATGTCATATTCGTAAATATCCAGAAATAAAGGGTAGAAAAGTCAAACTTCAGTCTAGCTAACATCTTCGGTGACGAGTAAGCTCGTAGCTCGACCTTCACGCGAATGGCTTCTTCTCTAGTCTCGCTCCCATGTCTCTCCTCGCTCAAAATGACGATAAAGCCCATGACGGCGGTCAGCAGTTCCCCACGAATGGTCGTTCCGTACGATCTGAAGAAGGGTCAGAACCGTGTGTTCCATAAGCTTCCCTCTGGCCTGAAAATGGAAGTAATTGAGCAGAGAAGAGCCGGATTTCCCGCCGGAGAAGATCAAAGAAGAAGCGAGAAACAAAATCCACCTCTTGTTTTTGTACATGGAAGCTATCACGCAGCTTGGTGTTGGGCTGAGCATTGGTTACCTTTCTTCTCTTCTTATGGATTTGATGCCTATGCTCTTAGCTTGTTAGGTCAGGTAAAAGCTTTCTGTTTAATGAATCTTGAATTACGCCATTTCTTGTAGGTATCATTTACTTAACTATGTGAGTGATGTGACTGCCATCTGTTAATTGCCAGGGTGAAAGTGATGAACCTTCAGGAACTGTGGCTGGAACACTCCAGGTATTCAGAACATTGATTAATCATCACAATGTCTACGTTTTTTCTTGGATACAGCTTAAGTTGCTTGATTCAATAAGGTCCTATGTTTCAATGCTTGTGCAGTAGACACACGCAAGTGATATTGCAGACTTCATTGAATCAAATCTTAGCTCTTCTCCGCCTGTTCTTATCGGCCATTCCTTTGGAGGGCTCATCGTTCAATATTACTTGGAAAATATCACAAGCAAACAGTCATCAGGTAAGGCTGAATCACAGAATTTGCACACTAAAATCCCTTCTTTTGGATCAGCCATCATTGCGTACACATGAATGATGACTTCTTCTTTCAATTCCAGGAATGGAAAATGTATTTCCGAAACTTTCAGGAGCTGTACTGGTCTGCTCAGTTCCTCCTTCGGGTAATAGGTGACTTACTTCTCAGTTCTCACAATCTCTTCGCTCTTTCCTTTATCAGAACTTCTTCATCTTTTAGTACATAGATAACTTTCAAGACTCTTTTTTTGTGTTCAGCGGATTAGTCTTAAGATATCTCTTCTCCAAACCTGTAGCCGCTTTTAAGGTAGACTCTTCTCTCGTCATTAACCTAGAAAGAACGGTCCAAGTACTCTATTCCGTTTGTTCAACATTGTTGTTTCTTGGTTATGTTCTTGAGTAGGTTACTCTTAGTTTAGCTGCCAAGCGTTTTCAAACTTCAATTCCTCTTTGCCGGGAAACATTCTTTTCTTCAGCCATGGATGATCAACTTGTGCAGCGGTGTGTACACATAATCTAGCTCATAAGTCATATTGTATATCTGAATCAATTTATAGTAATCTAAGTGTATTGTTTTGCCTACCTTTTCGATTCAGTTACCAAAATCTAATGAAAGAGAGTTCCCGGATGCCATTGTTTGATCTGAGGAAGCTAAACGCATCACTTCCGGTAGAAAAATCAATGGAGAATTCAACAAAAGTTCTTGTCATGGGTGCCAAAGATGATTTCATAGTTGTGAGAACTCTCTTGCTTGTTAACTGAAGCAAGAAGCTCCATTTTTGGTGCCTGTATTAAACCGAAATTGGTTTGGTATTGCAGGATGATGAAGGGCTGGAGGAAACCGGACGGTTTTATGAGGTTAAACCGGTTTGTATTGAAGGGGTTGCTCATGATATGATGTTAGATTGTTCATGGGAGAAAGGTGCTGAGGTTCTTTTGAATTGGCTGTGTGGTTTATCTTAACCGGGAATTCAATCTACTTAATGGACAACTTTTTTATATTAATGACGTCATTTTTATATTAATGACGTCAGCCACTAAAAAAGTTTTCTCTATATATATATTAATTTGGATAAATTTCTTGTATATATATTTATAATATTCGACTCTTGAGTTTCTCTGCTGCATAATATTCGGATATAATTTTCTTTTCCAATTCTTTTTCAGTCTTTTTCGAGATATCGATTTTCTCGGGAAAATTTTATAGTAATGGCGTTAGACCTTTTGCCGGAAAATTCGAGTATGAGTCCAAGAATCTCATTTTCTCGTGATTTTTGTCACTCTGATGTTATACCCATCGAGAAGCGTACGTTGCGATCTCCCTCGAAGTCTACAAGTCATAATTCGAGCATCGATTTCGATTTCTCAATCCCCGGCGGCGTTAACTCCGGCGAGAGTTTCGATAAAGGCTCATGGTCCGCCGACGAGCTTTTCCACGACGGAAAGATTCTCCCTACAGACATCAAGAAAAGACCTGAATCCAAGAATCTCAAAACCGATCAAAAGGAAGAAACAAAAGATGAAAAAAGTGAGGAGCCCAAATCGGAGACGAATCAAATCGAAGAAATTAAGGAAGAAGAGAAATCACCTAATACGAAGTCGTTTTGGGGATTTAAGAGAAGTAGTAGTTTAAACTGTGGAAGTGGTTACGGTAGGAGTCTTTGTCCGTTACCGTTACTAAGGAGTAATTCTACAGGTTCGAATTCACAGAAACAGAGTTCGAAGAAACAGAGCACAGAAGTTATGAACTCTTCAAAGAGTAGTTTTCAGAAGCCACCAGTGAAGAAAAGCTATGGAGGAGGTTACAGTTATGGTGGTAATGGCGGCGGAATTAGGGTGAATCCTGTACTGAATGTTGTTCCGTCGAGGAATTTGTTTGGTTTGGGATCGATTTTTAACGGTAATGGAAGAGACAAGAACAAGAAGAGATAATTGATTTTGATTGGTTAATAAAAGATTTTGTAAGAGTTTTGTGTGTTTATTCTTCTATGAAGCTCTGAAGTTTCTGACAGTGTGTTTGTGTGGGTCCCATGGTCTTAGAGTTTTATTTTTATAAGATAATCTTTAAATTGTTTTTTTTTTGTATTGATTATTATGTTTGATTGACGATTAAAAAAATATATGATTAGTGTGTTGTAATCTTGTAAGTGATTTCGCTTCATTATTTTATTGCAGTTGTTGGTTTGCTGATTTGTTTATGTTTTAAATGCAAAATTTTAACTACTTATAAAAATAGAATCAAAATTCAAAACAAAAAGAAAATGAAGTATCTATTTTTCTTTACAAATTTTTCAGTTAAATTTAAAATAGAAATATATTTTTGAATAAACTAAATGGTAACTCTTGATATATCAAAAAAATGATGAATCGTTTTTCAATGTTTTCATCACAAAATGTAATATTATTAGAATATATGTATATATATATATATATTATTTGTGTAAGTTGACGAAAAATGTGAAAGATAAATAAAACTATTAGAAATCTTTTGAATTCCCAATCATTTAATCTATTGTTTTTTACCAGATCAATGACTAACTATTTCACTAACTAATTCAAAACATTAGGTTGCAACATTATTAAATTAGTTATCTAAGATACTTAGAGAAGAGACAAGTGACAGCTAACCAAATTCACTTTCATGCCTTGCCTTGTCTTATTCCGCTTTTCTTTTTATTATTTCTTTACATCTCTTTTTTTAATCTCACATGGTCTGTCTACAAATTAGACACCATAAAAGGAAACACAAATTAAGAAAACAATAAAAAAAAAAAAGGAAAAGAAAAGAAAAGAAAATTGAAGTGAAATGTGCTTTTTCGATCTTATCTTGTAATGTATAATGAGTGCATCAAATTCAGCATTAGTCAGATTATAAGTTAAGTGTGTTAATAATGAATATTATGGACGTAATTTATTCTATATGATAATATGAAATTTGTAGTTCTCGTAAATTTGCGAGTTTTCGTTTTGAGTTAAGATATTAAATTTGCGATTATTTATAAATTATATTTGAAAAATCAGGATATAATATGATACCAATTACCACCACTTGACCTTTTTCTTGAAACTCTATCAACAACCAATCATCGAAAATCGAAATCATTGTTGTTTGTCACCAAGCAAAATCCAATCAACCATTAAAATATCCAAACCGAAAAATTAGTTTAAAAATCAAACAAAAATTAAAGAAAATGCTAACCGGAACTAAACCAAAAACAGCATTGATTTTTTATTATATATTTCTCTTTTGCACTTCAAGATTTCTGATAAAATACTATGAAATTGTAATAAAAAAATAAATGTTATGACATTACGTATATATCATTTTGTCACTTTTGGATCGTTAATTCTTTGGTGGAGAATTTGATCTATAAACTAAAATAAATTAAGTAAAATAAATTCGTAGTTGCTTTAATAAGAGTATACTATTTTCTCGTTTTCGTTTATATATCAAGTCGAATCGTTAAGATCAAGCAAATTAATGAATCTATAAAGTAAAAAATAGTTATTGTTACTATTATGCAATTTCTGTTATATACATCAAGACAAACACACACATGTACTAAAGTAATCAACAAACAAAAAAAATATAAGAAAAAAAGAATTTGTTGCAGCCTGACTATATCCGCTAAATAGAACAGATGAAATCGATTATAATTACAGTTTTGTTAGAGTTTACATTTAAAATATAGCCAATTAATGATGACTTTAATTGAACACAATGCATAATAAAATTGTGTAAAGAACCCACACGGCCACACATATATCAATATCATCAATATGCAAATGATTTAAATTAATACATTCACCTTGCATATTCAAGTCGGCAAACCACTAAATAATTCTAAATTGTCAAATCGTAAGCGGTCAATTCAAATACTTTGTTCCAACAGATATTAATATTATGATTTTTTGGGATAATTAGTTAAATAACCTATGCAACAAATATTAGATTCTTTTTTATTGGATAATTAATTAAAAATATGCAAAACACTCATAATTCAAAAAAGACAAACTTATCATCTTTTATCAACATATGAATCCAAAAATCAAAATAAGTGACTAGTGCATAACCCAACGATTGATAGTACTTAATGTTAATTGGTACTAATTATTCAATAAATTACTCTGCCTTCAAATCTTCACAAGTTAAGATAACACTACCAAATATACAGAATAGTATAAGTAAAGGAAGGATAATATGATATAAAATACCAAGAAGTGGTTACAGTTTGTGACTAAGCGTAAAAATTGGTCTTAAACGTGGAGTCTCCTCTTCTTCCCTGCAACTTTTAACTTTTCAAAGTCTACCAAATATTAGTGCTAAAGTCAAAGTCATTCCTACACCCACCACTGGCCCTATACATATTCTTAATTTCTATGTTAGATTTTACTTTCCTCTCAAAAAACAAAATTTCATTGCAAATATAACACTTATTATACTAATTCAAATTGTTCTATTATTAGATTAAAATTGATCTCATAGCAATTAATTTGGGGCAAGACATCAATTAATTTTCTTTTATTATCTAAAACCAATAAAAATTTGGAATTTATTTTAGGATTAATGTGCATTAATCATTGTGAATTTATGGGAAATTAATGTCGATGATACTAAAAAAAATTAATAATAAAATGGGTTAAAGAAGTCTAAGAAAAACAAAAGATGACTCTAAAGGTAAAAGTAATAATGGTAGGTGTAATGTTGTCTACCGTATAAATCAGACATTGTTGTCCTCTTTAAATACCTCACAATTTCTTACTAAACCATAATTTATTCCTAAAATCTTTGTCTGCAAGCAAAGAATGAGTCCTAGAAACAGAGTAACCTCATTATCTTCTCAAACTATTCATTATTCTGAAGAAAGAATCCCTCTCCGATCAAACCCTAATGAATCATGTCAAAACTCAACTCCTGAATTCGATTTCTGCCTTCGTCAGAATTCAAAGCAACGATTTTGCCACGCAGATGAGCTTTTCTCCGAGTGGAAAACTCACACAAATCCGATTAAGAAAGCTGAGATTACTTCTCCTGCAAGAAACCCCCAAAGCTTACCTCAGAAATCTGATTCAAGAGACTCTGATTCTGATGATTCGAGTATTGGTTGTGGATTTTGGCTTTCTCGAAGTAAATCTGTTGGGTACTCGATGAGAAATAAGAAGACGAATTCTTCGTTGGAATATCATAGGAGCAATAGCGATCCACAAAATAAGAAGAAGAAGAAGGATTTGAAGAAGATGAATTCTAGAGAAATTAGGGTTCCAAGAAGCGTGAATAGCACGGCGTTGAATGTTCCATTGGCAGATATTTTCTGCTTAGGTGGAGATCGGAGAAAATGAACAGAAACTAAATAGAGTAATTGGTTAACAAAATATATATGACTAAAAGTGTTTGATTGTTTTTTTTGTTTGTTTGTTATTAATTTTAATGTAAGAGAAAAGTATATTAATAGACATATTGTGTTACATAGCTAAGATAATTTGATAATAATATATGGTTTTGAATTTGTGTAATACGCTAGTTTGTAAGAATTTATTAAATATGTTATATAAAACAGTAAACTAAATACATATAAATATTAAAAATGGTTGGAACAATATAAAAGTATTGTTTTCAGAACACAAACCAAGAAGACACATTTACAAATAATATAAAATTAAAGGTCTTGCAAACAGATGACCTAAACATGTTTATGAAAGCTATGTAACATTCAGTACGATGACAAAATCAACAACAAAAATGGGTTATTAAAGCTATGTAATATGCTTTTAAATTTTATATAAAAATAGTTAAAAATCTATTTTTGTATGTTTCATGGGCTCTCTAATTTTTGACGTGATTCAATGAAATTAAAGATGGTCTAATTTTTGAAATAAAATAGTAAAAAATCAAGTCTTATGTTATACTACTTTAATTAATGGTCAAAAGAGTCGGGATAGTTCTACTTCGGAAGCCCACAACGAATAGAAACATTGAAGTCCAACGTAATTATTACACAAGAAGAAGAATTAACCATCCAACTTTTGTCAAATAAATCAACTATCAACATCAAATGAAATTCAAAAGGTTTATTTCAGATTTTAGGATCATTTATTTAAATTTTTATTTTAATCAAAATGTTAAAGCCCATATTATATAGTTATTTGTTGGAAACTAGCCTACAGAAAACGGATTGATTTTATATTTGAAGTTTTAAAACAAAGTTAGTTACATTATACTATATATATAAAAAAAAAATATAAATATTCATAGTTTATAATTTGTGAAGGAAAAATCAATTAGGTTAATTAAATTACTTAATATTTTGGAAAAATAATTACTTAATATTTTAATCGGTGAAAAACAAGAAACTAAACAAGAAAAGTAAAATATATTTCAAATACAAAATGATCCTAAAGTAAAAACTTCTGAAACAATATTTCTTTTTAATAATCATAATTAAAAGTTTCATCATTCAGTATATAAACATGAATTGGTAATTTAGTATAAAAGATTGAGTCAAGTAACAAAAGACCACACAACACATATAAACATATATAAACAATAGTCTAGTACAAATCTGCAGACTTATTTGATCTCATTCACTAATTAACACACAAAAAAATCCATTTAAATCAACAATCAAGCAACCAGAAGAATAAAAGAAAAATTTAATAATCTTTTCATCAATCAAAACTCACAAAAATAAAAGAATCGTGGAAAAAAAAAATCAAACTTTGGTGAACAGATGAAACAAAATCAGTAAATTTTTCTAAAACCCAGAATGGACCGACCAACGCCAACGGCTTTTCTCCCTCCTCCACTACCGTTAATGGCAGAGGCAGCAGCTACAGATATCTTCTTCAGATCTTCAACACTCGCGTAGCTCTTACGCGCCATTCCCTTACTTGTCTTCTCCCCTAAAGTACTCGCCGACTTGCTCCCCCTTGTAGATGAAGCCGATCCCATCAAAACGCTGCCGTTTTTGGTCTTCGAAGGCGGTGGAGTAATCGGAAGCATATTAGAGTTAACCGGCCGGCGATTCTCTTTACGAATCACAGCAGAGAAATCAGGAACTGATTGAGCTAAAGAAGACGAAGCTTTTCGCGAATTAGCCATAGGTGAAAACCCAAATCCAAACCTTGTTTGTTTCTTCTTCTCCGAAGAAAACTTATCTTCTTCTCCTAAAATGACGGAATTACCCTCGAATCTCACTTGTTTCTTCTTTGGCTCGTCTTCGTAAAACCTCTCCTCTTCTTCCTCGAGAATCTTCTGGTAATCTCTTTTCATTTGAAGCTTTGATTCTCGCAATTGAGAATAATCTTCGTATCTAGGTCCTCTCTCGAACCCGGAGAATCCGTCTAGCAAGAGACTAAGCTGATGTGTGTTGGAATTCTGAGAGAGTATGAGAGACATTGGATCTACAGAGAAGAACAGAGGTTCCATTGTAGGATTTGAAATCGTATCCGCCATTAAAGTTGAGCTTTTCCTCTTACTTCTCGCTTTGTCGAATCTTTCCTTCAAGAGAGTTTATTTATTAATGTACAAAATTGGTTTCTTTTGCTCTTCATTTTATTTCTCAACGGTCTTATATGTTGACTATTTAATCTTTTTCCAACGGTCTTATTTGAGGAGTGTGGGACCCAATGAACTATTGATCAACGGTCATTAATTTTCCTTTTTCATCCGAATCATATATAGGCATTAATTTTACTTAAGCAACAATCCTCAGTGTGAGAGAGAGAAAATAACTCTCATTCTCCTATCAACACGTGTTATTACAATAATTTTTCAAATTACTTTTAAATTATTATTTCTCTAAAAAACTATTTATTACGATTAAAAAAATAGATTATAATTGGAAAAAATAAAAACTTAACTAGAAAAAAATCAAATAACTCAACAATTTTTTTTAAAAATAATTGTTGGTAAAAATATTTTAAAATAAAAAATATTATTCTACATTAATTTAAAATTAAAGTTTATCGGTTTCAACAAAATTAAAAACTAAACAAAATTTTTTTTGTCAAATTATTTTTATATTTAAAATAAATCTCTTATAATTGTTTTAAATTATAATATAAAAAATTATTTATTTAAATTTAATTATATTAACCTTTCATTTTTTTTTACAAAAAGTAGTTTAAAAATAAATAAAATTGAAATAAACAACACAGGTTTTCTG